>OX940986.1:33216145-33673645 GCA_954871275.1 Leptopterna dolabrata | reverse complement strand
TTTTGCTCAAACTGGGGGGACCTCTGTCGTGAGTCCCTCCCAGAACCACTCCTACTAGAATTAAGTTCTCGCAAATAATCTAACAGCCAACTTTAGTTTCTGCCAATAAACGGTAAGAGTGGGGAACAAGCCGCAGGAGTCGGAGCACAACCTGGATCCCCACCATCCACTACCAAATAGGGGATGGAGGGAGACGACTCCCAGTAACGTAAATACTCGCCTCCTTCGACTTTTCACTCATTCTACGCTTCCTCTAGCCGCTGGCTACTCTCTCTCTTCCTACCCTTGCCTCTCTATCCAATCCTCAAAAGATCCCAGATGAAGGTGGTGGTTCGCTCATAAACTCCTGGGCAACAACATCCAAAAAGATCCCAGGAATGGGTGGTGATTCGCTCATAACCCGCCTGGGCACATCCAAAAAGATCCTAGATGAAGGTGGTGATTCGCTCATAACCTCCTGGGCAACAACATCCAAAAAGATCCCAGGAAAGGGTGGTGATTCGCTCATAACCCGCCTGGGCATATCCAAAAAGATCCTAGATGAAGGTGGTGATTCGCTCATAACCTCCTGGGCAACAACATCCAAAAAGATCCCAGGAAAGGGTGGTGATTCGCTCATAACCCGCCTGGGCATTTCCTCACACCACCGTGATGAAATTCGCCAATTTAAATTCATCACAAAAATCGTTAACTGTACAGATACATAGTTCATTATTCAAACGTTTTCTTGCAAAATTATGAATATAATTCGCAGAGACTATTGTACCACCATATCGTTAACTCCTGTTACAGCATGAAACATGTGTAGCAGCCTTATTTAGTAATATTTAGTCATTCTATTTCGTACTTTCTGTAACAGCTGTATAAATTGATGTAGTAATTTCTGAGGGTAAATTTACCATCAGAAATTACTATAACTGCACAGCAGCATAATTTATTATTCAAACGTTTTCTTGACTGTCACATTATTCGCTGTATACCCCACAGGCGGATGGCGGAAAACTGCGAGAAGCTGCAGGGCTTCCTGGAGTTCCACTCTTTCGGCGGAGGTACCGGATCAGGGTTCAGCGCTCTCCTCACGGAACATTTCAACAAGGAGTACGGCAAGAAGAGCAAGCTGGAAGTCGCTATATTTCCGTCCCCTACGGTGAGCTTTATATATAACTATCGATATGCAAACACTCACTAAGTCTTACTCGATAAAACTAATAAGTTCTGTGAGTTTTGTGTTGCACTGACAACAAGTAGGAACAAGTGTGTTAACACAAACGGGACTCGTCGAATTCAATTCAATTTGGTCCCTGCGGTGTCGACCACCTGTTCAAATACGGCGACAAGGACTCCGCCGGCTCAATGGTTTCAGATGATAGACTGAAAATGACAAAGATGTTGAAGTAGGTACACCTAAGGTGTTTTTCAACAAAGTGGTAAAATTAAAACAAGGGATTATTCATCTAAACAGAAAACTTGGGTGTTTTTATAACATTAAAACGTAAAAGACGTGGGTCATAATGGGGCGCGTAGCTTTTCTCCGTTGTCATTACTAGATCTCGTATTTTCCATATCATTTTTCTCCACGAATTACGTTTACCCACAAATGTGTGTTCATGTTGTTGTTTATTTTCTCCACGTATGAGTATTATTACGTTTAGATGTTAGTAGGCTGGGTACTTCAAATTAAAATTTTAATACTTTTGGCTTTTGGTTCATTATTGTATTAATAATACACACATGTATTCGCTCAGCAAAAAATTGTTAACACCCCCTCAAAAGTTTTTCTTTTACGTTTCAAGATGCGTAGAATCGACAAATGCAACCATGCATATCTACTCATTTTTCGGTCTAAAAAATTCGTTCTTTTGGACATAGGCTCTTGGGCTCAAGTTGTGTCCCGAAACTCCCCAGCCCGATCGGAATATAATCAGGGGTTTTATGAGTGAAAAGTGGGTGACCAATTGCATTTTATGGTGTTTTAGTAACATGGGCTTTTGAGGTATCGTTTCCAAGTTTTTTAGGACGAGGAGACCGAACATGAAGTCGATTTTGACAAAAGACTGGACAACTGAGGTTCTAACGAAGTTTTAGCTTTAAATTTACGTTAAATTTTGGTCATAAATCGTCTTTCTTCCAAACACAGTTTGGGTTCCCATCTGAAGCTCGTCAGCCGGATCGGAATACACCCAGGAGTGTTATGGGAGAAAAATGGGTGTAAAAATAGTAGTAGAAACCATAAAAAATAACTATTTCAACTATTGCACATAAAGGAAACAATAAATGAACAGCCAACATTTCTGTAGGTATGTCCAGCAGAACAATAAACCCATAAGCCAAGGACTTTGTAGCGTTTTGCAAACGTATTTTTTAAAGATACTTCCACACTTCTGGACACGTGCATTTTCAAGGTATCCAAAACCTTTCGTGGATGCGAGGCAAATAACAGGCTAAAGGCATGGCTCTCATACAAAACAGTTTTTTTCGCCAGCGCTAATTATAAATATAATTATAGATCTATTCCAATAAAGATGAAATTTATACGCGATCAACTAATCAGTACGTTACCTAACTAATCGAATATTTGACGACGAGAAATTCTACAACTAGTCGCTTCAGAGAATAGGTCATCGTAAAGAATTGCAATATATTTCAAAAATACAATATATTCTAGAGTAGCTTGAATAATGCGTGCTGAGAGTACAGCTCAGGTGGGACCGCTGGGGGCGACCTTGAATAGATCGGAAGGCGATTCCAGATGAAGAGGTAGTTGGGAGAAAACAAGATGTAAAATATAAGTATGCGAAGGTGTCCTTTCTTAGCGACTCGCTTGATCTGTCTTTCTCTTCCTAAGTCATGACCCGGTTTCCTTGTCGCAGCGTTTTACTTCGCTTTTTACTCAGTTCGTTAACTGTAAAGGAGGACAGGTGCAGCGAATGACGGCTCGTTACCGTCACCGTTGGGGTCACGAAGAGGCGTTCAGCAGTTACCTACTTCCCTGCTCCAAATGAGGGTCACCATCTACGTTCATCTGGATACCGCCAGACCACTTTTCATACCGTTCTCCAATTCAAAACCGTCCTTACTGCGCCTCTTTCTCTTTTCACTTTCGTCTACGTTCAAATTCTGGCACCTTGAAATGAAACAGAGTTACTTCAATCTTAACAGACACTTTGAGTATTCTATACAATTCAGAGTGATCTACAGTTCGTGAACAAATTCGCATCATTAATTCCCACAATTTGTCAACTATGTCGTTTTGACTGGTCGAATCGGTTTTGACCGGTTGACATCTATGTCGTTTTGACCGGTCAAATAGTTGACAAATATTGGGACTATTACACAGAAACTGGTTAAAATATGAGGATCAAGAGTATGCCCTGGAAGAGGAAATTTGAGACCTTGACTTCTAGTACACGTGCCCCTATAATTCAACTCTGGTACACTACTGCTGCATGGCAATACAGATAGAGCAAATGATTCAAAATGCGACCAATTTTGGAGTGCAGAACTATTGTAGCTCCCACTATTCAACTTGATTTATCGTGTAATTACCAAGCTGGAACCAGCGACCTTACGCGCTGATGAATAAGTCGTTACCACTGTGCTATCAAGCTATCTTTTAGCGAATTTTCAAAGAAAATGAAGCTATTGCAATGGCTTCGAAATTTAAATAATATAAATTTTTGGAAATTTTCTTCATAGAAATCCGTTTCAGACCATTCTAAAACGATTCCTGAAATTTAACACTTTTTTATATGTATATATATATTTATATATATATATGTGTCACTCCAGACGATAACTCTCGATAGAATTGAGATAAACAGCTCAAATTTGCACAAAAAATCTATCTTGGCAATCGAAAGGCTAAGTTCGAAGATGGGCGAAATTGGCCTACTCTAAGGAGGGTTTTGGCGCATTTAAAGTGCGCAAAAATTACCCAAAAATCCCCAAAATGTTATTTTCCAACAAGTGACCCCTCATTATAAAGGTTTTTGCACGCTGAACACGATGGTGGAATCGGATTTTAGATATCTTGATCCGTTCTCAAATTAGAGCATTTAAAGTGCGCAAAAATTACCCAAAAATCCCCAAAATGTTATTTTCTAACAAGTGACCCCTCATTTTAAAGGTTTTTGTACGCTGAACACGATGGTGAAATCAGAATTGCGATATCTCATTCCGTTCTCAAACTGGAGCACTTTGAAGATTAAGGAACGTGGTTATTTCTTCGAAAATTCGCTCTTATAGCCATGCTGCATGACTGTTTTTTAACTTGATTTATCTATCTGATGTTTCGGAAAGATACATTAGCCAGCACAGTCCAAATTCAACCTCAACAAATCACAGAATACATTGAGATCTTTCCAAAACGCTGCAATGAGGAGAAATGGGTGTTGATAGTTGTGACGTCACGTGCCACAATCCCACCGGAGTTTTTACTGCTTAATCCAATACTGAGGGCAAACGCACAATGTTGACCCGACCACATCCACCATTTCAGTGAGATTTACATAAATTTCGTGGGGCCATCAAAGTCTGCTACTAAAGTACTTTTAACAAGTTTGAAATGCGACTTTCTGCGTTGGTTTTCAGATGTCCACTGCAGTGGTCGAACCGTACAATGCGGTTCTGACGACGAGCTACACCCTCGACCACACAGATTGCGTCTTCCTGGCGGACAACGAGGCCATGTACAACATCTGCATGAACCAGTTGGACATCGATACGCCCAACTACGCCAACCTCAACCACCTTTTGGCTCAGACCGTCAGCTCAATCACAGCCAGTCTCCGGTTCCAGGGGACTCTCAACGCGGATTTCACAGATTTTCAAACGAACCTGGTCCCGTTCCCAAGGTTAATATTGCTGGTTAACTGCCAAAATTTAAATACTAGGCTATTAACGGCCATTAAAGTGGAACAGACAGTCAAATAATATCAGGCAAATTTCCTAGACACGAAGGCCCTCAAGATATCGGGCTCATTTTTGTGAGTTCGGATCACCTGTGGGAACCACTTGGCAGTGGAGTTAATGTTCCTATGCGATAGATAATATCAGTTAGCTATGAGATTTCACAACTTCTCCAACAATGGCTGGATGAATATTGTGAATGTAGAAGCTAAATTAATTTACATGTAATGGGGAATAAATCGAAGAGTCGCAATAAGCGAGGAAGGTAATGAGTAAATAGTAGGTACCTACTTGCCCCAGATTCTCGCCAACGCCTGGCTGTGGGCTAGAGGTTTATTCAATCACAATTGCATAAATTCCCACAGCGATTTGTATGGAAATCGTCCTTATACAGGATTCAGATTGAGGGATTCCACTTTAGCCAGCAAGTGATGAAGAATTTGCATTTGAGGGTGAAACGAAAATCCGACAAGTGGGAAGATTTTGAATAAATACAGCCCGTCCGTTTTGGAGGAAGTACACGGCGTATAATTTTGGACCTGAGACCATCATTATACCCTCTGAGGGCCTAAAAATTCAGATAGTTCCAAATAGGAATGTTCCGTGCTTTGAATACAGTGATGGGCAAAAACCAGTTGCAACTAACAACTAACAACTACAACTAAATTATTCGAAGTCATCCTCAACTACAACTAAATTAGTTGTTAGTTGTAAGTGCAACTACAACTAATTTAGTTGACAAATTTAGTTGCACCCTACAACTAAAACTTTAATTATTGTTATTCGTAGTTGCACAAATAACAACTAAATGTTTCTCAACGTACCACAAACAATTATGCCTATCTACTATGCCTTTCTGTATAAATATATAAAAGTTAATTTCTATGTGAAACTACTTGTCTGATCGGGATGAAACTTTGGGAATATGTTGTGGGAATATTGGGAAAGGTTTCTGACCATTTGAGGGTAACTTTCGTCTGCACATGCGCAAAAATGTGAAATATTTAAAATGCTCATGACTTACGTAAAAGTGGTCAAAATGTTCTAAAATTTCGATGGGAGATCAATAATAACATCACAGAGCACATGATGAGTTTCGAGGAAATCGGTACTAACATTTCACTGGGCATGCGCAAAACCAAATTCATGCCAAGTTTATTATAGCGCTTATAACTTCCATTAAGTTAGTGGTAGAAAACAGGAATTTTGCGACAACATGTGGATTACATCTTAAAAAGTCTAATTCCAGTATGATTATAGTTGTACGATGATTGCCTGCGCATGCGCAGGCGAAAGTTACCATACGATTTCGATATGAGATCATCTGTGGCCCAACCCGCACCTACCTTCAAATTTGGACCACATTCGACCATTTTTACGATAGTTATGGGCGTTACTACCCGTTCAACGGTTTTCAGAATTGTTTGATTTATTCATTTTTGGGAAAATCAAAAATTACCCTCCCCCCCTCTGGACTACCCATATTGAAATTCTGATTTCACCATCATATTCAGGGTGAACATGCCTTCAAAATGATATGTCACAGTATGGGAAAATTTTTCCCTTGGACTCCCCCTTAGGTGGTCCGATTGGCACCAAAAACTATACACAAAATTCCGGATACCTAAGGAGTCTACCCTCCAAATTTCAAGTCGATTGGTCCAAAATTGCGCCCTCTATCGGTGAACAAACTCACAAACGGAAAAATACAGCTCGACTAACTTACGTTCGGCAATCAGTTGTTATTTTTGTGCAACTACGAATAACAACTAAAGTTTTAGTTGTGGGGTGCAACTAAATTCTTCAACTAAATTAGTTGTAGTTGCACTTACAACTAGCAACTAATTTAGTTGTAGTTGTAAGTGCAGTTACAACCAAGTTAGTTGAATAATTTAGTTGCACCATACGACTAACAACTAAAGTTTTAGTTGTTAGTTGAGTTTCAACTAACAACTACTAGTTGTTAGTTGGAAATTTAGTTGAACTAAATTTTTAGTTAACTACGCCCATCTCTGTTTGAATATTGGAGAGTACGAAGATTGGCACTAGAAGTATGTGAACGAGGTTAATCTGACAGAAAGTTCCGTCATTCAAAAAGTCAGCAGTGAAATGATGGTCAAATGAATTTCTGTATCTCCAGTAATCCTGCTGCATACTAGTAATCTAGGTGTGTGTAGTAGTGCCTCTTCCTTAGGTGAGCTGGTGTAGGACCACTTTTGCTCTAAAGAGAAAAAACACAACCATACCTCAAAAATAATTACTAATTTATTCAGCCAATCAAATATAATACACACATAATCGACGCTGTAATTTTGGTAGCTTCAGTGGAACAAGAGGGTAAGAATGCTGAGATAGGGATGCACCTACATCAGCTGACGAGGTAATGCTGACTAATACGAGCTGAGTAATCTATCCCACTCAACTTAGATTTCATTACATGTTGTAACGTGTAACGTGAGATACGTTACACGTCATACGGTAAATTTCGAATAATTCCAACAGCGGTTGCTTTCCTCAGGATTCATTTCCCCGTCGTAAGCTACGCACCGATCGTCTCGAGGAAGAAGTGCAGCCACCAGACGCTGTCGATAGCAGACATCACGTCAAAATGTTTCGACACGACAAACCGGCTGGTGAAATGTGACAATGAAGCCGGCCACTACATGTCCTGCTGCCTCCTCTACAGAGGTGACGTCACCTCGAAAGACGTCAACCACGCCATATCCCAGATCAAGACCAAGAGAGGCGTCAACTTCGTGGACTGGTCTCCAACAGGTAAGCCCTCATATTTATAACGATAAGGTAACGGAGGTGATCGACTACTCGATGAGAGTCCGCTCAAGAGAACTATTAATTAAAATATCTGAAATTAGTGATGAATTATGTAAACAATCGACTTCCTTGATCAAATAGCATCAAGCCGTCAAGAAAGAGCTTAGCTCTGCTGTAGAGACGCCTACTGGGTTCAGTTAGCAGCTTAGGAACATTTGAACAGCTCAGCCTCTGGGGGACATTAATCGTTACGATCATGAATGAATGGTGTAAATTAGATTTCTTAGAACAAGACCAAGAGGGGAATCAGGATCGCGGATTGGCTTTCAAGTTTCAATAGGTAACAGCTTAGCCTCTACGTAGCGAAGCCAATGAGGTAGTTTTAGCAATAACAACAGTTGGCAGCTTGGAGCAGATAGGTACAAGCTGATCATAATCAGCTCATAACCCTGCGCTTGGTAGCATCTAGAGAAAGGATCCGTTTAAACAGAAGCACATAATCAGTTTGGAATACATGCACTACATTTTCCTTCTATTTGTGCCTACTGTGGAGAGTTGAAGAAATGTGACGTGTGACTGTAAATATCCTAAACAGGGTTCAAAGTCGGGATCAACAGCTCTTGCCCGACGGCTTTGGACAGCTCGGACATGGTTTTTGGGACGAGAGCCGCCTGCATGATCTGTAACACGACGTCCATCAAAAATGCCTGGTCCCGCCTCAACAGCAAATACCACGTCATGCTCAAGAAGAAAGCCTTCACGCACTGGTTTACCGGCGAAGGGATGGAAATGTCCGAGTTTCTTGAGGCTCAAGATAACGTGCTCACTCTGGAAGAGGAGTACGAGCTTCTAATGACAGATAAGGAGCACTGACCAAACGCTCCAAATAAAATCAGAGGAAAAAATTCGTTGATTCACGTTTGGATTTTAACATGATCTTTGTCAGTAGCAACACCGATGTTGGCTCTTTCTTACGAAATATAAAACACTTCTAGATGGACCCTGGGATAATTAGCTAGCATATCGGTCTACACCAACCTATCAGTAAGTGCACTGGGAGAGGAATTTAAGGCTTCTGGGCTTGGATTCTCCGTTATTGTCCTTCATGATGTAGGGGTACCAAGGCTCATGCTACTGAATTTGTTTCTAAGCTCAATAAATTTCTACAGATTCTTCAACTACCTACATTTTTTTGAGAAAATGTTATCTTTTCATCAAACGGTGACCAGCAGGACATTTGTCTATTGCAATTTCAAAGGAAATGCTCTGCTATAACTTCACCCCCACAACTAAACAAAAGAAGCCAATCGTAATTCAATGCTCTGTGGCCGAGCAGCCAAGCTTCAAGTTCAAAACAAAGTGAATTTAGAGGTTATTCCACAAAATTTTCTTCTGTTGGTCATGGCATGACTACATAACCAACCCATTCAGGAAGGCACATTTTGCAGTCCATCCAATGTCATCTTTGAACTAAATGGGCTGTTCTCCTGATTGGCGAGTGGGCCTAAAAAGAACGTCCTTAATCCGCGTAGCGTGCGTTAGATGGAAACTAGATGAAAACTGATGAACTAGGCAGCTTGCATCGTTAGTCACACTTAAAGCCGGATACCAGTCCGGTGAGACGTTACTCGAGTAGAAAATGGCTCATCCTATTAGCTGCAATCAGTACCTAACTAAAATAATCAAAATTGGCTTGAGCCGCATTTATTTAAACAAGTTTTCAAAACAGCTCATGTTTAATTTTTGAAAAACCTATCCATCTTGTATAAAATTATGAGTAACAGAATAGGAACACACCCAACTCTGGAGGAAACTGTAATCGATTCAGAAGGTTGAAAGAAGTTTTTTGGCCTACACCCAACGGTGGGCAGTGAAAGGCTTTACACGCTCTATCTGAGAGATCTAGGTTTTATATCAAAGGCTCCATTTTCATTCATACGGTTTTAAGAATTACCATCTTGAAACTCTTATCATAATTATTATTAACTGAGAAGTTGATCGTTTGGACGATAAGTAACTCTGTTTAATCTCCACGGGCTGTCGTTTGTTGGGTCTTAAGAAGAGAAGTATAAATTATTCAGTCCGTGTATTATGGGTATATTATGTACAGGCTGAAGTCAAATGGTGAGTGGGTTTTTCTTTATTTCTAATTCCCACATAATGTTTATATTCCTGAATGTCGTCGTTTTAGCTCATTTTTTGTGGAAATTCCTTCTTATCCCCTAACAGATTTCCCGTCACTGATTTCTTCTTCGTCAAAACGGTCGCGACAAGTTATGTTTCACAAATTGTTTCTCATCACGATATCGATGACCTTTTCTGTTTTCTAATTTGAGGGATTGAGGATTGTACAGACAAAATTACGTGTCCCATTAGCAATAACAGACGAGTTAATTCTAAATCAAGCTCCACTTCTAACTACCGCTGTATCAAACATTTAACGGTTAATTAATAACTCGGTACGTCCACGAATGCACCTCCTCTCTCTCTCTGCCCTCATTTTGTTCGAGGCCAAACTCGATAGCTGGCGTCAATAACGATTCTCTTTTCGCGAACTTCACTATCCAGCTAGCTATCAATTCATCCAATAGTGGATTCATTGGCTTACTTCATTAGCCGCACAAACTTGACAGCCAGAAACTCCACTAAGCTTATCGAGGGGTTCTGGATAGTTCGATTCAACTGTTGCATGGATTCCTGAAGACTCTGCAAGAGATCCATTCAAAAATTGTTATATGTATATTTTCGTTTTGAGGGTGAGTTCAACTATGGCTACAATTTCAGTAAAAATGGTGAAATCACAGCCAATTTTCCTGTCACGATCATACTGGACCTCCCTGTATACGAGAACAAAAAACGCTGCAAAGTCCTTGTCACATGGGTTTTTATTCTTTTGTTTTTATTTATTTCTTTATATTTTATATTTATATATTTTTTCATTTTTTTTTATTTATTCTATGGTTTTTATTTTATTCTATACCTACAGGAATGATGGCTGTTCGTTTATTGTTTCTTATGTGCAATTATTGAAATGGCTATTTTGATGGTTTCCACCAATTTTGGCCCCCAAAAACACGAATTAGGCTCGGCTTTTTTTTAACCAGATTATTTTTCATGATTGATAGTACCATTTGTCTTGATTCATCTGTTGATACTACTTCTAGTGTTATTATACAAACTTATGGTGGTTTCAGACAATTTCCCATGTTTTTGACTAATAAAAAATGAATTTCGGGAGGTTAACCTTCGTTACAACCTCAATTCTTCACTCTTCGGTCAATATCAACCAAATATTCGGTCTTCTCGCCCTAAAAAACATGGAAAACCGTACCTCACAGTCTCATGTTCACTAAAACCTCAAAAATCCCTCGAAAACTCCTATTTTCACACCCATTTTTCTCCCATAACACCCCTGGGTGTATGCCGATCTGGCTGCCGAGCTTCGGAGCACAACTAGGACCCAAATGGGGACCCAAACTTTGTGCGGAAGAAAGACGATTTTAGACCAAAATTTAACGTAAATTTAAGGCTGAAACTTCGTTAGAACCTCAATTTTCGCCTCTTTGGTAAAAATTGACTTCATATTCGGTCTTCTCGTCCCGAAAACATGGAAAACAATACCTCAATAGCTCATGTTACTAATTTATGTTACGAAAACACAAAAAGTACCTGTTTTATACCCATTTTCACTCATAACACCCCTGGGTATATTCCGATCTGGCTGCTAAGTTTCGGGACACAACTAGGGCCCAAATGTAGCATGTGTGCGAAAGAACGACTTTTTTAGACCGAAAATGAAGCCGGTACACGTGACACGGCGTACGGCGGACGGACATTGAATTTTTGGAATCTACGCACCTTGAAACGGAAAAGAAAAAAAAACCACAGTCATGCAGCATGGCTATAAGAGCGAATTTTCGAAGTTTTCGGCATCTTCCTCCTCCGCCTAAAATTTTCTGAAAATTAATTTTCGACCAATGTTTTCCCAACTTGATACCATACAAAATTAAAACAGGAGTAGTTTTACGCAAAGTAAAATTTGGGGTGGAAGGAGGGGGAGGGGGAAATCAAAAATGTTTTGAATACCAGAAGAGTAGGTATTGGGTACGTAACAAATTTTTTGTTCCATTTTTTGCCGAGTAACACCTCGGTTTGTAGATTTTCCAACGCTGAACACGATGGTGAAGTCAGAATTGCGATATCCCATTCCGTTATCAGATTAGAGCAGACGAACCAGGAAGAACATCTCAAGAAATAACCACGTTCCTTCATCTTCAAAGTGATCCAGTTTGAGAATGGAATCAGATATCGCAATTCTGATTTCACCATCGTGTTCAGCGTACAAAAACCTTTAAAATGAGGTGTCACTTGTCAGACTTTTTCATTTTGGGAATTTATGGGTAATTTCCCCCCCCCCCCCTAAAACTCCCCCTAAGGGTGACCCGATTCTGCCCATCTTCGAACTTAGCCTGTCGATTGCCAAGACAGATTTTTCGTGCAAATTTGAACTTTTTATCTCAATGTCTTTCGGCAGGGAATTCAGGATGGTCTGAAACGGATTTTGGTATACAAATCTTTCGGAAATTCGAGTTTTAAAAATTTTGGACCGAGAACAATAGCTTCCTTTTCTTCGAAAATTCGCTAAAATTTAAGGGGGTTATAGAAATTTTTTGCTGAGCGAATACATAGGTGTGTTATTCACAGAATAATAAACCAAAACCCTCACGGCTGTGCATTGTTGATAATGGAGTGTGGACGATATTTAATCAGTACCAACCCAGTCCTGGTCATGGGGGTCCTTGTGCCTGGTTTACGGGAGTTCATTAAAAGAGTTGAACACACGCAGATTCTGATCGGACAATGAAATCTCACTGGTCGAGCAGCACTGTTGCACTATAAATCCTTTCAAAGCGAGAAATGACATCATTTCCGATAACGGACAATTACGGAACACAAACACGCCCCAACCACAAGTTTGTTTTCTTGAACTGGATTTGAGTGTAGGGCAGGACACGGAGGCTGCAGGGGATCGAGGTCGCCGAGCGAGATTTATACGATGACTCGACCGCCATTGACGTTGGGGTGTTACACCACAACCACACTTTCTCTCTCCCAACTTCGAGCTAATGGTCCTCAAGCTGTCTTAAACTCCTGGTCGAAAGTAATGTGCCAGCACGTTCGCAGAGAGTTAGGGAGTGAGAATGAAGCTGTAAATGAAGTCAATACCCGCAAAGCCAATACCCACCCGAATGACTCCTCATAAACCAAGGCCCTGACAGAAATGTGGGACAGGCACATAGATCCTGTGAGTCCGCATACAGAGTAAACATGGTGAGGAGTCCGCAAACAAGAGAAAAACCCTGCAAATCCCTCCACGAAGATTTGTTTTATTTATTTCTTGTTGATTTACGTCAATGGGGCTTCTTACTTACATAGACTCGAACGATATTTGCGGGTGGTGTATATACGGCTGTACCGCGCTATAATCTGTCACAAAAACGTGTTTAGGCCTCCAGAATTTGCTGTATAGCATTTGGCGCCACCATGGTACCAGGAAATGGCACCACGCCACGGTGCCATCTGTACGCTGAATCGAATGTAATACATTTAAAGCTCTATCAATCATCCTTACAGCGATTGATAAATATTTAGACATAAAACGTTAAGAAAAATAGCTATTATTAAGCGTGGTACATAGGCAGAATTTGAGCAAATTTTCAAAAAACTGCGTCAGCCGCCTGGTCAGCGGACCCGACAGTATAGCTAAACCTTCAGTGTAGTCCACTGCTTTAGACGTAAGCGTAACTCCGAAATTTCCACCACTATGATACGAAAGAATGGTCTCCTGAGCTGATAAATGAGGGTGGGTGCGATTAGGATTCATATAAAATGCATCAATGTCCGACTTAGTTTAGTTTTCGGATGTTTAAATACAAACTGTATAGTTATGGTTGGGCTGGTGACATAACTAATACCTAATCAAAGTCATTGGCAAACCAAATATCGACAGCACTGCACAAGAGACTATGCCTACACCTAAATATCTACAATATCGTGCCTACCTACCTTACTTCACAGAAACTAATTACCACAACTTCCGGAGGGACAGCTAGTGACGATGGATTCCTCCGGATGGTATGTAATTTTACTTCTAATACTAGCGGAAATAAATCTTTAGATTTAGTACTAGGTATAAAGAATAATTCGTTTGCGACAAAGGAGCGTTACGTCTACGTTGCAATACGTACGCTGCTTCAGTCGCTTCACAAATCAGATGACCGCGGCTCAGCAGCTGCCTGTGTTTTCAATAATTCCGGGTTTCATTGTTCATTCTAATATTCAGGGTATTTAGGGTCCCACAATATTCCGCACTTTTCGTAAACCGATGTCAATAAATTCAATAATTTTTTGGTTACCCCAATCCAATGAAAAAAGTAGGTAATAAAGCGAAACTAACAAGTTGATTAATACTGATTTGAGCGATCAGATCAGTTGCGTATCACTTCCAATGATTTCGCAACGGGGCGTTGCCAATAATGACGTCATAATAGATAGGTGCGCAACGGGGATACGATACCGTGAGACATGATTTAGGTGGCTGAGACTTCCACGCTCAGGAAGACGTTTTGCAAGGTAAGGTTTCAAGCCAAAGGAGAACCTATTGATTGCAGCCATAGCCGTTCAGCTTATTATAACGTTAATCCAATCATTGAAAGTAAGCAGTAAAGTAGAAGTTTAATATAACGAGGAAAAGCAGTTTGGACCGAGTCCAGACCAGGTAGGCGTTTCCAGACAGGCTGTCTGGGGCTGGTTCAGGGCGGGACACGTGGGGCTCGCGACAAGGTCACCATTATAAACACGACTAAACACGTGTTCTGACGACACAGCCACTCGGAATGTACCGAACGGGTTAAGTTTAGTTAGACCATCGTAAATTGAACTGAAGAACTAACTCTCCGTAAAACGTCAAAGGCATCATTTGAAATAAGACAAGGGGCGCGGGGAGGTACAAGCTAAACCCAAGGCGTAAATGAATGTGAGTATTAATTACTCATTTAAAAATAACCCAGACGGTGACTTCAAACGAAAACGAGGGTCGTAAGTCAATAAGTGTTTCATTTACACGTCAGGAATACATTAAAAAAAAAAGAGGAAATAAACCGTTGAACTGACATGCAGAAGACGTCGTACCTACAATAAAGAGCTTATAAATCACGAATGGGAAGTTTGTTGACAAGCAAATCAAGTCTGGCGAAGTATTAATGATTATTACAAATTCAAAAACGAAAACATATTAATGGTGACTGAAGACTGAAAACTTTAGATCATAAATTTGCCTTTCAGTATACATGTACGAGTAGTGAAAGAAAAATGGAGTCCCCAAAAACCATAGAAACTGATTAATCAACTACATTTTGGTTTTTTTCTCCGTATCTCTGACCTCCAACGGCATTATTTGTAAGATCTGCCAAGGTGCATACGGACGTCTCATAACTTCTTGAGAATAAAATCTGTTAAGTATTAGAAATTATAAGCTGAATTTATGAGAATCTTAAAGAAATGAAAAATATGCAGCTGTCGACACCAAAATCGTTGATAACAAGAGGGTCAGATGCCTCAAGCAATTTTGAAAATAGGCTCAGATTCTGCCTACGTAGGTACCACGGTTAATAATAGCTATTTTTCCGTAACGTTTTAGGGCATAACCGCTGTAAAGATGACCGATAGAGCTTTGAAAGTTATTCCATTCGATTCAGCTTGCTGGAAAACATGAAAAACTATAGGTACCAAACACATATTTTTCTGACAGATGGCACCACCGTGCCAGCGCGGCGCCGCGCCGTTCCCTGGCACCATGGTTTCACCGAACCCTGTACAGCAAATGTCACCCGAGTCTAGTAAGGAGCCTCACTAATGTTCGGCAGTTACACCAGAAATTTAATTCGGTACAATATTTTTTGCAAACCGGTTTCACGCTCATTTTGCAATCAATCCTAGATAAACCGTATCACAGTAAATTAATGGTTCTTCTCCTCAACGATTAATTTAGAACAAGAGTACCTACTAGTAGATGAGTAATGGAGCAGGTATTCACCATTAATAATATCCCTTATTTTTACATCTTGTACGGCCATCTGTCTTGTCACTTGATATAAAAGTTACTTTCTGTAATTCAACCTCAGATGTTAAAATATTATTTTAACAAATTTTATGGCAGTTATGGAAAGAAAAAGATACCTACCATGGACTGAAAGATTTCTGAATTCACGACGAATTATAGTGATTACGACCAGTTTAATCAACATATATTATGGCAGGCGGTTATTTGCAACGACTGCACACAAAATCATTCATCCACGTGCTCATCATTCGTCCACATGTTCAATGAAATGCTAAGTTCTTTACCTTGATTTCGTGGTATTTCTCTTCGAGGTAGTAAGCGATGTTTCTCGCCTCCTCGTACTTCTTTGAGATGTCCAAGTACTTCTCGTAGTGCCTTTTGAACAAAACGAACCTGCGAAAATACAGTCAAAGATGATAAAATACAACAACAGCGAGTTGGTGTGGGAAGATCTCGAATAAACCGATCTGGGGTTCGAAAGTGTAATACTGTCGAAAAGTTTAGTACATGCAAAACGCTCTCCTCCTGCTTAATTTTCCACCAAACCTACCAAACCAAGCTTATTTCTTAAAATACGAGTATCCCGTAGTGTGTGGACGCCCCTTATCTTATGGTGGTGTACAGATCACTTCCACTTATTGCAGATCGTCTGGAAGTATATACGACTAATTGACCTACGATGATGGTAAATTCATTGCGCAATTTAATTACATAATTTCGTGGCTAGTGACGCGATATGATATCAAAATAATGCCCCAAGAATATCGTATGTACCTTACGTCTTATGGCAGCTTCAAAAATTGAGAATACAGGCAGTAGACACAAGATATGCGGAAAATGCCGTGTTCAACCCCCTCCCCCCCCACCACCACTCCACAATATAGAAACAAATTTCGAAATTCCGGCGATAGTGCACAACTAGACTTAATTCTGCGTCGAACAAAAAAGAATTAAGCCCTAGGCAGTGTTTACAAGATTCTGTCAAAACCCATGTTTTTTCGGTACTGACCCCCTTCTAAAAGTAAATTTCGAAATTCCGGCGTCTTAGGACACAACTACACAGTTTTCTGCACCGAACAAAAAAAAATAACCGCGCAAATCGGTTGAGAATCGCGGCCTGGGCAGCGCACACAAGATTTAGCCGAAAAACCTAAGTTTTTCCAGCATTAACTTCCCTTCTAGAAGTAAATTTCGAAATTCAGGCGTCGAAGGGCACAACTAGACAGTGTGCACGCGCGCGCGCATACTGTATACATTAATACAAATTGAACTAACTGTAACTATACAAATTGTAATGTGCTAAAATTTGTTTTTATTTTCAAGAAAATGAAATAAAATTGGAGGTAGTATTTCAAAATATTACATAAAGATTTATTATTATTATTACATTATTCAAGTTTTATTCATGAACTTGGTTTTCTCATGTTTCTGTACTTGAAGGGCACAACTAGACAGTGTGCACGCGCGCGCGCATACTGTATACATTAATACAAATTGAACTAACTGTAACTATACAAATTGTAATGTGCTAAAATTTGTTTTTATTTTCAAGAAAATGAAATAAAATTGGAGGTAGTATTTCAAAATATTACATAAAGATTTATTATTATTATTACATTATTCAAGTTTTATTCATGAACTTGGTTTTCTCATGTTTCTGTACTTGAAGGGCACAACTAGACAGTGTGCACGCGCGCGCGCATACTGTATACATTAATACAAATTGAACTAACTGTAACTATACAAATTGTAATGTGCTAAAATTTGTTTTTATTTTCAAGAAAATGAAATAAAATTGGAGGAAGTATTTCAAAATATTACATAAAGATTTATTATTATTATTACATTATTCAAGTTTTATTCATGAACTTGGTTTTCTCATGTTTCTGTACTTATATTCTTCATTATGTACTTAATATGTTATTGAATAAAGAACTGAATTGGATTGAAGAAAAAAGAAAATAAAAAAAGCAAGTTAAATATTGTCTGTAAATGTATTGTTTCCAGATAAAAGTACACGCTCAATCCAAACTAATAAGCTAGTTCAGTGACAACCAGCCCCTGGTCGGGTCGTCAAGACCTTAGGGGCCCATTCATGAACTTGGTTTTCTCATGTTTCTGTACTTATATTCGTCATTATGTACTTAATATGTTATTGAATAAAGAATTGAACTGAATTGAGATTTGGAGTTGCGTCTGTACGAACATTTACCTAAAAGAGAAATTCGCTCTGGTGTTATTCACTGTAGCCAAATGTCCTTCAACTTTATTTAGCGATAGCGAGTGAGGTAACACGCGGTACTTATTATGCAACTATTTCGCTGTGCACCCGAGTGTGCTGACTCTTAAACCCGTTCAAACCGGTAAAATTTTACTGGAAAAATAGGGAAAACAAGTCTCTGCTTTCGTGTAAATAGAACGGAAGAGCCTCGAGGAAAACGCCGAGCCGTCTCGTTTGCCCGCCAAACGACGGGACGCGCAAGGTCGGAAACTTGGCGGATGCGAACGAGCGTCGTTTCCCATTTGGACCCCCCAAACGTGAGTCACCAGCCTCGTTGTTTTTGCTGAACCGACAGAACTTTATTTACCCAACAAGCTCACACTCCGAGGGAGGAGATTTCACGGGTTTCGATTCTCCTGGAAGACAAAGGACTGGAAAAGGTCCCCGTCAAACCTCAGCTTTCAAACACACCTACAGACAACTCACGTCAAAGTGAATTCAGCGTTTCTAGCATATTCAGAGTTTCACGTTTCAATGGACAGGTTCACAGGGTGAGGGGGCTACAGAAAAAGTAACAATAATTACGACGATTTTTCTATTAGCATGGAACATGCTTTAGCCTTGGACTAACTAGCCGAAAAACGTTACACGGGATGGGTGACGCGGAAGTGGAACGAAATTTTAACGATTATTTTCATGTACAACCGAGTAGTTGCTAGGGAAATGAAACTTCTTTCATTTTCATCGGACAAAAATCGTTTTCCATTCGTTGGAAAGCTCTTGATTTATCACGAATGTATTTCGTATTTGTTCTTGGTATTTATTTCGTAGTTTCATAATATAACTATATAAATATATGTTGTAAATGGATAGTAAACAATGACGCTTGTTTGGTTGTCACTTGGTTGTAGTAAACTACGCGGCTAAAGCATGTTCCATGTTTCTTGAATTTTAGCCGTAAGCTCTAAGCAGTAAGCATCCGGGGGTCCAGGGGGCTTGCCCCCTGGCGAGGCGCGGAGCGCCGAGTTTTGGTTCGTTATTTACGGAATAATACACACCAAGGTATGTATTCGGTTCGGAAAAGTTTTTTCGAACACCCCCCTCCAAATGTTTTCCTTTCAAGTTTCAAGCTGTGCAGATCCCAAAAATGCTATGTTCTTCCTCCGCATCATTCGCATCTATCGAATTATCGGTCTAAAAAAAATCGTTCTTTCGCACACATGCTCCATTTGGGCCCTAGTTGCGTACCGAAACTTTTCAGCCCGATTGGAATACACCCAGGGGTGTTATAGGGGAAAAACGCTGCAAAGTCCTTGTCACATGGGTTTATTATTCTATTGGACATACCTACAGAAATTTTGGCTGTTCATTTATTGTTTCTTTCATGTGAAATAATTGAAATAGCCATTTCTGATGGTTTCCACCAATTTTGGCCCCCGAAATACGAATAAGGTACACTCCATTTTTTCTAAATTATCGTTGATCATTGGTAGTGCCATTTAATCGTCTTGATCCAGGTGTTGGCTCTTTAGAGTGTTATCCTACAAACTGATGGTGATTTAGACGATTTCCCAGGTTTTTGACTCATAAAAAATCAATTTTGAGAGCTGAACATCTGGTACAACCTCAATTTTCCGCTCTTTGTTCAAAATCGACTTCATATTCGGTCTTCTCGTCCCCAAAAACATGGAAAACGGTACCTCAAAGGCTCATGTTACTAAAGCACAAAAAGTACCTATTTTTATGCACATTTTCACTCACAACACCCCTGGGTATATTCCGATCGGGCTGAAAATTTTCGGGACACAACTAGGGCCCAAATGGAGCATGTGTGCGAAAGAACGAATTTTCTGTACCGAAAATGAAGCCGGTACACGTGATACGGCGGACGGACATTGCATTTTTGGAATCTACGCACCTTGAAACGCAAAAGAAAACAATTTTGAGGGGGTGTTATAAAAATTAAACCCCCCCATTGTCAAAAATAACTATATCAATCAAACTATAACTAAACAGACGGAGTAGACGAACCTGTAGAAATCATTTTCGGAGATGATGTCCTTGATGGAGTCTTCGGGGTCAATCCTGTCGTAGATGTACTGGCTGGACCTCTTTGAGCTCATCCCATCCCCGAAATCACCGGTGATCTTGAGCGGGGGTTTGTCTGGGGGCGGGGGCGGACTTTTGAGGGTCTCGCTGTCGCTGAAGTACACAGGGAGGTTTCCAGGGCCCAGGTCGTCTTCGTAGACGACGCAGGCTTCCCGCTGGATCTGCAACAGACACGGAGAAGGAACAAATAAGGTTCAGGCTTCACTTCTGGTTCTGTAACCTGTAGAACCCACTGGATGTCCTTCCATCTCGTATTAACAAGCTCCGGTGTGGAGACTGCCACACAATACTTCCATGATCCTCATAACAGTATGGATACAAGTTCGGCGGAAGACAAGGCCTGATAGGCCGACCATTGTGGCCCGATTGGCTTCTCATATTGGCCTGACAGGCTGATCATAAGAATATAATATACTGAGCATGTAAATACAATATACTTGCGTAGAAACCTCACTTTCAACCACACCAACGTCATTTAACTAGTAAACCTAGAAAATTTGCGGCCCATTTGACATATTTTTTGCCGTCAATTAGCCAAATCGAATGCGATCGAGCTCGAAATCAATACTGCCGTGTGAAGGAAAAACGCCTCAACTCCAAAACTGCCGAAAACGGGATTTTAACCCCCCCCCCCCCCCCCTAGCACAACCCCACCTTTCTGATGGTCCAGTCAAAATTTGGAAATTCGACCCGGAAGGGGTTGACATTTTAAGGGTTGAAATCTAAGATCCTCAATTTTGAGGAAAAACGCCTCAACTCCTTGTATGATAAGTAAAAACACTACTTCAACTCTCTATTTGATATACCCTAACTAGCGTATTTGTTGTATTTTGTTGAGGAAAAACGCCTCAACTCTAAAATTGCCGAAAACGGAATTTTAACGTTAACACCCCCCCCTCCTAACTACAACCCCACCTTTCTGATGGTCCAGTCAAAATTTGGAAATTCGACCCGGAAGGGGTTGAAATTTTAAGGGTTGAAATCTAAGATCCTCAATTTTGAGGAAAAACGCCTCAACTCCTTGTATGATAAGTAAAAACACTACTTCAACTCTCTATTTGATATACCCTAACTAGCGTATTTGTTGTATTTTGTTGAGGAAAAACGCCTCAACTCTAAAATTGCCGAAAACGGAATTTTAACGTTAACACCCCCCCTCCTAACTACAACCCCACCTTTCTGATGGTCCAGTCAAAATTTGGAAATTCGACCCGGAAGGGGTTGACATTTTAAGGGTTGAAATCCAAGATCCTCAATTTTGAGGAAAAACGCCTCAACTCTAAAATTGCCAAAAACGGGATTTTAGCGTTACCCCCCCCCCCCCCCCACTCCAACTCCAACCCCACCTTTCTGATGGTCCAGTCAAAATTTGGAAATTCGACCCGGAAGGGGTTGACATTTTAAGGGTTGAAATCCAAGATCCTCAATTTTGAGGAAAAATGCCTCAACTCCTTGTATGATAAGTAAAAACACCTCAACTCTCCGTTTGAAATACCCTAACTAGCGTATTTGTTGTATTTTGTTGAGGAAAAACGCCTCAAAACGCTAAAAACGTCGTTGAGGCGTTTTCCCTCCAAACCATTGGCTTGAGAATCTGGATGTGGCATTCCACCAAATGTTTGAGGTGTTTCTCGTGACACTCACAGTAATACACAGTAACGTAATGAAAGTTGAGGCGTTTTTGCATCAAAATCTTTCCGAGAAACCCATTCAATGTGAATCTTTCCTCCAAAAACGTTTCAAAAACCAGCAAGAAATAATAATTGATGAACACCTCAAGTGCCATGAATCGATTGAAAAACCTGGTATTTTGAGTACCTATTTATCATGCCCATCGATATCGGGTGAACATAAACCAACGTCTAGCCAATAAATTGTGTCGCGGGAATGATCACAAGTGAACCTATGGTGAGTTTTTGTTGTAAAACTTCAATGCTGATTTCTGAAAATTCAATAATTTCGATTTGAGGCGCTTTTCCTTCACACGGCAGAACAGGCATGATCTCGACATCCTAACGGCGGACATTCTGGCACAACCCGCACCAGTTTTGGTCCAATTTTTTACGGCAGTTACCGTTGGAAAATCGAAAAATTAGAAAACCCGACATAACTCCATTACTTTTCCACACAGAAATCTCTTTCTAATCTCAAATTGAAGAGTGCGACGAGCTAAACAAAACCCAAAATGAAAATCTGAAGAAAAAAAACCGTATTTCGAGTAAGTTATGACCATTTGAAATTCCAACATACATATGTACGTACGGTCTTCAAACGGAAAACCATCTAGAAACTTGTTTTGAGCACTTTTGAACAAGATTCAAGATTTCAGTCTTGTCCGAGCGCTCGAAGTGATAACATCCTCGGGTCTGTGTTCTTTTGTTTACCTATATTTTCTTATCCTTGTTGGAACGCGCCCGTGTTCATTCCCGTCGCTCACCATCATGGATTGTTTTGTGTGCTCTCGCGATTTACATTCGCCTAAAAAAACGGCGAAATGTGCTGTTTGTGGTTTTTCTTTTCACCCTGCATGCACGCGCATCAAAAATCTGGACAATTACAAAAAGATGTCATTGGAAGCCAGAGAGAAGTGGAGGTGCGATAACTGCATCAAGAAAAAGAAGGAAAGGCATATTGATCCTGAGGAATCCGAGGATGATGGCAGTGATTGTGAAGTGGAAAACATTCAATCGGTGTCTAACTTAAGTCGTAAAATGGATTTGATGCTGGATAAATTTGGAACATTGCAGAAAAATGTAGTTGCTATTGATAAGTCATTAGCGTTTTTCAATGAGACGTTTGAGGAGATGAGGAATGCTTTGAGGGATTTGAAATCTAATTTGGCTGAGGTTCGAAAGGAAAAGTTGGTACTGGAAAAGGAAAATTGTCAACTAAGGACTGATGTGGAGGATATGAAAGTGAAAGTTAATGATCTTGAGCAGTCCCTTTTATTGTCTACTATTGAAGTTAAGGGGATACCGGAGACTCCAAATGAAAACAGATTGGAGGTTGTGAAACTACTGGCCAGCAAAATAGGAGTGTCGTGTGATGAAGGTGACATCGAAACGGCGTACCGTATTAAAGTGCCATCCAAGCAGGTGGGAGCTTCATCAGTTGGGAATCCGGGTATGTTGATCGTTAAATTATCTAAAGCGGAGACAAGGAAGGTCTGGTTGAAGCAAATACGAGCCAATAAGAATATAACGGCTAAGGATCTTCATCCGAATTATCCTGAGAGCAGAATTTATGTCAACGAGAGGTTAACTGCAGCTAACAGCCGTCTTTTTTGGCTGGTGCGTAAGTTTGCCCGGGAATACGGATTTAAATTTGCTTGGATTTCGGACGGTAAAATTTTCATTAAAAAGGACGACTCAGCAACCACCTGGCCGACTCGTGTTGTCAGAATGGACCAGTTAATGAAGATGGATGTAGAGAAGCGCCTCAACTTGGATGCGACTGACTTGAAGTGAGGGGAATCGATTGGATTGTTTTTGTTGTTGTTCTTCCAACATGGTGACAAGTGATATAGCGGATGATTTAGATGTTTTTAATGAAATAAGGACAGTTTCATGTGATTCTGTAGATAGGGTTGAGCATAATTTACGAAATATTTCTGGATTGAATATTTTGTGTCAAAATATTAGAAGTCAAAGGAACAATTTTGATTTATTTGTAGGTTTCTTGGAATCATTCAAGGTTACGGTTCATGTAATAATTCTCACAGAGACTTGGAATGCTGATCATCTCAATTTCGTTTTGCCTGGTTATAGATATTTTTATAGCAAAATTCATAATAATCGCGCGGAAGGTGTTTCTGTTTATGTGAAGGATGATTTGAAAATTGAGGATGTCTCTGAAGATATCATTCAGGATTGCAATGCGGTTAGTGTAACTTTTCTGTATAACGGTAATTCGGTAAATGTCACGGGTGTCTATAGGTCACCAGAAAGAGATGTTTTCTCATTCATTGAGAATGTTGATGGCTTCCTTTCTGCTAAATGTAAGTCTGCGCTTCAAGTTATGTGTGGCGATATAAATATAAATATTAACAATTCTTCCACTATTGCCAGCTGTTATCTGGACGTCATGTCCAAGCATGGTTTTTTATCAATGATTAATGCTTATACCAGAGTATGCAACGGATCTAAAACTTGCATCGATCACATATTTCAGAAAGGTTTTACAAGTGAAAGTGTGGGCTTAGTCTTTGAGAGTGATTTTACAGACCATTATACGGTAATGGCTGGCTTGTGCAAATTTGAGATTGAGTATACTGATGATGTTTGCGAGGCTAAAGTGGGGAAGGTGATGAGTTACGTGGATTTTGTCTGTTTACGTAAATTGCTAGAAGCTGAAAAGTGGGATCATGTGTTCAGTGAAGCGGATGTTGACAGGGCCGTGAGTGCTTTCCTTGAAATTTTTGAGATTCACATCAGGTGTTCGATGGTCTCTAAAAAATTGTCTAATAAATATATTAAGTTGAAAAATTGGATAACAAAAGGTATTATTGTTTCTATTAGGAATAGAGACCGTTTGAAGTTGAAAGTTAAGCGTGAACCTGCCAACGTTAACCTAGTGTGTCGATATAAATTATATAGGAATCTACTGAACGCATTAATTAAGAAAGCAAAATATCTTTATTTTCGTAACTTGATTGAAGAAGCAGGGGGTGACCCAAAAGTGGTGTGGAGGGCTATTAAATGCGCAGCTTATAAGCACTGTAATGAGAAATCAGTCATATCTATGATAAGGGATTGTAGTGGCCGGGAGCTCACTGATAGTTCTGACATATCTAACTCCTTCAACGGGTTTTTTTCACAGGTAGGGGCAAGAATTATGAATGAAATTAACGCTCCTGCTGATGCTTCCTTTGATGAAATTAACAAAAGAATCCACAAAACTATACCGTCGAAATCCTTATTTTTGAAACCAGTCTCGGCGGCTGAAATCCAGCAATATCTTAGAAAAATTAAGCCTTCGGCATCATTTATGACTAACAATATTTCTAATAAGATTTTACTAGCGGTGCCAGAATTAATTTCTGAGCCATTGGTTGCTATTTTTAATCTTGTGTTCCTGACTGGAGTGTACCCTGAGAGATTCAAGTCGGCCATTGTGATTCCGCTCTTCAAAAGTGGTGATAAATTTGACATGAATAATTATAGACCCATTGCTCTTACGCTGACACTGTCCAAGATTCTTGAAAAATGTCTCAAGAGAAGACTTGTTGAATTTTTTGGATTGAATAGTATTATATCAACGAATCAGTTTGGGTTTCAGAGGGGGCTTAGCACGGAGCAGGCTGCTTTTAATTTAAATAACTTAATAAGCAACAAATGCGACCAGGGTTTCCACGTGCTGGGTATTTTTCTCGATGTTAAGAAAGCTTTTGATTCAGTTCACCACGAAACTCTACTGATGAAGCTTAATGATTGTGGAGTTCGTGGAGTTGCATTGCAATTGATCAGAAGCTACCTTTTTAATCGTCCCCAAAGTACTAGGGTAGACGGCGCTATTAGTGGCTCAATCGCGGTGGACTGTGGAGTTCCACAGGGTACAGTCTTGGGGCCAGTCTTCTTTTTAATTTATATCAATGACTTGATGAATATTCACTTAAATGGTAGGGTATTTGGCTTTGCTGATGATACCGCATTGGTTTTTTGGCACAGGAACTATGACGACTTGATCGTACAAGCAAGCTCGGAGCTCTTTCTGGTTCGCAAATGGTTTGATTTGAACTTTTTAAGGTTAAATATTTCTAAGACTTCAGTTATACGTTTTTCTTTGTCGGGAACCAGTGTTGGTGTTAGCACTCGGGTCAAGTACCATGATTATTGTTGTGATGCCTCATCGGTTCAGTGTGATTGTGAGTCACTACCATATAAAGCTAATTGTAAGTATTTAGGAATTATTTTTGACGAGAATTTAAAATTTAAAACTCATATTTCAACCCTAATAAACCGGCTTCGTAAGTTATTTTTTGTATTTAAAACAGTTAGACATTTTTTGACGAAAAGGCAACTGCGATCTGTGTATTTTGGGTTGGCTTTTTCTCTCATTAAATATGGCATTACTGTTTGGGGAGGCACTTCTAAAACCCATCTAAATCCGCTGCAGGCAGTGCAAAATGCTCTCCTGAAAATATTATTAAACAAACCCTTCAGGTATCCTACAGCTAAACTCTATTTGGATTTTAATGTTTTCAAAATTAAAGATATTTTTCTAATGGAATCTTGCATTCAAGTTTTTAGATCTGGGGTCAATGATGAACATGTGTCCCGATTATTGGGTACTAGAACATCAAATTCTAGTAACATTTCTTTACCTCGCTGCCGGACGGAATTTTATCGTAGGAATGCGTATGTAGCTGCGTTAAAATTTTTTTATGATAACAAGATAAGATTAAACGAATATTCCTCTGTAACTGCTCTGAAAAAACACCTCTGTATTTTGCTAAATAAGAATTAATTAAATTTTTTTTTTCTCTCTTTCTTCTCCATCTTTATAATTTATATTAGGTGAGCTTCGTGCAGTTTCTTTTTTAATTGACTTTATAGGAGTATTTTTTCCTTTTTCATTGTTATTATATAAATATAATATATATTTTACTTCATATTCATTCTAAGACTCCACCAGGGAACACAAGTTCACCTGAACTTATACCCTGGTGGGCAAGGAGATGAGATGTAATTATTTTTATAGAAGTTATAATTTTTCTTGTCTTTTTTCTTCAATTTTTACTTGTATATAATTTTTTTTCTCTGTTTCTTTTCTCTTGCCAATAAATCAAATAAATAAATAAATAAATAAATAAATAGATTCTATGGTTTTCTCGAACACCTATTTCTGACGGTACCACATACTTTCATTCCTATATAACAGGTACACGGAAGTAAAATGGTAATTCTGTCTGCTTGTAGTCTGTAAGTTTATAGGAATCACGAAAATTCAAGTTTCTTTTTCGTTTCATACAACTTGAACTCAATTTAGTTCCGTCAACGTTTCCGCAATGTTTGTTCGCACATTGCGGCTAAACGAGTTTGATGAAACTACAGGGAATTTTTCAAATTACGTCCACTGGATCTTCTAAGGCCCATACAAACAATATACAGGTCTGTTCGCACCGGCTATTTCCCATGGCAAGGTGAATCCGTAAAAACCGCAAGAAACCATTCGTGGTCCAGTACCATCTAGATAAACGTTTGAGAAGAATTTAAAGTTAGTCTGCTTCCACTATACACGAAAAATACACTGTTATACCGGTTTCGATTATCAAACCATCGTCAGTAACAAACAATAACTGACTTGTTTGTCACAGACGACGGTTTGACCACCGAAACAATTTTTTTTTTTGGCATAAGCCAGTAGCCATAGCCATGAAAAAGTTTTATTCAGAATACATTTTTACAAAGCTTCCGTCATATTAAAATAATTTCATTTACAAAATTTAAAACAAAAATTCTAATAAAATTAAAATAAATTTTGATTTTCGCGAAACCGAAACCATTATAACAGTGTATTTTACTTCCGAGTCTGCAAGGCAGCGGAAGCTTTGTTTTCACTTTCGAAATGAAACTTTTTTTGTACTCCAAAATCAAAATTTCCACTTGCATTTTGCGTATCAGGGCCTCCTGAACAAATTTGGTTTCGTGTCTGTCAGTCCGTCTGTCCACATTTCCTTGCCACAACCATAACTTCCACAATTTTGATCCGATTTCAATCAAATTTTCAGGAATTGTGTGGGTTTAGCGCTAGATGGTCCCCTATGAGTTTCATCATGATCAAATCAACGGTAGCCTCTGCGCAGGCGCTAACAAGATTTTCTTGTTACGGTCACAACTCCATCAATTTTGAACGGATTTTGGTCAGATTTTCAGGGATGATGCGGGTAAGGTCCCTTGAGGTCCCATACGACATTCATCATGATTGAATCAGCGGTGGCAGTGGCACGTGGCACTGGCACCGCGTACATTCCAAACGTCGAGCATTCCAGACCATAAGAACTATAAACCTGGAAGGGCCTCTGCATTGACGAATGAAATGACGGGCTCCTCACCCTGCTCAGCTGATCTGCTAAATTCTCTCCTGTTCACCCTAGGAAGTTGAAATTTGATAGGAACTCTTTACGTTGTTCTCACTTCTATACGTGGCTAATTACTTTATCTTAAAACATGAATACTAACTTCGAATTAGTTACCCTTATTATTTAATAACAGTTAAATAATTCCGTTAATTAATCTGAATCTTTATGTTACCTAATTAATAAGTTAATTATTCTGAATCTTTATGTATGAAAATTTAATGGTGACATACTGTGAAGGCCACGAGGTAGCTTCTGTGCCATGTCCTTGGCAGTTTATTTCGTGTATTATTGGAAATAGACATCCTTCCAATAACTCAGTTTTTCTTTAAAATGGGTTTCCCCGATTTCATCGAGTGATTTAGTTCGATAAGGGTTGAGAATCGAGAAGGCAGTGGCATGATCAGTTTCTCCTCCGCCCTACCTTCTGTATACTGGAATGAAGATCAGAAAAAAACTGGCGTTGGATAGTCAGGAAAACACTGCAAACAGCCGGTCATGGATGCTATACAGTCGGAAAAGAGTCCGAGAATCACTGCGAGCGGCTCAACGCCTTTCTGACAGATAACCGTGGACACTGCGAACAAACCTACTGCAATAAGGTTCATTGTCATTTCCGTAAATAAATACCTACCCAATATTTATCTTGATGGTTCCACTAAAATGAAACTAGGAGAACACAGGTTCCAAGAATATTGTACACGTTCCGTTTTTGACAGTAAAAATTCTGACCAACATTCGAACATTGGACATTGCAAAATTGCATACAATACAAGCACATCCAGCCCCACTGAAAGGTTTTTCTCATGGCCAGGGCCAACTTTAGCGGATACGTTGTTTACAAAATTTACCAAAATTGCAAAATAGGTATGTAAGCACATCCAGCCCCACTGAATGGTTTTTCTCATGACTTTAGCGGAAAGGTTGCACATTAAAAAACATTTCGACTGAATACTAGGAACCTCATTTCAGCCCAGTTGTGTATATTTTTTGTAAGTAGGGTTTTATGCTGATGCTAATAAAAATTTGAAAATAGAAAAAATGAATTTTTTTCTACTATTATAGCAATTTGAATTCCTACTAGAGCTGTACATGTACAGGGTGCTCTAGCACTGGTATTTGAAGTGGAAATTAGTCGCTGATTTCCAAAAGCCGTTTGTTCCATTTTTTGAAAAAAACTGAGTTGGGGGTATCTTTGGATTCAGAATGGCATCAGCTTCAATTCTGACATAGTTTTAAGGGTCTCTTGAACAAAACAAAAAAACAAAAAAAACTACAAAATTGGAAAAGCAAGGTCGATATGTTTTAAAAGCCCGTTAAATATGGAGGGCAACCTTGTGCAAAACCCGCTCAATACTTCCGGTTCCAAAATCCGACAATTTGTATGTTAGAACCTCTAGTAGCCTGGGTCCGTTTCCAAAGCCCGTCATTTTGTTCACCGCCCCTTTCCTACTGAAGCCGGTTCTCGTTTTCTGAGTATTTTTTTTTTTTTTAAGTATTTTTTTCCTCCACATTAGCTTTTATTTTCTTGGCAGCCTGTTACCCGACTGTTATCTAACAACAACCTGCCCCTGGGAGTGAAAAATTAGTCTATTTTGTAACGCTAAATGTGCCGGTTTTGTTGTTCTTTATTTAGATTTACGAGTAGGGTATTTACGATTATTTCATGAGTTGAGACACTTCAACTAGTTTTCTTTCGGCGACGGCAGATACAAGTGATTGTGCTATGAAAATAGTTCCGCTGGAAAAGGCCAGACAGATTGAAGAAAAAGAACGCGGCTAATAAAGCAAGGTGATTAATGTTAAGCATTTACGAGGACCATTATTTTTCTTACAATTACCTTACCTTAATTACAATTTTAACAAGTTTTCGTGAAATTTCGTACACGTGGTTTCTTAATTGTATCAGTGTTTTTGTCAGTACGAGTCAGTGGCTACCAGGCCGGACGAATTTGGGAGGGACTGGCAAAATGGCTGTTGGAAAGCAGGGTTCGAGTATCAAAAGCCGTTAAAAACCCTCTACGGTTCCAAAACCCGTTATTTCTAAATTTTAATTTTAAATAACATTGTGTTCAACAGTGATGCTGCTGAATTTTTGCAGAAGAAATTTTTGATTTTATTGTGGTTGAAAAAAGCCTGCCAATTCGAATAGGCAGTACAGCTTCCTCACTTGAATCACATGAAAGTATAGAACAGTTGGGTAGGTTCATTTCTGATACGGGACCATCTGCGATCCAACCCGCGTGTACCCTCAACATTTCAGCTCTCTACGACTATTTTTCGCGCAGTTAGAAACGTTACAAAGAAATGGTCAGCAGACAAAAGTTACATTACGACGATATTCAACGATATTTAAGGTAATTATGGGTGCTTCAAATATTTCACGTTTGCGCATGCGCAGTCAAAAAGATTTCCATGATTTTGAAACGGGATCATCTGCTATCTAACCCGCGTGTACCCGCAAAACTTCAGCTCTCTGTGACTATTTTTCGCATAGTTACAAGGAAATCGTCAACATTTCATGTTCCCGCATGCGCAGACGGAAGTTACATTACGATTCCAATGAAATGCATTTGGAACGATCAAAGTACTATTCCTGATCGACCCTCCAAGTTTGAACTCATTTCAACGATATTTTAGAGTAGTTATGGGCGTTCAAAGTATTTCACGTTTGCGCATGCGCAGACGAAAGTGCTGTACTTTTTTCAATTATTTTGATTCGGGACTATCTGTGACTCAACCCGAAACTGTCCTCCAAATTTCAGCCCATTTCGACCATTACGAGTATTTCGGGTAGTTATGGGCGTTACAAGGAATTACCACAGACAGACACGGAACCAAAAATGTTCCCCGATGTCTGAAACGCAAAATGGTACTTGGTGGAAATCTTCATTTTGGAGAACATAACTTTTTTTTAACTCAATCCAAGGCTTCCCTGCCTTCGATAGCGTGGAAGCACAAAATCCCTGCACAACGGTTTATTATTTTGTACAGAATGCCCTTCACAGCACACACAGCCCTTCACAGATCACAGCTCTCTGTATAGATAACCCGTCTATGTACTAATCTATACATATTATGTAGGTCGCAGATCCGTAGGTTAGTACCTAACCCCGTACTCGTTACTAGGTACCTACCTACCTAAATCACGAGTTAAATGTTGCTAAAATAATTCTGCCGATGACAAACAGCAGGTAACTAAAACGGCAAAAAGAAACGCAAATAATGAAGTTCTGAAGGAAAATTGTTGATGTGGAGTGAAACAGACGCCCCTTCTGCGTAGATCACTGTTTTCTGTAGCCAATACCTACCTTCGTTGTCAAGTATAATGAACAGTTGTGTAATAACTTGCCCATCAATAATACTTCAACGGTTGTTCAAGTTTCACAAGTACCTACCTACAAAATCCAATAGTCCATCACTTATCAAATGAAATAATATCGCAGAACAACCAACTCGACTTCATACAGCCATCCTTGATTATAATCAGGTGATCCCTAGCAATGATATCTGGGCCGGATTTATACCGTTTGATTCACGATCGTGTTGACGAAGCTTTTTGGTGCACATGAACGGCTGGATGTACAATGCTCCGGGTGGCCTCAAAAAATTGTTTAGCTCAAGACAAATTTAATAACGCAAAAAAAGCATACCCTTCTATCGAAAGTTTTCGAGATAACGCGTTCTGAAAATTTCAACCCCTATTTTGAACCTCTTAGAGATGACTGACAGTAACGTCGAGCTTCGAGGACCAACTAGACCCCGAACGGAACCTATAAACCGAATTACATCAATTTTGTTTCATGGTAACTAAGAAAAGTGGCCAGTACGGCGTACGGCTGACAGACAGAAATATTTTATTGCATTTTCGGATTCTACATACCTTGAAACGTAAACCATCAAATTTTAAGGGGGGTTAGACTTTTTTTTTCTTCATGCTCGATTCCAATGGTTAATTATTGAAAATAATAAACCAAAATAATAATAATAATAATAATAGGAATGCTCTACTTTTCCTGGATCATCGGCTATCAGTTTTTCGCGTTTTTCTCGATTTCTCTTGTCAGAATGGAATTAACGGCCTTCGGAAACGGACGACTCAAACATACTCACGCGTGTACACAACTCGGGCAACACAAAGTCGCACTCGCTCATAAATCAACTTCCTTCTCACATCTCCACGCGTGAGTATTTGTAGGGAGGCTCGTCCCGGATCAACAAAAACACACCTCGGGTTTTCGTTTACCAAGATAAGCAAACATCGTTTTATTGAGGTCTCTCTCTCCCTCCAAGGGCCAAGAACGCTTATGAATCACCGGTATCAGTCGCAACATGGATGGCAAGTCAGAGGACTGGGTTTGCCTAAAACGGGCTCTAATATCAACTACCATTACGACACATCACGAACTGGGCTGGTCAACTGAAACCCAACACAACCGGTATTTAGTCGTGTCCGAGCAGTCTTATTTCCACGGGTTCAATTTTCACTTATAACTGTATACGAACTAATAATTACCTAAATAACTACATATCCAACCTTCCCCTCCATTTCAACTAATGTGCAATTATTCACAAGGCACTCCACACTTTCACAGGCCTAACTGTTCGGGTACTTCTATTAAGGAATTGTTTACAACAAATGATAAATATCATTTGATATTATAACAAAGTGGTTCAGAATCAAAATCCAGCTAGACAAATTTCCTCTACCAGAATTCGGGTTCTGAACCACTGGGCCTTTAATATTACCATACCTTCCGGAGGAGTCCGTCGTCACTAGCTGGTTGAGTACTGGAGGTGAGGCGCTTTCGATGTAAGGACACCATCATCAGACCGCCAAGAGAATACTATTCTCTTGATAATTGGATAACTGTTGTTTCTATTTCCATAATTATTGTTGTTACCATAATCCCGACCACCATTATTTTTATTATTATAAGAAGAATGCCTAAAGGGCCCTTTGGGTATTTCTGGAAATAAATCGGTCATTTTGATTTGGTCTGTCATGAGAAGGCTGAGACTGACTACCTACTTCTTCCACCTGGCGTGGCCTAGTACCACGCCATTTCTACTTCCCGTGGACTCGGGCAAGTGTGGCTTCCTGACCTCACTCCATCAAATCTCCTAAGACACTGGAAAAGCTGTTTCTTACCCACAATAGCAATCTGAGCCATATGCAGTTGCTCATCTGGAAAATGCTTCATCAAAGCGGCAATAATCATTTTCTCTGGTGGAGGATCATCTAAATACTTCAAAAACTCAAACCACTCTCTTGCATATTCCTCACGAGATCCAGTTCTAAAGCGACTTGTACTGAGCTTACTAAGTAAACTTAGCTGCTCTTGTGCACCCCAATAGCAATCTTTAAACTCCTCTTTGAAAGATTCCTAATCACTAAAGTCTGATTTACGACGAGAGAACCAGCCAGCAGCTGACCCCCTTAACGACAGCTCTACAATTTTCATTGTCTCTCTATTGGATAGACCAGGCATGAGAAAGAAATATTCATCCAAACTTTGGATGTAAGCAAACTTTGGATGATGTCCTTACATCGAAAGCGCCTCACCTCCAGTACCCGAACAGCTAGTGAAGACGGACTCCTCCGGAAGGTATAGTAATATTACTTCTTACACTAGCGGAACTAACCCTTTAGATTTAATACTGGGCCTTTAGGTTTGGTACAGTAATTTCGCCCTCGCCCCCCCCTTTCTTTCCCATTCTTTCTCATTCCCCTTTTATATATAATTTTTTTCTTTTCTACTGCGTTCGGCTTTTTGTTTCTTTCTAATTATACATATACCTATATGTATGTTTCTCTTCTACTCACCACTCGATATTGTAAATAACTGTTAAGGGCCTAAAGGCCTAATGTGCAAATAAATATTCGCATTCTTATTCTTCAATTTTAGCGGTTTTGGGCACCACTATAAAGGGGTGCCCAAAAATTCCAACGTATTTTTTAAAAATACTGTTTCATTATTTAGTGTGTACACGCAAAAAATTCGTAAAATTTGTCAAAAATTACATGATACGCGTATAAAAATAGGTAATAATATCCTAAATCCCACTGCGAGGGGTTTCCGATGAAAATGAGTGTCCACGCCCACCATAGAGGGTGTCCACTATTCAGAGGTTAAAATACACTAATCTCCTATACCTATGCCGGGACCATGGCCAAACTGTCCATTAAGAGGGGTGTCCACTATACAGGGGTGTCCACTATGAGGGATTTAACTGTACCTATCATCTCCCAGGTTCGCGTGTTCTTTGTTCACTCGGGCTTGAGTTTAGGACTCGAAAACGAATTCTTGAAAGGTGTTATGAGTTGTCACTACTCCTTTACGAATGTAAAAATTTGTCTCCCGACCGACGTACCGCAAGAAATCTCGATGCTTTCGAGCAGCAGACCCACTGGTTATGTTAGCGAGCAGGCTCTGCTGTAATTTAAAAACTTGTTTTTTAAACAAAAACAAACAGATTTCAAAGAAGCTGTATAAAACTAAAAAGTAAAGAATAATTTTTATGCGGAACAAACGTAAATAATTTATTTAAATATATGTACAAATAACATTTTTGAAGTCCGCGCCAAATTTCAACTAAAAAATATAAAAACCAAGGGATACAATATGAAGGCTGTGTGTGGGGGTTTTAGTTAAAATTTGGCGCCGACTTCAAAAATTCTGTTCTACCGGCTTTGAATTACGTTTGTTCTGCAAAAAAAATATTCTTTACTTTTTAGTTTTGTACAGCTTTTTTGGAGTCGGATTTTGTTTTTGTTAAAATGTTTTATGTTTTTATGTTAAATATGTTTTGCTTTTTCGTGCGATTAAAAAAAAATTATTTTTGTATAGGTGTTTATGAATTATTGATTTACACTTTTTAGAGGGATTTTTGACGGGTTTTTTCCTCAAATAATTTTTTAATTTTTTATTACTATACTTTTGTATGCCAATGCCAAGTGACCCATTACCAGCTGAGCTAATATAACTCATGCTATCAAGTACTGATTGTTTTCTGCAGTCAAACCGTTCACGTTTGTCAAAACACTAGAAATCGATGAGTATAACTTAATGGCCTAGTTCTGGGTCTGTACTACATTTTTACTTAAAACTTTGGTACGGGAACACCGGTGGCTGATTATCTTTCATTTGAAAAAAAGATTCATCGAAATCGGTAAAACAGGTTTCAGAATAATTGCTGGAAAAAAGACCACAGAAACAGGTCGAATTTAGAACCTCCTACTTTTGTGCTGTTAAAAACTACAAATTACATTCACAATTTGGTTCGTTTCACAGGACTGTACATGAAATGGGAGCTTACTTGTAGCGACGCCTCGCTGATCCCGTGCTGCATCTCAGCCGGCGCGTTGGGAGCGCTCTGCAGTACGAGATCGTCACTTTTTGAGTGTTTGAGATCGCAGAGGCCCAGACCCAAAGGCCTCTGTTCGACTCCGCTGTAACGCCCTATGACGGGGCTGCGGCAGCCGTCCCTCAGGACCATCCTGAAACCACCGTCTGTCGGGCTATTGGGAGTCGAGGAGCCGTAGAGAAGATCTGTCATCACACCTGCAACCACACGGAAACGTCCATTGAATTCTACTAGCAAACATGTTTTGACATCAGTATACATCTGAGCGAATTTTCCAAGTTGGTTGCTCTTGAGGATTTAAAAAAAAACCTCCTTTTTATTGCCGTTCTTTTACAAATAGCCCATTTCCAATCGCTGCTAACAAACCACGCAGGAGAATCCAAAAACATAGATTACGGAGTCGTCCAGGGCAGCACGCTTGGGCCATATCTGTTTCTTATATATATAAAAAACTCCATATCCACCGTCACCAATTCGAAGGAAATTTTTCTTTTCGCAGATGATACAGAATACAGTTCCAGCTCTCCACACTCGGGGCCGGAAACGGCACGAACTATTTTTACGAGCGCAAGCTCTTCTAAATACAGTGAGTCGTTAGATGGCTAAAAGTTTCCTGTAAACGGAAAGAAAACCTAATATATGATTTTGGTTTAATATTTTCAATAATAAAGGTTTGGAATCGACCATGAAAAAAAAAATTCTCAAACCCCCTCAAAATTTTAAGGTTTACGTTTCAAGGGACGTAGAATACGAATAACGAATCCGTCCGCCGTACGCGGCTTTTTCCTTAGTTCCCATGAACAAAAATTCACGAAATTTGGTATATGGGTCCCGTTAGGGCTCCAGTTGGTCCTCGAAGCTCGGCGTTACTGTCACTCAACTCTAAGGGGTGAAAAATGCTGCCATAAAATCTGCTATACAATCTGCCGTAAAGAGCAGGGTGTATGCAGGCATCAAACTGTGTTGAGAGCGCATATCACTGGTCAGAGTACCCAACTAGGTTTACGCTTGAAAAGAGTCGTAAATCCACGCCCCGCTTCAATTTTCACCACCGGAAGTCCTCATTATTTGATTTACCTTATCTACAATTCTCTACGTATTCATATGAAATCACCTGGTTTATATTCTCGATCATTGTATAAAAAGCGAATATATTCTTGGCTCATCCATCTAGACTTGAAAAACAGTTGTAATTTATTGCGTAGTGTTTATGTAACCTGAAAGGTCACAGTTCTGCGGTAAATAAATAATATAATACTTAGTATATTTTATATTAGGTTCAATAAGCAATAGCAACCGATGTAGGCACTTTTATAATTTAATCAGTAGTGCACTATTATTGTATTTTGGTATTTGATTTTACTGAAAGCATATAAGTATTAGTAAGCTCGACAAGGGCTCTGCCTAATGCCGGACAATAATATTCCTGTAAAATATTTTGAAGCTTGTAAAATTACTTAGGGATGCCTTGGATTCGTGATTGAGACAAAAAAATCATGTCCTCCAAAATGAAAATTTCCACTACTATTTTGTGTTTCAGACATCGAGGAACATTTTTGGTGCCGTGTTTGTCTGTGGTCAATTCCTTGTAACGCCCACAACTACCAGAAATAATGGTCGAAATGGCCTGAAATTTGGAGGGTAGGTGCGGGTTGGGTCCCAGACGGTCCCATACCAAAATTATTGAAAAAGTACAGTAACTTTCGCCTGCACATGCGCAAACATGAAATACTTGCAACGCCCATAACTACCTTAAATATCGATGAAATGGGTTCAAACTTGGAAGATCGATCAGGAATAAGTTGATAGTTCTGTATGAATTTCATTGGAATCGTACCGTAACTATCATCTGCGCATGCGCAAACGTGAAATATTTCAATCGCCCATACTGCCTTAAACATTGTTGAAATGAGTTCAATCTTGGAGGGTCGGTCAGGAACAATACTTTGACAGGTCCATACAAATTTCATAGGAATCGTACCGCAACTTTCGCCTGCGCATGCGCGAACACGAAAGGTTGAAAAAATGTAGAAATGTTTTGATCCTATTACGTAGATAACGCAATTTATTACTACTCTATTTATTGCTATTCAATCATTTTGATTCGTCATTTTCTTACCAACTGATTCTATACGTACACGTTATAATAAGTGAGGAAGCCATAATGCCCACCCAACTTGGCAGACGTTTTTCTTTTCTTTATAATTTCTTTTTCTAGTGAACATATTTTTCTTCTCTCTCTCTTTAGGTCAGATGTATAGTAAAACAGTCTTTCAACGACCTATAATAACAATAAACTTGATTATTAAGTAACAAAAATGATTATTTGGTAATTTTAAACGGTTTGTGAAATTCGCAGCATCCACTGCCCAATGTCTACGATACCCAGTCATTCTCACTGTCAATCCAGCTCATAAACTATCAAAAATATGATAAGCCCCCCCAACACACTTCACAGTCTAAGCGGACGATGACGTCACCTAACTCAGAATTCAAGGATACACAGCGCTGTGAAGGTTAAACAAGCAACAGGTTATTTGGTTATCTCAGGTCCAACGAGGTCGCGTTCGGTGAATGTGAACAGGTGAACAGGCCTGTGTGTCCCAGTTAAGTGAAATCGTGAAATACCTTTAAGAAGCCTTCGCTTTTAATAACACGTTTTCGGAGGTTCCGCGTTCGACTGCGAAACTACAGCGGTATTTCCACACGCGTGCTTCAACAATTATTTGGGAGCTGGCGAATGGAGATTTGAAAAGATTCCAGTTGTATTTTCCTGGATGATGATCCCGGTAGCGACGACAACACCGGGTTTTCTGAAAAACCTCAGTCAGCCGAAGGGTTTTCTCAAATAAAATGGCAATTTACTGTCTGAGCACGTTGAAACGCTGTAACATACGAACTAAATCACTCGCAAAGAAATCATGGAAACCCATTTCAAATAAAAACGGAGTTATTGAAAAAATAGTGTATTTCCACTAATAGACGAAAAAACGCAAAAAACACTGTTATGCCGGTTTCGGTGATCAAACCATCGTCAGTAACACACAATATGGTTTGATCACCGAAACCGGTATAACAGTTTTTTGCGTTTTTTCGTGTAGTAGTGGAAATAGACTATTTTTTCAATAACTCCGTTTTTCTTTGCCTCCTCACTTTAGTAACATGGACGTGTAGAATCAGTTGGTAAGAAAATGATGATACAAAATGATTGAATAGCAATAAATAGAGTAGTAATAAATTACTTGGAGGGTCGGTCATGAATTTCATTGGAATCATACTGTAACTATCGTCTGCGCATGCGCAAACATAAAGTGTTGAAAAAAGTATTTCACGTTTGCGCATGCGCAGGCGAAAGTTCTACTTTTGCAATGATTTTAGTATGGGACCATCTGTGACCCAACTTGCACTTACCCTCCAAATTTCAGCCCATTTCAATCACTGTTTCGGGTAGTTATGGGCGTTACAAGGAACTGAACATATAACACCCCCTCAAAATTTTTTCTTTTCCGTTTCAAGGTGCGTAGATTCCAAAAACGCTGCAAAGTCCTTGTCACATGGGTTTATTATTCTATTGGACATACCTACAGAAACGTTGGCTGTTTATTTATTGTTTCTTTCATATAAAATGGTTGAAATAGCTATTCCTGGTGGTTTCCACCAATTTTGGCCCCCAAACACGAATTAGGTACGTTCCATTTTTTTCCAAATTATTTTTGATCATTGATAGTACCATTTAATTGTCTTGATCCATCTGTTGATACTTTTTCTAGTGTTATTCTACAAATTGGTGGTAATTTCAGACGATTTCCCAGGTTTTTGAATCATAAAAAATCAATTTTGGGAGCTGAACATCTGGTACAACCTCAATTTTCCACTCTGCTCAAAATCGACTTCATATTCAGTCTTCTCGTCCACAAAAACATGAAAAACGATACCTCAAAAGCTCATTTTACTAACATGTTAATAAAACACAAAAAGTACCTATTTTTATACAAATTTTCACTCATAACACCCCTGGGTATATTCCGATCGGGCTGAAAAGTTTCGGGACACAACTAAGGCCCAATGTATTATTCACAGAATAATAAACCAAAATGCAATGTCCGTCCGCCGTACGCCGTCCGCCTATCACGTGTACAGGCTTCATTTTCGGTCTAAAAAATTCGTTCTTTCGCACACATGCTCCATTTGGGCCCTAGTTGTGTCCCGAAACTTTGCAGTCCAATCGGAATATACCCAGGGGTGTTATGAGTGAAAATGTGGATACAAATAGGTACTTTTTGTGTTTTAGTAACATGAGCTGTTGATGTATCTTTTTCCATGTTTTTGGGGGCGAGAAGACCGAATATGAAGTCGATTTTGACCAAAGAGTGGACAATTGAGGTTCTACCTAAGGTTCAGCTGCCAAAATTGATTTTTTATGAGGCAAAAACCTGGAAATCACCAATCCATCGATCGTCTGAAATCACCGTCAATTTGTATAATAACACTAGGAAAAGTGTCGACACGTGGATCAAGACGATTAAATGGCACTCCCAATGATCAAAGATAATTTGAAAACAAAAAAATTAAAAGGAGCGTACCTACCTACCTAATTTGTGTTTTGGGGGCCAAAATTGGTGGAAACCATCAGAAATAGCTATTTCAATTATTTCACATGAAAAATAAATAAATGAACAGCCAACATTTCTGTAGGTATGTCCAATAGAATAATAAACCCATGTGACAAGGACTTTGCAGCGTTTTTTTAACTCAATCACGAATCCAAGGCCCATTGACTTAGGATGATAGGGCGTAGAATCTCAACTCCCGGAAGGCAAAACAAAGTGAATTATTGTATACACCTAATCGTACTAGTTAGGGAGCCGCAGAAGTGTACACCTACAATTCATCAGCCGGGAAAACGGAGCCTGTTTATCATGTTATTCTAACTAAGTAAATATCATTTTTTAACCTTAAAAATTATAAGCAAAAATAATTTAATTGTTCGTGAAAATCAACAAAGTCTGAAAGCCCGAACAACGTACGATGAGGGCTCAATTCTGATATAATTTGATGCAGAATTTCCAAAGCATTTCCTAACTTTATTTAGACGTGCTATTCCATTAGAACATTTGTTTGGTTACTTTCCTTTTTTTAAAGTCGAAGAGCGCATAGAATATTGATGAAGAATTACAATGATTAACCGGTCTCTCTGAAACCCTCTCTGTACACTCTGTAACCAGTCTCTTCTTCCCTTCTTACCTCCATTTAAATTCAATTTCCTATTATTACTTTTTCTACTTTATTCTATTTTGCTTTATTATTTTCTTTTTAGTTGTCTATGCTTATTGTACATAGTCCTATGTACGATAAAAGGCTTTTACTTACTTCATTGATTAGGTGATTCTCTTGAAATACGTATCAAAGGAACCAAAAATAATATTGTCTAATTCACTTGGAGAAGACAGTTTGTTTCTTCAACAAGTCCCCTCAAACTGGCTTCGTCAAAGTTTGTGCATTCGCAGCAGTGAGCTTCATAATATGCTTAGGTCAAGGCAACCCCTTCGTCAGCTAACCTGCTAAATCGCCTTTCACTTCCGTGTTCCTGTTATATATGAATGGAAGTATGGTGAAAAATTCGTCAAAAATAGGTGTTCGAGAAAACCATGGAATCTCGTTCAGAAGTTCTCAAAACGATTTTCTAGACGGTTTTCCGCTTGATGCCGCTCCGTAAGTACCTACGTACGTACAAAAAAAAACCACAAGATAAAAATAGAAATAGTATATTTCCACGTCAAACTAACAAACTGTAGACCGGTTTCGGTTGTTACACCATCATCAGTACACGATAGAAATAGATAGATTTCTATCGTGTACTGATGATGGTGTAACAACCGAAACCGGTCTACAGTTTGTTAGTTTGACGTGGAAATAGACTATTTCTATTTTTATCCTGTAGTTTTGGTTTATTATTCTGTGAATAATACACCTATGTATTCGCTCAGCAAAAAATTTTTATAACACCCCCTCAAAATTTTTTCTTTTCCGTTTCAAGGTGCGTAGATTCCAAAAATGCAATGTCCGTCCGCCGTACGCCGTATCACGTGTACAACCTTCATTTTCGGTCTAAAAAAATCGTTCTTTCGCACACATGCTCCATTTGGGCCCTAGTTGTGTCCCGAAACTTTTCAGCCCGATCGGAATATATCCAGGGGAGTTATGAGTGAAAATGTGTATAAAAATAGGCACTTTTTGTGTTTTAGTAACATAGTAGTAAAACGCTGCAAATCCCTGCACAACGGTTTATTATTTTGTACAGAATACCCTTCTGTTACAGATCACAGCTCTCTGTATAGATAACCCTTCATATAATATATGTACTATTCTATACATATTATGTAGATCGCAGACCCTCCGTAGGTTAGCACCTAACCCCGTACTCGTTACTAGGTACCTACCTAAATCACGAGTTAAATGTTACTAAAATAATTCTGACGATGACAAAAAGTAACTAAAACGGCAAAAAGAAACGCAATAATGAAGTTCTAAAGGAAAATTGTTGATGTAGAGTGAAATAGATGCCCCTTCTGCGTAGATCACTGTTTTCTGTGGTCAATACCTATCCTCGTGGTCAAGTATAATGAGCCGTTGTGTAATAACTTGCCCATCAATAATACTTCAACGGTTGGTCAAGTTGCAAAAGTACCGATCAACAAAATCCAGCCCCTTCACAGTAGATGAACCGTTGTGTAATAATTTGCCGTTGTTCAATAATTTACCGTTGTAACGATGTATGTTGTGACGAAGCTTTTTGGTGCACACGAACGGCTGGACGAACAATGCTCCGGGTGGTCTCAAAAAATGGTTTAGCTCAAGACAAATTTAATAACGTAAAAAAACCATACCCTTCTATCGAAAGTTTTCGAGATAACGCGTTCTGAAAATTTCAACCCCTATTTTGAACCCCTTAGAGATGACTGACAGTAACGTCGAGCTTCGAGGACCAACTAGGCCTTGAACGGAACCTATAACCCGAATTTCATCAATTTCGTTTCATGTTATCTAAGAAAAGTGGCCAGTACGGCGTACGGCGGACAGACAGAAATTTTACTGCATTTTCGGATTCTACGTACCTTGAAACGTAAACCATCAAATTTTGAGGGGGGGTTAGAATTTTTTTTTTTTTTTCATGCTCGATTCCAATGGTTCATTATTGAAAGTAATAAACCAAAAATTTAAAAAAACTACCCAGTAAAAGTGTAATGATATTTTTGTGATGTAGATTAGTTCAATCTCCTTAATCTCAAGTACAAACCTAGTTTCTTATTAGTGAAGTATACAGGTATGGGAATATGCCGAATTTCTCTCTTCATGGGCTCAGAAAGGGTTTGAGTTTCGGGGGCAGATAGGACTTGGGCTTGGGTTCTAGAAAGGGCATGTACGAAATATGACTCCAGTCCGACGACTCCACATCCTACCATTTGCTATGGCTTAAACCTAGGAGGAAGTGCGTCTCATCAGTTTGCAACAAGATAATAAATTAATAGCTATTTAGTTTTTTAAAAATGCACCTACCCCTGCGTTGCTATAAGTAGTTTTGCTACCTAAAATGTTTCATAATTACCTGTATGTTTAATGATGATTACCCTCGACTTTGTAGTTATTTAAAGAAATATTAGGTACTTACAATAAATCAAAATAAAAAAGTCGCACGTACCTTTAGTAGTGTGTACAATCCGAGAATGAAGGTAGAATCCAGTTCGTAGCACTAACCGCATACACAACCACTGATCAAAGCGGGCCAATCAGTGCGCACACGTTATTCATCGGATTTCCCATACCACTTAGCGGTCAATCGGCGGATCATTCCGAGGCGATTCGAGAAAAAACACAAAAACACAATAATCTAGTCCAGGAATTATTGTTTAAAGATGAATTTTGACGAAAAACTACCACAAACCTACCATCCGTCGCGGGTGATCGAGGGACTGACTAATAGAGAGGGGCGGCAAGGTGGGGAAGGTGGTGGGGAGGGGAAAGTAGGCACTTAGGTACTTGTAACTTTAATTATTTTTCCCTTCATTTTACCCGACTTATTGTCTTTACCTGTTTTTACCCTTTTCCAAAAAAATCCACGAAATGATTGAAGTTACCAATCTACGTGGCACTGGGTCTGCCCGCCAGAGCTTAAACTCTCCAGATGTAGGTTAATACTTGGAATTTTCCATCTATTTTATTGGAATTGGTCATTAATGCGATCTTGAATTTCAATAAACCACCAATAGTTGTTGTATAGTTGGTGTTTTAATCGTTTCAAGTAACTAAATCATGTTGTGAACTGATGCCCTCGTGGCACCACCAGTGCCACATAGATTAGTAACTTGTATATTATTTCTTCGATTGTTTGAAGCAGTTAGGAAAAGAAAAACACAATGAAAATTCAGGTAAAAAAATAAATGAATAAATAAATAAAAATCGAGTGAATACCTACCTACCCCACCACGCCCAGCCACATCTCCTTCCCCACGCTGCCACCCCTCACTATTAGTCAGTCTGGCCCGATCACCTGCGACGGATGGTAGGTAAGTGGTAGTTTTCATTCCAAATTCATCATAGAAGAATAATTCCTGGACTAAATTTTACTGTGTTATTGTGAGTTTTCTCCTCGAATCGCTTCGGTATCCGCCGATTTAATCGGGAGAAGTGATATGGGCAATTCGAAAACCAACGTGGGTGCATTGTCGGCCCGCGCCGATGATGATTGTGTTCAGTGCTGCGATTTGGATTCCACCACCTTCATTCTCCGACCGTCCAATACTAAAGGTACCGTAAAATTATGTTATTTAGGTTTATTCTAAGTAATATTTTCTTTATAATTTATCATGTCGAGGATAGTAATTATGAATTTAGGTACCTATCTACCTACTTGGAAGTTTCAACCTATTTGATTTGAATTTCCAAAAACCATCTATAAGAGTTTTTAGTGTTCTCATCGTTCCGAGTACCTGTGTGAATCAGGAGAATCGTCGCTCAGGTGGCACAGCCCATGCTACGTAGACATACCTACCTACCTTACCTACACATTTCTTCAACTGTTTTGAGCAGTTCCGAACCGAAAAATGCAATGAGTATTCAGATAAATGAAAGTAGAAAATATTAAGTAAATATACCTACCAAGGCCCACCCTGCTGATACTTTCTGAAGTCAGTCCGTTGATCACCCGCTACTGCTTGGTATGCGGTCGTCAAAATGCGTCTTTATTCCTGGATTACATTATATATAAATTATTTTTGGTGTGCTTTCTCCTGGAATCGTCTCGGTATTATCCGCCGAAGAACCGCGAGAAGTGATATGGACACTCAGATACCTCACGTGAGTGCAGGTTGGCCCGTATTGACCAGTGTTTTTGATTATTAGTGATGCGATTTGGGTTCTACCACCTTCATTCACGGATCATCCGCTACTAAAGGTAAGTACAACTCTGTTATTTCCCTTGATTGTAAGTAATATTTCCTTATAACTATAAACGCGAGTGTAACAAAATCACGAATTTAGGTATCTACTTGGGAGTTTCTACATATTTGATTGAACTTCGTGGTTAACACGATCTTCAATTTCCAAAAACTACTGATAAGGGACCTACCTATACGGTGTTCTCATCGTTCGGAGTAGGTACCGGTCTGAATCAGGAGAATCGATCCTCTGGTGGCACAGCCCATGCCACGTAGACATACCTACCTACCTTACCTAGACATTTCTCTAATTGTCTGGATAAGTTACGAACCGAAAAATGGATTGAGAATTCAGATAAATGAAAGGGGAAAATATGAAGTAAAAACCTACCAAGGCCCACTCTGCTGATACTTTCTGAAGTCAGTCCCTAGATCGCTCGCAACTGGTTGGTATGCGGTAGTTTTTCGTCAAAATTCATCTTTAAACAATAATTCCTGGACTAGATTATAAATTTTGGTGTGTTTTCTCCTGGAATTTCCTCAGTATTATCCGCCGAATAACCGCGAGAAGTGATATGGACACTCCGATACCTCACGTGAGTGCAGGTTGGCCCGTATTGACCAGTGATTGTGTTTTTGATTATTAGTGATGCGATTTGGGTTCTACCACCTTCATTCACGGATCATCCGCTACTAAAGGTAAGTACAACTTTGTTACTTCCCTTGATTTAAGTAATATTTCCTTATAACTATAAACGTGAGTGTAGTAAAATCACGAATTTAGGTATCTGCTTGGCAGTTTCTACCTATTTGATTGAACTTCGTGATTAACACGATCTTGAATTTCCAAAAACTACTGATAAGGGATCTAGACGGTGTTCTCATCGTTCGGAGTACCTGTGTGAATCAGGAGAATCGATCCTCTGGTGGCACAGCCCATGCCACGTAGACATACCTACCTACCTTACCTACACATTCCTCTAATTGTCTGGATAAGTTACGAACCGAAAAATAAATTGAGAATTCAGATAAATGAAAGGGGAAAATATGAAGTAAAAACCTACAAAGGCCCACCATGCTGATACTTTCTGAAGTCAGTCCCTAGATCGCTCGCAACTGGTTGGTATGCGGTAGTTTTTCGTTGATACTAAAACTAATTTAGTTCCAAAAGTTAGTTTCGACGTTGCGAATAAAAACTAAAGTAGTTTCATCTTTTATTCGTAGTTTCGGAACTAAAAATGAAACTAAATTTTTTTTCCTCGCGTTTTTAGCGAATTTTCGAAGAAAATTATTGTTCTCGGTCCAAAATTTTGAAAAACTCGAATTTTGTTCTCGGATTCAGGATGGTCTGAAACGGATTTTGGTATGAAATTTTTTCGAAAATTCGAGTTTTTCAAAATTTTGGACCGAGAACAACAATTTTCTCCGAAAATTCGCTAAAAACGCGAGGAAAAAAAATTTAGTTTCATTTTTAGTTCCGAAACCACGAATAAAAGATGAAACTACTTTAGTTTTTATTCGCAACGTCGAAACTAACTTGAAACTAAATTGACTTGAATTGACTTGTTGAAACTAAAACTAATTTAGTTCCAAAAGTTAGTTTCGAAGTTGTGAATAAAAACTAAATTAGTTTTTATTTTCAATTTCGGAACTAAAAACTAATTAGTTTTTAGTTTCAACTTTAGTTCAACTAAATTTTTATTCGAATAATCCCAACTCTGATATATGGATACTCCGATACCTTATGTGAGTGCAGGGGGCCTATTCACTAAGCTAGGGGTGGGCCGTTCCAGCTGTCACTGTTCCGTGGAACCGAATACTTTACAAAAGAGACTGTCACCGTGACAAATTCGTCCCGGAACCGGTTCCAGCTGGAACGGTGTCGATTCTTGATGAGCCTGAAAAATTAAAATGAGGTGAAAACTTGTCTGATCTTGCTGAAGCCTTCAACTTGGCTCTCTAAGGTTCACTCCAGTATCCTCTCATTCCACATTCCAGTATCCCACCACAATGTCTGCTATGGCTGTGGCCAAGACATTAACCATGAAAGGAGAAGAAGAAGAAGGAGCGGCTCCACCGCACCACCGGTCACTGGAGCAGCGGAGCCGGAGCCTTTGTGTTTGTCACTTCACATATGTTTGTCACTGGAACGAAACCTTCATAACTTCATATCGCTGTCACCTATCGCAGTCGCTGTCACGGCTTGTCGCTTCCCAACAGCTCCACTCGGAACGAAACCATCATGTCGCTGTCACCTATCGCTGTCACGGCTTGTCGCTTCCCAGCTCCGAATAGGATAGTAAAATTTATTATCCTTTATTTTCAACTAAGCCATTGAGGAATGGGTCCCATCCTTAATTGAATTAAGGATGGGACTCATTCCTCAATGGAGTGGCTTAGTTGAGAGAAAAAAATCATCAAACTTCAAGGTTCTGATAATGCATTGGAACTGCTGTCACTGGAACGGCTATTTGCAACAGCGACAGTAGAGTCACTGTCACGGTTGGAACGGTGACAGATTTTAGCTGGAACGGCCCACCCCTACACTAAGCCAAAGAGACATCTCTTACAGGTCCAACTCTCTCTTTTGGCAAAATGGATTTTTATAGTATCCATGACAGGGTTATTCAGTAACTTTTAAAAGAGAGAGTTGGCGGCCATCTTGGCATTCTCGATATCTTTAAGAGAGACAGCTAATTAGGTGAATTTCCTCGAAAGAGAGAGTCTATTTCTCGTTTGTTTCACAGTGTTCGTGTAATATCCTCGTTCATCCGCAACCACATCGGTAATTTTGATCGTGTATTTTTTTCATTTCATAAAGATTAAATTTTTCATTTCAATTTTAATTAAAAATATATACATAATTACTGAGTCATGAGTAAAAACGTCCAAGTACGGGTTGAGGTAGGTACCTACCTTCCTTAGAGTGGCCGTTCATTAGGTGCAGATATAATACAAGCATTAAGCCCCCTAATTCGACTTTTTCTGTTTATAATTGAGACTTTTTTTCAATTTCATTTAAACTTTTATCCGATTCGTGAGTAAAAACGTCCAAGTATGGATTAAGGTAGGTAGGTACCCATTGAATAGGTATTACTAAGAAATGCGTTCATTATTAAGGAATTGAACTCCCGGGGGCACAAACATCTCGCACTTCATGGATACTATGGCATTTTCGTGTATTAGGATCCATATTTCTTTCTCAAGGTCTCTGGAGCTTTTCACTAAAATAGACGAACCCGGGAGACATTGGAAGAGACTGCCTCCCAGGAGAGACTATCTCTCGCGTGAGATTTTCAAAATAGATAATCTCTTTCCACTATCTATTTTAGTGAATAGGCCCCCAGGTCGGCCCGTATTGATCAGTGTTTTTGATTATTAGTGATGCGATTTGGGTTCTACCACCTTCATTCACGGATCATCCGCTACTAAAGGTAAGTACAACTTTGTTACTTCCCTTGATTGTAAGTAATATTTCCTTATAACTATAAACGTGAGTGTAGTAAAATCACCAATTTAGGTATCTGCTTAGCAGTTTCTACCTATTTGATTGAACTTCGTGATAACACGATCGTGAATTTCCAAAAACTACTGATAAGTAGTAGAACACCTATACCTACGGTGTTCTCATCGTTCGGAGTAGGTACCGGTCTGAATCAGGAGAATCGATCCTGTGGTGGCACAGCCCATGCCACGTAGACATACCTACCTACCTTACCTAGACATTTCTTTAATTGTCTGGATAAGTTACGAACCGAAAACATGGAAAATGATATCTAAAAGCTCATTTTACTAACATGTTGCTAAAACGCAAAAAGTACCTATTTTTACACACATTTTCACTCATAACACCCCTGGGTATATTCCGATCGGGCTGAAAAGTTTCGGGACACAACTAGGGCCCAAATGGAGCATGTGTGCGAAAGAACGACTTTTTTAGATCTAAAATGAAGCCTGTACACGTGATACGGCGTACGGCGGACGGACATTGCATTTTTGGAATCTACGCACCTTGAAACGGAAAAGAAAAAAGTTTGAGGGGGTGTTATAAAAATTTTTTGCTGAGCGAATACAGGTGTATTATTCACAGAATAATAAACCAAAATGAGCTTTTGAGGTATCGTTTTCCATGTTTTTGGGGACGAGAAGACCGAATATGAAGGTGATTTTGACCAAGGAGTGGAAAGTTGAGGTTGTACCAGATGTTCAGCTCCCAAAACTGATTTTTTATGATTCAAAAACCTGCGAAATCGTCTGAAATCACCATCAATTTGTATAATAACACTAGAAAAAGTGTCAACACGTGGATCAAGACGATTAAATGGTACAATCAATGATCAAAGGTAATTTGAAAAAAAAAAAAAAAAAAAAAAAAAGGAGCGTAGTAGGTCTACCTAATTCAAGTTTTGGGGGCCAAAATTTGTGGAAACCACAATTTGTGGAAACAATAAATAAACAGCCAGCATTTCCGTAGACCAATAAAATAATAGAATAATAAACCCATGTGACAAGGACTTTGCAGCGTTTTTTGCTATGGATTTCCACTACTCCGCCGCAAGTGATTCAAGTTATATACGATCGTATGTTGGAACTTCCAATGGTCATTACTTCCTCAAAATACGGTCTTGTCAAACTTCGTTTTGGGTTTCTCCACCACTTTTCCCGCTCGTTCTCATCTCAAATTGAAAAGATTAAATTAACGAGCTGAACAAAACCCAAAAAGAAGCGCGTACATTTAATCTCTTCAATTTGAGATGAGAAGGAGCGGGAAAAATGGTGGAGTTATGGCAGGTTTTCTAATTTTTAGAGTTCCAACGATACATGCCGTAAAAATGGATCAAAATTGGCGCGGTTGGTGCCAAAATATCCTGTAGAATGTCTAGATCACACCTACTGGTTTTGAGCTTGATCGCATTCGATCAGGCTAATTGACAGAAAAATATGTCAACGGGCAACATTTTTCAGGTTTACTAGCTAAATGACGTCGGTGCGGTGTCAGAAAGGAGTTGAAAGTGAGATTTCTACGCAAGTTTACGGATTTTGACCGAATTGGTCGGTCTGTCAGGCTGAAACGGGCGGGCCCTGATGGTGCCAAACTTGTAAACATAACTGTCGTGGTATCCTCCCAGAACCACTCCTTGTAAACCTGCAAATATTAGATCTCGCAAATAAACTCTCAGAAGTGGGGACGAAAGACGCAGGAGCAACGAGGAACCCAGCGGGGTTCCCCACCATCCTCCACTAGCTGTCAATCAAGGGCTATAAAAACTCGCCTCCTTCGCCTTTCTAGCCATTCTACGCTCTCCTCTAGTCGCTGACTACTCTCTCACCTCGCTCCTCCTCTCTCTCTCCTCAACCTAAAAGATCCTGGGATAGGTGACAGCCTCGAGTGTTGGAACCTGCCAGGCAAATCAAATGGTCCCGAAAAGATCCCGTTGAATTGGTGACAGCCTTTAGTGTTGGAATCCAGCCGGGCACACTCATCCAAAAAGATCCCATCGAATTGGTGACAGTGTTTAGTGTTGGAATCAGGCTGGGCACAACCTCATACCGCCCGTAGTGAATTATTGCTATACCAATATTCACTACAATAACCAAAATTATTACGGGAGTATCGTGTGGCGATCTCCACATCGGAATTTTTTTTCTTTCCAAGGCTCCATCTGCTTTTAATTTTTCTCCCAACAGCAATCTGAATCCCGCTACATTTTGGCTTGCGGAGGCTTCCCTATTATTTAGAAAGTAGAATTTTCGAGAGTGAAACTGTATTCAGACTGAATCGAGTCTCTCAATCCTTCAGCAGCTGGACGTGAAAGAGCTCTTCACTGGCACATCAGGGATTACGGCATACCTCATCAATCATCAGACATTCTTCAGCTTGGGATCCTTCTGATTTACTCATTTCGCTTTGTTATCACGTCAACTTTTCTGGGTCGGCTTGGTTTCCCAGTTCTACCAATCCCGTAGAATATTGCCCGGAGAAGATTGTTTTACACGAACGAATACTTCTTCCGAGTCTGCAAGGCAGCGGAAGCTTTGTTGTTCACTTTCTAAATGAAAATTTTTGTGTGCTCCAAAATCAAAATTTCCACTTGCATTTTGCGTTTTAGGGCCTCCTGAACAAATTTGGTTTCGTGTCGATCTGTCCGTCCACATTTCCTTGCCACAGCCATAACTTCCACAATTTTGATCCGATTTCAATCAAATTTTCAGGAATTGTGTGGGTTTAGCCCTAGATGGTCCCCTTTCATCATAACCTTATCAACGGCAGCCTCTGCGCAGGCGCTAACGAGATTTTCTTGTTACGGTCACAACTCCATCAATTTTGAATGGATTTTGGTCAGATTTTCAGGGATGATGCGGGTAAGATCATGATTGAATCAGCGGTGGCAGTGGCACGTGGCACTGGCACCGCGTACATTCCAGACCATAAGAACTATAAACCTGGAAGGGCCTCTGCATTGACGAATGAAATGACGGGCTCCTCACCCTGCTCAGCTGATCTGCTAAATTCTCTCCTGTTCACCCTAGGAAGTTGAAATTTGATAGGAACTCTTTGCGTTCTCAGTTCTATACATCGACTAGTTACTTTATCTTAAAGCATGAATGCTAACTTCGAATTAGGTACCCTTATTATTAAAGAACAGTTAAATAATTTATTCCGTTAATTAATCTGAATCTTTATGTATGAAAATTTAATGGTGACATACTGTGAAGGCCACGAGGAAGCTTCTGTGCCATGTCCTTGGTAGTGTATTTTTGTATTAGGTACATAATTAAGACACAATTCACACATAAGGTACATAATTAGGTACATATTTAATAAATCACACAACAGGCCGATACTGAGAGAGAGAGAGAGAGAGAGAGAGAGAGAGAGAGAGAGAGAGAGAGAGAGAGAGAGAGAGAAAGATTTATTGACACGAAGAAAACATAGTGTTTGTGTTACATGAAAAAAATATTTAAAAAATATCTGGATACAACTTGCTACAAAATTATTATTATAGTATTGCTGAAATGTTTCCCACTCGTAAATAAAGAAAAGAAAACTAGATATTCATGATAACTTATAAGTATATTTGTTCGCAGCGTCAATTGCCCCACAGCACTAGACTGAGGTCTGTGTTGCTGCAGGGGGATTGTTGAATGCTGCCTAGGTTAAACCAAATGCATAGGTACTCATGCATCATGGTAATCACTAGAGATCGGATTTTTATGTATTTAAAAATGCAAAATATGTAACTAAAATATGTACTTCTTTATTTTTTTGAAATATGCATAAAATATGTGAAACGTTTTTGTGAAATGTGAAAATATTTTACCTATATATTTTCTGAAATATTTTAAAATGGGTAGACATTTTGAGGTTAAAGTAAATTGTGAAAATGCGTAGGACATCATCCGGAAACTAACGTAGATACTTAGCAACCACTTCGAGTCAATTCGTCTATTTGAGAGTGAATTTCGTGGCATTTCTCACCAGAAAACAGAGTATCCAAGCCAAAATGAGTTTCAACAATGAACAATGTGCAAAATAGTGTTTACACAGCTCCCTATAACCATCCGAAAATGGCGATATTCTTCAGCGATATTCTTCAAAACGTTGGAAAGCAGTTGACATCAAAAAATAGGTGTCTCATTTAATGAAATATTTGAAAATATGTAATAATAGCGAAACATGTGAAAATATGTGGTTAAAATGTGTTAAAACGTTCGCTAAGTGTCAGTATGAACACATCTAGTTGAAAATCATGGATACAAAGACTAGAAAAAAAATATGTGAATACATACGAATCCTATCCCTAGTAATCACATAGTTCGGACTTCGCGTAGCCAGGTGTAGCCGTGGGCGGGTGTTTACCACATTGCTTTCCAGTATATATCTCGTCAAGTAATCATGGGCGGAGTTTGGGGTAATTATGTTAGGGTGCTTAGGTATGATAGTGCATGAGGAGGCTTTTGCAGTGTAACTGCTTGATGAAAAACGTTTTTGTCCGATCATAAAGCTCGCTAGACGGGAATCTCCGAGGAAGACGAAAAAGGACTTTTGAGTACTGCTTTCTGTATCATAGTAATCTTTGCCAGTGTATTACTCAGTGCAGGACCCCATACATGTATACCATATTGGAGTACTGATTGAAACATGGTGTTGTAAATCAATTTCAACCTATTGCCATTCAACACATTTCTGATCCTATGGAAAATACCGACAAACTTTTTTAGTTTTTTTGATAAGGCTGTGACGTGGTTATCCAATCTTAGATTGCCACCTATTACAACACCCAAGTATTTATGGCTGCTTACTCTTTCAATGGACGGATAGGAAGCACAGTCATGAATTACAATTCGTCTGTCATTTCCATCAGTTTTTCCAAATTCTAGAAACTTTGTTTTTTCCGAATTCAGGGTCAGTAAATTGCTGTCAAACCAAGATTGGTACCTTGAAATGTATCGAACGAACCCGTGACCAGTTCACTTGAGGAGGACAGTTTGTTGTTTTATTATTTTCAGTAATGAACCTTTGGAATCTTGCATGAAAAAACACAAAAATTGTACCCCTTCCCTCCCACCATCATCAAAATCAAAATCAAAATCAAAATTTGACCGTTTCCGTTTTAAGGTACGTAGAGTCTGAAATGAAATAAAAAAGTTTCTGTCCATCCGCCGTACTTTCCTTGGTTACCATGAACTAAAATTAATGAAATTTGGTTTTAGCGAATTTTCAAAGAAAATGAAGCTATTGCAATGGCTTCGAAATTTAAATAATATAAATTTTTGGAAATTTTCTTCATAGAAATCCGTTTCAGACCATTCTAAAACGATTCCTGAAATTTAACACTTTTTTATATGTATATATATATATATATTTATTTATATATGTGTCACTCCAGACGATAACTCTCGATAGAATTGAGATAAACAGCTCAAATTTGCACAAAAAATCTATCTTGGCAATCGAAAGGCTAAGTTCGAAGATGGGCGAAATTGGCCTACTCTAAGGAGGGTTTTGGCGCATTTAAAGTGCGCAAAAATTACCCAAAAATCCCCAAAATGTTATTTTCCAACAAGTGACCCCTCATTTTAAAGGTTTTTGCACGCTGAACACGATGGTGGAATCGGATTTTAGATATCTTGATCCGTTCTCAAATTAGAGCATTTAAAGTGCGCAAAAATTACCTAAAAATCCCCAAAATGTTATTTTCTAACAAGTGACCCCTCATTTTAAAGGTTTTTGCACGCTGAACACGATGGTGGAATCGGATTTTAGATATCTTGATCCGTTCTCAAATTAGAGCATTTAAAGTGCGCAAAAATTACCCAAAAATCCCCAAAATGTTATTTTCCAACAAGTGACCCCTCATTTTAAAGGTTTTTGCACGCTGAACACGATGGTGGAATCGGATTTTAGATATCTTGATCCGTTCTCAAATTAGAGCATTTAAAGTGCGCAAAAATTACCCAAAAATCCCCAAAATGTTATTTTCTAACAAGTGACCCCTCATTTTAAAGGTTTTTGCACGCTGAACACGATAGTGAAATCGGATTTTAGATATCTAAATCCGTTCTTAAATTAGAGCATTTAAAGTGCGCAAAAATTACCCAAAACTAGGATAATCTTTAAACTCTTACCCCCACCCCCTTAGAGTGGTCAGATTGAAAAATGTGAGAAGTATTAATTGAAGACGAGAGTTCGAAGCAAAAAAGGGGGAGGCAAACGATTAGTACAACTCCTTGAATTTACCCACAGCGATCAAATAAATAAGCACTTAGTACAATTACGTAATAAACAAACGGTAGAATCAGGATGGACAAAACGTACAAATTAAAATAAATACGAAGAGAATATACATAGAAAACCAAATTTTAGACCGAAGTTTTCCTTTATTCAAAACCATAGCCATTAATTCGAATATTTCTTTGAAAATTCGCTCATTAAGTCATGCTGCATGACTGATTTTTTTTTAGATCCCGTTCGGGCTCTAGTTGGTCCGCGAAGCTCGGCGTTACTGTCAGTCATCTCTAAGGGGTGAAAAATAGGGGTTGACATTTTCAGAACGCCTTAGCTCGAAAAACTTTCAATAGAAGGACACGGTTTTTTTGACGTTTTTAAATTTAACTAAAGAATTTTTTGAGAACACCCGGAGCATTGTATACGACCAGCCGTTCGTTTGCACCGAAAAGCATCGTCAACATTACCGTGAATCAAACGGTATTTAAATCCGGTCCAGATATCATTGCTAGGGAGCACCTGATTATAATGACGGATGGCTGTATGAAGTCGAGTTGGTTGTTCTGTGACATTATTCCATTTAAAAAACGTTGCAAATCCCTGCACAACGGTTTATTATTTTGTACAGAATACCCTTCTGTTACAGATCACAGCTCTCCGTATAGATAACCCTTTATTATAATATATGTACTATTCTATACATATTATGTAGATCGCAGACCCAGGTTAGTACCTAACCCCGTACTCGTTACTAGGTACCTACCTAAATCACGAGTTAAATGTTGCCAAAATAATTCTGCCGATGAGAAACAGTACCTAACAAAAAGAAACACACATAACGAATTTCTGAAAAGAAATTGTTGATGAGGAGTGAAAAAAGCTGCGAAAGTACCTACCACCAAACTCCAGCCCCTTCTACGTAAATGATATAATGAACCGTTGTGTAATAATTTACCGTTGAGTAATGATTTACCATCGTGTAGTAATAATTTGCCCATCAATAATACTTCAACGTTTGTTCAAGTTTCACTACCTATCAACAAACTTCAAAAGAGCCATCATTTTTCAAATGAAATAATACCACAGAACAACCAACTCGACTTCATACTCCGCCTATAAAATCAGGTGATCCCTAGCAATGATTTTATCTCCGGCCAATTTCCGATTGCCGGCGCGTCCCTGGTGACGAGATTTGGTCTGATGTATACAATTTCTTCACCCTGGTGTCGAAAATGCGTGTTGGTGCAAACTTCGGGGCCTTACTGTGAACGAACGGCTGGACGTACGATGCTCCGGGTGGTCTTAAAAAACTCGCAAGTTCGAGAACTATTTAAAACCGTAAAAAAATTCACGTAAAAAAAGGTATAGGCGTTCTGAAAATTTCAACCCCTATTGTGAACCCCTTAGAGATGAGTGACAGTAACGTCGAGCTTCGAGGACCAACTAGACCCCGAACGGAACCTATAACCCGAATTTCATCAATTTTCTTTCATGGTAACTAAGAAAAGTGGTCAGTACGGCGTACGGCGGACAGACAGAAATATTTTTATTGCAGTTTTGGATTCTACATACCTTGAAACGTAAACCATCAAATTTTGAGGGGGGTAAGACTTTTTTTCATGCTCGATTCAAATGGTTCATTATTGAAAATAATAAACCAAAATGACGGATCTTTTGGTTTTTGTTGATAGGTACTTTTGAAACTTGAACAAACGTTATGCTTCGTGAATTCATACAGGTAAATTACTGCACTAACGGTTTCTTACACAACGGTTTAGGTATTATTTTCCTTATGCTTCACGAATAACAACAATTAACTAATGATCGAATTACTGAATCCCACGCATTTTTATGAAACTAATTCCCGGGCCGGCTTCAGTACTCGATTTAGGGCTTTCCTGGAGGGGGGGGGGGGGGGGGGACTAGAGGATAGGCTGACCACAGAAAACAGTGACCTACGCAGAAGGGTCTCTATAGAGGTAAATAAGAAACCGTTTTGTAATAATTTGCTTTTTCTTCAATAGAGCGGTAAGTAAAGGACTAGGTAAACAGGGAGCCATAAAATTGTTGTCGATTTTTCCAGTTTCCAATGACCTCAAGTTTGTGACCATTCTGTAAAACTTTGCAATTTAGCTTCAACACTGCACTGTTATAATTATTATAGGTACGTAATGCATAATGCCCATGAGGAGTGTCCCTAAAAATTAATTAAAAATAATAAATAAAAACAGAAAGGAACGATTCGACCCCTGAAGGGAAGTTGATATAAACAGCTGAGCAGCACCTGTCCATCGCTGTGCACTGTTTACGACCATTGTTTAGTCGAAATACGAAACACCTATCGCACATTACCTGCAGGATAATCGAAATTCAAACTACATCCGACACCCAAATCCCGAATTTATCGAATGGAGTTAATAAGATGCGGTGGATCTTCGCAAGGAACGAGCTCCAGGTGGTTTTTGTGAACTGACCCGAGGGTTGCAACATCCAGATTCCAAACTTCCCAGTTGCCCAATGGGTTGGCTCCGTTGGTAACAACCCTTGAAATTTATCTAAATTATCTAAAAAATTCGGAGAGAAAAAAACCCCGATTAACGACAACATCAATAAACTAAAATGACGATGGACTATGGGGTCGTGTCAAATAAGTTGGAAAAATAAAAATATGGCAAGGCGCCTAAAATGCAAGAATCCATCTTCGCTAACATTTCAATTCAGCAAATCAACAGACACTTACGGTTATCAAGATTTTAAAGAGCTGTCCGCGTGGAGTTCTGAGCTTGACGGGAACCTGTAATTTAGCACGAACTTGTCAAAACAAAAATATTGACCCACGACACGAAACTGAAATCCGACCCAACCGTACCACTCCACACCGCGACCGTCGCGCAACTGATTGTTTTCCACAACCCAGCGGAGTAGTGTGGTAACAGGTCGCCAGAGCGCACTGATGTTCCAGAACTTCCTTTTGAATCGATTTCACTCGTATTTTTGTCTTTTGTCGAGTAGGTAAATAATTTTTGTGTGCAAAACATTGGTTATGTAAAAAATTATAGATTATTGTAGAATAATTGTAGCAAAAAAACGAAATTACTTTAGATTTTTGCCGCGCTGCGATCTAAGCGCATCTAGCGGCCATTTGTCGAACAATTGGGTTTTGAACAGTCAGTCCGTGGAAGAAGGAAGAGAGGCCATGGAAGAAGTGACTTCTTTCATGGGACAGTCCCAGTATGGGTAAAATCAAGAGGAAATTCGTCAAAATCGTGTTTTTTTAAAAAGAAGGAGCTATTTTAGGTATAAGAACATGGGGTATATTTGGAATAAGCGCAAAATTCATGTATAAGAATATATATAAGAATTAGCTCATTGCATCGCCATATCAAGAAAAATCAATTTTGTCCCACCTGTGCAATGGTGTAGAACGTAGAAGTAGAAACTTGTGTAGAATCTTCGATACAATTCCTGTTTTCTCATCTCACCTTCTGTCGACTCGTTATTTCTGAGGCTTACCTACTGAAAACATGTTTCAACTTGTAACACACGTGTGTACAATTCTGGCCAATCTTTCAGATTCGAACATAGGACCAAAGCTGACTATGAAAGTATGTGCGGCGCCTTCTTTGTCAGGATACGTAACAGTTTGATTGGTGGTCTTGGAAGCTATGTACCGTGAGATGATCAGGGCACAAGCAGATAACTAACTTAAATGATCTTCTGTTCTCCAGTTGTCCAAGACCACCAATCCAACTGTTACGTATGCTCACAAAGAAGGCATCTCATACTTTCATAAATATTCAGCTTTGGTCCAATGTTCGAACCAGGAGAATTGATGATAATATAAGGTACCTAGGTAGGGTGAGTCGGGGCAAGTGCGTTTTGGGGGTAATGGAGCTATAGCAGCCTGAATATTGGACTTAGAGAGCTGCCACCTGTTGAGGACTTTGCAAAATAACCTGTTCTTTCGAATGCTAGTCGATAGAGTGCGCTACGATCATATGTATAACCTGTCGGGAACGTTATAACCTGCCACATGTCAGATCTCCTCATGGAGCCAAGTTTGATACAAGGATCATCTGAAAACATCAGTTCCCCCAAAAGATTTTGGCGAATTTTTTGTGATGAGTGCAAACCCTGATTGATATTCTTCAAATGTAAATCATGAGGATTCCGATGAGTTCTAAACTTCAGGATTTAAGCCCAGGTCTGCACTTCCCCCTGATTTTATGCATGCTGGGGCAAGTGCGGATGCTACAGGTGGGGCTTGTGCAGACTACTCTGCCTTCAGTCAATTGACTACAACTAGTCAGTCAAATTGAGTTTTTTTCACATTTTGAAAATATTTTTACAATAAAAATGACTATCACGTTGACTTTTTTCCTCTTTTTCTAGCCCACAAGGCTTTGGGGGTTAAAAAGCCTATAAATCGGTAAATTCTGGACCAAATTTAAATTTTTAAAATGACAGTTTCTGCAGAACCAGGAGCTTCACGCAATTGCTCCTAAACGACCATTTCATCCACTATATCAAGATGGGAGGCGAGGTACGCACTTGCCCCATTCCACCGGGCAAGTGCGTAACTGAGACTTCGAAAAGTTTCATGTTTCTGAGAAATCGGGTTTCATGTTTTAGTGATTTTTTAATATACACTGTGAGAGAGGAAGGTTATAGTCAACGATTGCAAAAATCGGTACATTTTTATCATCAAGTGGTGAATTTCTAGAGCCACCCAAAGTCAAACTTTCAATTTTTTGGTGCGCACTTGCCCCGACTCACCCTATCTATTTGTACCCTGATCATCTCAAGGTACATAGGTTCAAATAGTACCTACTACCTACCTACAATGTCACAATCACAGGTTAAAGGCCAAGAAAAAACATCAGCATGTCCTTAAGTTAATTTTTTATTGGTCTTAAAATACTTTTTACAAACAGAATTGTCGTTATAAAGCAAAAAATTCGTGAAATACAAATTTTAAGCGCGTTATAAAATCGGAGGGAAGGCGAAACAATATTACAACTGGCAGGAACTTTGTCGTTTATTTCTTTTTCCTGGAACAAATAACAAACCCGCGATGAAATTAAATAATTAAAAATAATGTGAAGGCGTCTGTTGCAAAACAATTTGATCAGATTAAAATTTTAAACAGTTTCGTACTTTTGTCTTGGAAGATAACTCAGTCAAGGGGAGAGGAAAAGGATTAGGTGGAGCTGTTTTCGAAACAATGAGTCAAATTTTTATGTAATGGGTCACAAACTGACTAGAAAAAGCGTAGAAATCATCAAGAAAACTCAATGAAAATGTTGCTGAATTGTTATTTTAGACGAGAAAAGATTAAATGACCAAGAAAAATTCAAGTGTCAGTCGCAAAAGCTAATCTTTTATTGGTTAAACTATCTGCCTAAAATTGGTACTTGTTCGATTTTGAATCAATACACGGATATGGTCATTTTACTGATGAATGGATGCATAAATAATATACTTAGTCGAATGAATTAGGTGGCTGAGTGAAAATTGCAACATTGACGCACTTTGTGCACAGGAAAGTGGTGGGGTGTCAAATTCCACAGAATATCATTGATGCCCAGTAGCTTTGCTGGTTAATAATGGATTATGGCAGTGTGTTCAACAAAGCTGTGAGCCTGTGGAATACACACTGCCTTGTTGAACACACTCTGCCATAGCATTAATAATCCATTATTAACCAGCAAAGCTACTGGGCATCAATGATATTGAAGCTATGAAAATTCTGATATACAAAAATGTTGAAATAGAATCATATTAAAACCAACTAATAGACTGGAAAACGGAGGGTTTCTACTATAACCAATTTCTGCAATACCCGGCTAACATCAAGCTCTAAATATTTCGAATGGGGAATTTTTGTCGAAATACTTTTTTTTCCCAAAAAATATTCATAAATCTTTCCTAGTTTGAAGCCCGTTTTCAAAAATAGGCGTTATTTTTTAAATGAGGGTGATCAAAAGTAAAAATGTGGCAAAAAAATGACGTATCAGGTCTATTGACATCTGATTGGCTGTTGGCCCAAGAAGGCGGAGCAAGAAGCCTCGGAGGCGAAGGTTCTCAGTGATGCCAACAACGCAGCATTAGACAAACCTTCAAGAACCTTTGCCATGACCTTTCCCTCGGTTGGATTTTGGTGGCGTTTTTTAAATTTATGTATACATTTGCAGTTCCATCCATCCGTCCACTAAAGTTCTGTACATCACTTAAAGTGATTCGCCAGCGCTCCAGGCGGGATTTGAGTTGAACTACTTGGCAATTTACCTGGTACGTCATTTCTGATCTTGGAAATTTAAGTTTCACACTCGTTTTCTGCCTAGACATTCCGACATGAACACCTCACTTTGTCGTCAATAAGTGTTAACTTCCGTCACTGAACAGAATTTGGCAAAAAAGGAGAATTTGTAACCCAGAAAATTGCCCATTACAGTTGCCTGACAAAACGAGGAGTTGAGCGATTGGAAACTTACAGTAATGATACTATGGTTCAATCGTCGTTCTCGGACAAACTTCCGACGTAGCATCTGACTTTGGGGTGGAGGCCGTTGACTAGAGAACAGTGACAGTCGAGCTCCTTCTCCGATAAGATCGTCTTGGCCAGGCGTTCGGCTGTCAATTTGATGAAGGCGTCGCCTTTGCCTGCCGCCTGGGCCTTCTTCCAGTTGTTGGATGGGATGACGTTTCCGCTCACCTGGAAACAAAAAGGAATCGATGAAATCAATGGAGTTTGTTGATACCCGATGTGTGTTAAGTAGGAATATCGACTGAGGAAGAGCTGGTTGTAAGCACAGGATGTCGTTGGAAATTCGGATTGGGCAGGATCGTTAGATGGCAGGAGTTCAACAACGGGATGTGTCATCATGGAAGAGCTGGGAACCACGGGGCCCTCGGGAAACCCACCTGTAGCGGCCCACATAAATATACACATCTAGGAGGCCCCACATATATCCCACGTATATATGTATACAGTATATAAAACCAACTAAATAATTCCCCCATCATCAATTAAAGAAAAAATATATTTATTTAAACATAGGTAACATCTTTTTAAAATGACGTACGCCGTGTTCCTTTTATTATTCACCCATTTGTCCACTTAATTCTCTGGTAACAGGGAAGTGAAAATCGTACGATGATTGATTCTTATAGGAAATTTAGCACTGATTCCGAATATACCCCTTGTTCCTCTACCTAAAATGGTTAACTACCTGCGGAATTCGTTAAAAAAAACCCTAGAAAATTCACGTTTGTGACCTCTGGAACCACCCAAAATTGGTTTTATATAAAAAAGTTGCAGGCTGTCAAATTCTGCGTCAAATGAGACCAAATTCAGCTCGTCAACATCGTTATCATGATTTTTTATTTTTTAAAGGTTTTCTAAAAGCTACCACAATTTCAAAAGTTTCATATTGCAAACTTGCATATATTATTCTAATTTACTGAACCGCAGCTATTTGTTAAATTCAACGAAATCATTATTTAAAAAAAACTTTGTTGACAAACAATTTATACCTAACTAAAGAACTAAAAATAAAGTGAATTGAAATAATAAACGAAGAGATTTAGATTCTTAAATAGGTACTAGGTATTAAAAACGCCTTGAAAGAAATAATCATCAAAAGAAAGAACTGTTTTGTGTTGAGGAAACGATTCAAAATAATGTAAAAAGTGAAAGGAACAAGAACATTATTAGTGAAAAAGAAGTAGATAACCCGATGATTTTATACAAATTAAAATGAATATTGTAAAGGAAAATGACTTAAGGGATCTTTTTTCTGGTCTTCGCCCTTGGAGTACTTTCAGAACCCTCGATAGCCTTGAAAACTGCGGTTTGTATGAAAGTATATCCACAAAATTCGTCATAATTGTACGGAAAAGTTGTTTTAATGACGGCAAGTGATCTTACGTTTTCTTGAAGGAGCTTACTTCGCTCCTCCGTCCATTGAACCGCTATCGTTGCAAGTATGTAAAAAAAGGTAGACGTACCTAACATACGGTCATTGAAAAAACAAAAAACGGACGTACAAAAGCATCAAAAATACGGAAACGTCAGCACAGACCCGTCAAAAATACGGACATGTCCGTATAAATGCGGACGGATGGCAACCCTAATACCCATAGATGGAAGACTATACGATACCTACTATTGATTCTGCTTTGTAACATTAATATTGTTATGTAAACTTGGTGGAAACATGAGTTAAAACGTATGAGTCAAGTGATGCCAGTAAGTTGAAGCCTTAGAATTAAAATAACACAAAAACTTACACCAGCACTATCTACACAGTAGTCTCTCTCATAGGTTGCCTCTCCTTCCAGCTTTTTCCCGTCGAGGGTTATAGCAGTGTCTCCATCAAAAGCTGAAATCATAACAAAATGTCATTATTAATAGAAAGCTTGGTTAGTGGAGGCGAGGCATCAAGTTCCATTTCATCTAAGCAGGGGATGGACCGGGTCAAAATAGGATTTCAATAGTTTTCAATGATTAAAACACTTATTTGTGTTGTTCCTCGGGAATTGGTTCAGGGATGGAATGGTGCAGTGAAAGAAGCATCAAAGGCAGCCATTGCTCTCTTCGAGTTTGCGCAACCGAACTCCCTGATTCCTGCAAAACCGACTGCCATTTGGGGGGAATGCTGCCCTAAATTTAGCCCAAACCCGCAAGAGCCACTGCCTTTTCTATTTCACTTTTTTAAACTTTCTTAGGTAAATACAAAGCAGCAAAGATTAAATTAAAGGACTAAATTTCATGAAGTATGAAATAGTCTTTTCATAATACTCGGTAGTGATGGGAAGTTTAGTTCACTTGAAGGACTGGGAACGATCTCTGCCACTCTCAAGTAAAAACTGCTTTTGAACTGCAGTTCTCGTTCCTACCCCCTCTCTCCTGCCTTCAACACTTCCCCTTGTTCCAGCTCCCACTCTTGATCTCGTTCCGGCTCTCATTCCCACTGTTTGTAATAGGTCGTATTTAGGAACTGGGAGGGAGCCCTTCTTTTCGAGATGAATCAGAAGCCGCTGTTGAGAACTTCACGAGTCACAAATAAGTGAAATGAGAAGGGCAGTTCTCAACATCCCCTTCTGATCGGTCCAAGAAGAACTCCCCCGTCATCGTTCAGTAGGTGCACAGGTACCTACTGAATAACAGGGGGTCAGTGTACAATGGGCTGGGGATAAGGGGCCGTTCCTAGTTCCTGCATGGATATTTTACAAGATAAAATCCATGGTTTCCGCCTGCACAATAACAACAACAACTGAACAACCATTCTTTCCTCACAGTTCCCCGTCTGAGCAGTTCACCTCAAAGTGCAGTTCCCAGTCCGAGTCCCCATCACTAATAATAGTTCCGATAAGATGGGCCCCGTTCAGGGTCCAATAAGAAGGTTAATTCAGCAGGCAAGTACAGAACATTGGCTGTCACTGTTCCAGTGGTGTGGACCAGGCGTGTAAATCACCTGCGCGTGGACCTAGGAGGGTGCCAAAGAAGTTTCACAATGTGGGAAACAAAGAAAACGGGAGGAAACAGCTGAAGCTTAGGTCGATTGTGACGTTGCCTTACCAACAATGTTGTCAGACTGGACTCCATCGATTTCGAGATCTTCAACCGGAGTGATGAGATTGTAGCTCGCCCCTCTCAGCTGCGTGTACACCATTCCGAGCAAGGCCTTAGTTGGTACCAACTGCAAAACGTACAAGATTATCGTACTTAGAACAGTCTCCTGCCTAACACTGATTACAGTAATGAAGTCGTAAGGAAAATTACCAAGTTGAGCGGCGAGTAGCAAGGCCTGCCGTGGACACCAATGACGACTTTAGCAGCATGTGGTCTGAAGTCGAATTCAGCAGCAACGTCTTCATACGCAGCAGCCAGTGATGTGGTTCCTATAGCAAACAATAATATGTCACCGGTTAAAATTTTTTATTCCAATATTCAAGTGTTTATTCTTGAATTTGACATTAAAATTGGTTTGAATACTGAGGTGTGGCAATGCACTTGGTAGCAGCAGTTACTGATAATCAAATTACAATTTCTTTGGGCGTTGAGTGTCCAGGTTTACTTCCGTAAATCTTCAGACAGTTAATTATGGCAAGGTGATGCTTTCGACAGCTAAACCAACAAAACCAAAAATTTCAAATGTAGAGATAACACAAAGGACGAAATCAAGCAACACAGAAGGTATACCAGTGGTTCGGTGAGTCATGGCAACAGCGAGTTCCATCCTGTCTTCGGAAGTGGTATTCTTGTCAACTGGCCTCTCAGTCCATTGGATGTTGATTTCTTTGCCATTGTACGTTGGTTTGCCTTGAGAAGTGTGCAATTCTGGCCATCTGCTGCTTGGTGAGAAAGTGACCACGGATACTCTGACATCACTGAGAAATGAAAACCGCAATGAATAACTTGCAGTGAGAAGAACACAATTCAGAACACTTCTGTTCAAGGCCTAGCTGGGAGCTATGGTAGAAGGTGTTTGACATTCAAATGGTATTTTCAACATCTCTCGGACTCGATCATCTCCAGATTAGATTCAGAGGGAAATTCTACAATTCACACCCAAGGATAAAAAATTCTTACGATTCACACTAAAAGTTATTGTCACTTATAACTAAAGGTTATACACTTTGTGGGGTATCAAATGAAAATAACCTTTGTCTTTTATAGGTCATTCACACCAATGACAAATAGTTACACAAATCCCACAAATCTTCCTTCCAACTTCACGGACCCTATGTCCCACGTGCTGCGGCGTATACGAACGAAGTGACCGAGCGGCATAGACGACTCGGCCACGAACCGCGTGCCGTGTCCGGAACAGCGTTCCATGTGGGAGGAACTGAACACACGAACATTTGCTGTCCTTGTCATGTTATTTTCTCCAAGTGTCTTTTTCCCGATACATCGTTTTTTTTAGCCAAGATTATTGCCGATTAGGTATTTCTTTTTGGAAAAAACCATGATGTTGGAGTGTTTGGTGGAGGATGGGAGACAACAAATGAATCCCGTCAACAAAATTTGTTTGGAACGAGAGACGCATGGCTACCGTTTGGTAGGTAATTAATTTATTGAATTCTATCAACTATTCTCCATGTTCTACTTACCAAAATGTTGTATCAATTGAGACTATTATTTTAAAAACTGCAAAAAATTCTACTTCGTACCTACTTTATTTACTGGTTTCCATTCAACCAAGGTTGCGAAAGCCTTTTGATCACTTTTGAAACAAACAAACATGGTTGTCCTTCAAAATCAAAATCCCCACCCACATTTTGCGTTTCAGAGCTTTTTGAATTTATAGATGGTCCGATATGAGTTGATGGATATAGATAGAGGCGAAGGTGAAGATATCGCCACCAGATTCTTCTATTTATTAAAATCTATGCTCCATATAAATTATTATTTATAAATTTTAATGAAGATTTCAGCCATAGCACCTTCTGTTATTGCACTCCTCCTACCAAAGCTTTCATATAAAATACACAGAACACTTCGAACATACCTTAACCAACGGAACCACAACAAAAACAACCGTGTAGTTCGGGCGTATACCAGGCAGCGAAAACAAGCTGGAAAACAAACCTGGATGGGCAAACTAATGACACGGGGAACTCGGCAGCCACACGCGTACGACTCCGTCGCGTCGCTCGTTCGCGTTTGCGGTCCACGTGGGACATGGCCTAAGATTTTTTTTTTAAAACTGGAGGTGCGGATTCGTTCATGCTGAGCACTTAAAAATCGTTACTTAGTCATAAAACTACGATAAATAGGTAAGTAAATGAAATTTCTCGGCCAGTGTACTCGTTTATGGAATGCAGTTTTATATAAACATCTATTTGAATTATTTGTATGTATTACTTAGTTTTTGCAACTGATGAATTGGATAAGTGTGCAAGCTTGGTTAGATTGAATTTTATACCTGACCGGGTGTGAGGGACAGAGATAATTGTATATGCTGTCACAAAGAATTGTATGACGAATCAATACATTTATTTTTCATAAAGCAGTATTAAATATAGGGGTACTGGGGAGAGCGGAAAAAAGAGGTGCCTGCAATGTATAACTGTAGGGTTGAGCCCTCTAGGTTGCTGGCGGGGCCACGGGTACTCGTGAATTTAAATCAACTTTCTCTTGCTCCAGGTAGATGTTGGGTGTGAATCTTCATACACCCGTCACACTTAAGTACTTAAGAGTACATCCACTTAATCAGATAATGAATTGAAAGATGCAGAATAAAGGTAAGTAACTGAAGTTTCGTCTCACCTGCAGCCTTTTTTGTCGAGTTCAGGTTTCAGAGCAGCTAAGAGTGGGTTGACCAAGTTCTCGAAAGTTTCCTTGTTATCGCTCGTCGACTCAACAACTAGGACGATATCAGCCGCTTTGCCAACGTCTACTTCTTTCATACTCCACTGTTCAAGATCCTTGTCACCGAGTTTGCACTTGACTGTAGGCATACAACAGAAATCAGACACCGCCAAGTCATTCGATGACATACCTGCAACAATCTGAACCATTCAAGATTCACTTACCACAGTCAGTGGGCAACCTGAGGAAGAAAGCTCCCTTGGTTCGAGCAAAGAAGACGTAATATTTAGCCACCTCACAGGCGACTTGTTGTCTCATGTCAGCAGGAGAAGAATTTACGGAATGGTCACAAACTGATCTCCAAGGCTCGGTGTTTGCCCACGGTTTGCCTGAAAACAATAGCAGAATTTTTCATACAATATTATCACAATAGAAGATGTATTGATGGACATGAAGTTGAATAATACCAGCACTCTTTCATATTTATGGGGCATAGCTGTAGCCTTAGATTTTTCTGGAGCACCCTGTCACACGGTAGAAGTATTTGCTTTGTGCAAGATATTCACTGAAGAATGACAAATACGGAAAAGAAATCAACGTACCAATGAGGATTTCAGGATCTTTGCCAAAGAGTTCAGTACATTCCTTTTGTCGCGATTCAGGGTGTGCGGCAGCACTAGCAGCACAAGCAGGGCTTGTCTTCCAGGCAGTGGCCAAAGCGTTGGGGTCAGCAGCGACCTAAATGACAACATATGTATTATTTGTTTACCAGGTAATATTCACTCAAGACCAAACAAAAATCTAGGTGTGTGACCCCCCCCCCACAATCACCATTGTATTCAGAACTCACTTCACCGTCGGGCTTCAGAAGGTCGTCATACTGTTCGTAGTTCAAGTTACCCAATAGACCGCGAAGCCTGTTGAAGTAGAAGCCAGAAACTTCTACTTGGCATGCGGCCAAAAGATGGTCACAGGTGATCCTGGCGCCAGCAGTGGTTTTGGCAACTACACCGTTGGGCCTGTACCAAGCTGAGAGCTCACCAGATCGCACTGGGTAGTCAGTAGGTTTACCGTTCAACAATGGCTGAAAATATTAAACAAAAAATCCAAAATGAGTACCGAATAACTGCCATCCGAAAAAAAAAGATTATCTCTAGGAATACCATAGTTGTGATTACCTGTCCATTGCGAACGATAGTCAGGGTGTCCTTGGCATTGGAGATAGTGATAGTCTCGAGGTACCAGGTACCAGACCATTTAGCAGAGATTGAGAAGTTGCCGTCAAGGTAATCTTGAGCAAGGACGTACGAGCACGAGCCAGATGTGTCGAGATGTCTGCCATCAAAAGTGATGATTTGGCTTCCTCCAATAACCGCTCCAATTCCTGGAGAAAATCGGCGCAACAATTAATGCATGCGACAAATGAACATTATTGAGGACGACTGAACCTATCGTTATCTAATCCTACGAATACCGTTATTCTAGCAAATATGTATCCTTGTAACATGTCTCTAACCTTTGAATGGTGGGATGTTGTCAAGAGGATGGAGGATTGAAGGACTGAATGCTGAAAGTACTTCGTATACGGTTGGCAGGTCTCGTGACAATATCCAATTGATGACGCTTATCCTCAGACCGCCAGTGGGTAGACGAATCCATTTGGACATAGGAGTGCTCCACTGAAATCACAGCAATACATGGATTAAGGAGAAATATAAGACCATTCCACAACTATACACCAACACTAGCTTGGGTATCAAACATTTCTAGCACACATAAATATGCAGCAAAAATCCATATTTATTCACTATCATTATACTAGTACATCATGTATCTTAAAGATAATTTGGAAGAATGTAAATTACCAGTTTACTAGGCCTCCATGCGGTTTGCTTTGGAACCAATTCGGAGAACTTCTTGGCGAGGGATCTGAGAGCAGCTTCTCCCTTCTCATACAGTTCTTTGGTCGCTTGCTCAGCATTGAAGTCTTCCTTTCTCAAAATCTGTTAAATTATAGCATTAAAATAAATTATTATGCTCATCACCCCTTCACTATTTATGTAAGTACCTACATGAGGCTTCTTGAAAATACGTCTTTTTAATCATGTTATTATGAGGGTGTGAATTTCAAATCTAGGCGAAGTTCCTGTTCTTGTTTATTCCAACTCCTATGATTTGATCCTTATAGTCTACATTTAGTGTCGTTAGGGCCAGTTATGCAACACCGAACAGGAAATACTAGATACAATAAATAAATAAAAAATAAATAAAATAACCCTGGATTGGGTAGATAGATATTTCTGGGGGGAATTTTTACTCGAACTTTATTTCAATTTTTTATACTAGCTGTAGGCTTCAAATTTATTATCGGAGGTGAAGAGCTAATCGCTGGTTGGGTAAGCACATGGTAGCTTTTCAAAGCTTTTACTGGTACCTGCCCGAAACGAGAACCAGAGAGGCTGTGAACTTCTATCCCAAACAGGGATTTAAAGATCGGACGCTCTAGCCCGCTCAGACAACCTGGCCCCAGTGGCCATACTGGTTGGATAGGCGGTTTAATAAATAAACAACTGCCGGGGCGCGTAGAGTTTCCCAAATTCGTACATCCGGGAGCCATAGTCATCCTGATTTTCATTACACTTGAAATGAAGACATGCAGATAATGTTCGAAAAGTGAAGGAATACCTTGACAATGTAGGTGTTGACAGCATTGACAAAAGCTTCACATTCTGGAGTTGGGAGGATTGTCTTCAGTCCTTCAATAAGTTCGTTGTACACACTCCAGGCTTCATCAGGAATGTCCAATTGTTTGATCTAATCACGTAAAACTTAGGTTGTAAAGGAAATCATAAACTATCTTGGCTTATATATGTATTTGAAACATTTTAAATAAACTGGACAGCTAAAACGCTACATTTCTTCGGACATATATTTCATACAGTGTTAGAATGCTTACCTCGGCAACCTTTTCCTTGATCATTTCAACAATAGGTAGTTCCTTCAGTTGCTCAGCTGCACCGTCGATGAACTTCTTTAGTTCTTCTTGAATAGCGAAAGCCAGGCTGGAGAACTGCTTTCCGAATTCTGAAATTGACCACATACATTGATGAGTATCTTATAATAATTATGCACCAAAAACCTGGCTAGGAGAATATGACATTTGGAGTACCGTGGATGAAATCTGTGATAGCCTTAAGGTATTCCTTGATATCAGCTTCGTGTTTCTTGAGTTCGTCCAAAACCGCGTCCGAGATCTTGATAGACAGCTGGACAACTTCTTCAGCAACCTCCACTATCACGTTGGATATCTTCTTGAGGGACTCTTCGATCTTGGGTGCCATGTCCTTAACGATGGCTCCACCCTTTTTGATGGCTTCCTGCACGAGGGACGCCATGGTCTGGGCAAACTTGACTATTTCTTCAACGACATCAGCAACTTGTCCAGTGACTTTGCCAAGATTTTGTTTCCTGGAACAGATACGTCAAGTAGAAACACCGTAATCAGCAAACGAGTAAATATGGAAATGTAATATTGGTTCGCTTAAAACGTAAAACTAACAAAGATTTCACGAGTTCGTTGAGGGAATCCTCAGAAATGAGTTCTTCTCTGATCTGTTTGAGTTGTTCTCTGATGTGTTCACCAGCACCAGTGAAATCTGGAACGCTCTCACTGAGGCAGTCGAGGATTTTGGTGGCTTCAGACCTCTGTTTGTTGATAACCTCGAGCAACTTCTTCTCAAGGGTCTTCAGACTGTTGCTTCCAGCGCTCGCAATGCAATGCTGTACAACATCGCCATAATAAATACAGGATGGATTTAGTGCTCAGCTATCAGAAATATATTTTGGTAAGACAGGAAAGGACGTTCTTAACGTACCCAGACAGATTTTAATGTGTCGACATCGTAGTTGTACTCAGATTTCAGGAAGTTGGCCTCATCAAGTTGAACGTTCAATGCACCAGCTGTTTTACCGTCAATGGTTAGTTTGAGAATGCCAGTCTTTCCAATCTTGGCACCGGCTTCCAGTTCGATGGTCTTTCCATCTGAAATTGTAATGAAGAACGACCATTTTTCGCTAATTCTGATTTATATTTATATTTATTAAGTGACATATTACATGTAGGCGCTTCTTGGGCCCTCATAGTACGCAACTATTTAAAATTACATTAATTTGGCCTAAAACCAAACAACTACACATGAAATAACAAACAAAAAATTAATACACTAACACAAATAACAAGAGAGAAAATTATATGATATAACGAAAAAATGCTTTTAGTGTCACAAATTAATTACAAAAATGTTAGTTATACAAATCGAATCGATATTAAACAATAAATTACTAACCAAGAACCACTGTGTTAACAAGATGGTTGTCATCAAGATTGTACTTGAAAGTTTCCTTGTACTTCAGTCCAGCGACTCCAGCGTTAATTAGGTAGCTCACTTCTTTCTGTTTTGTATCAATTTTGACATCAAGTTCTCCCAAAACACCTTCAGGGGCTTTGACCTGTATAAAAACATGCTCAGATGTATTGATAGTAATTTTGATTTAACTCAACCAACCTCTAAATAGAATGGCAAGCTGTTTCACAAAAGAAAACCCCAAAATCGCTGAGTTTGACAAGGTACCTATGCTAAGGGAGAGACAAGAGCTCAAAATGTCTGGTACCTACTGATATTGGTCAATAAAGTATACCTTGGCAACAATCTTCTTAGGGCTTCCCTCAAAATCAGCAGAAGCTTCACGTTTGGTTCCAGTAGAGTCAACATAGCTGACGCTCTCGGACCAAGCAGCAAGCATTTCGTCGACATTCAAGACAGCTCTTGATTCATAGCCAATGTTCAACTTGCATCCCTGATAATTCAATGACGCCAAAATTCATTTCAAGAAACAAATGATTTTGTACATTTACATACATCACAAGCAGCATAATGCCTTACCTCACTCTTGATGCTTCCAGACCTATGCATAGTGTAGCTCTTGCCTTCAATGTTACGTCCAGATTTGAAAGCAACGACAATCTTTTGGTTGGGTTTCCTAAAGATATCAATGACGACATCACCTTCGAGTTTTCCCAGTTTGTCGCTGACTGAAGCTTTGCCTTTGATGAGCAGATCCTGCAACAAACGATCGAGTCAGAAAACAGCTCTCAACACGTACAGAAAAGATTACGCTGGACTTGACGGAAAAACTGAAGCACGATGAAAACCTTTTTAAGAGCCGGGTGTGACAGCTTGGTTTCACCACTGATGACGTTGATGTCTTTGCTCTTTGTGATATCGAGAGTGGCGATGAAGCAAAGTTTGTCGTTCTTCTCTTTATTCAACCAAAGGTCAGCTTCGAACTTCAGGTTTCCGGTTTTCTCTCCCTTCTTGGCGCCCGAGTACTGGAGTTCAGCACCGACAGTTCTCTTGGGGAGGGCTAGTATCACTCCTGTGGATTTCAGATAAATGATGTCAGCCATTTGCTGAAACAACTCAAATCTTTATGCCTTAACCTCAAAGCCAGTAACATTTTGACAAGTGAAGCACAGCATAAATAAAATATACTAACTGTACTTACAGATCGTTTTGGGATACAATAGAGGATATAAACTACCGAGATGACTGTTTCAATTAAGGGTAGGAACCAAATGATCTTATGTAAACAATTCGGTTAGATTCCTTCAACACTGACTGACTCACCAGCTTGGTTTTCATGGACATACGCGTTGTATTTGATTTTCTCAGTATCTGACCATTGAAGTTCGATGTTCTGATCCTGGACGAGACCCTTCCGTTTGTAACTGGACTTGTAGGACATGTCGTGGTATTTGGGGTCGAACAAGGAAAAGTCAATCTGGGCGGCAGAGGTCTGTTCGAATTCCTCGACGCCTGCGAGAGAAAGAACAAAACTCATCGACTTGAGTATTCAAATATTGCACTAAATGTGAAGTCAAACAAAGTAAGGGTCATAGGAAGAATTCTGAATGAATTCATTGATTTAATTTACTAATTCGTTATTAATCCTGCAATCCATCCTACCACTGTTTTGATTAATTTATAATTACAATAGAAGTAGATATATTCAGCTCAATACGAGCTAAATTTGCTCATTCAATCGGAATCGGCACAGTGGCGATTGTTGAATGGGGGGGTTTATCGGAAATGGGAAAAAAGTTCCTATCATGTAGCATGGCTATAAGAGCGAATCTTCAACGAAGTATTCCTGCTATTGTGCAGAAAAATGACAGCGAGTAACCATACTACTTTTCTTAAAATTATATAATTTTTCGTCATCTTAGCCATTTTTACCGATTTTTGACCCTTAATAAAATCAAATTTGACCCACTTGTTTTTGAGAAAAATAGTTTTATCATCGAGATAGTCCCTCCGTTGTAATTAATCATCCCACACAACGTCAGGTGAATTAATATTGACTTTTAGCCATTAATACCAATTTTTATCCCCAAAAACCAAAATCTGACCCGTATTCTGTGTGAAAAACAACTGAAATGGTATTTTTCTGTCTTTACTCACCCTTCCATACACTTCCAGTCATTTAATACTGCAATTTTAGCCGTTTTTACAGATTTTTGACCCCTAAAAACTCCAATCTGACCCCCTTGAAATTTTTTAAAATTGCTCATTTTCGAACTCATCCTTTTGTTTGGCAATACAGATGTTTTGAAGAAATTTGGAATTTTTATCATGTACCCAAGGACAGATATCATCTGGAGTGGCACATAAATATACATAATATATAAATTTGTGTTAAAATTTAGGGATGAACTGGTGATGCTCTGAAACGGATTTGCCTAAACAAATATTTCAAACATTCATGTTCTGAAAATGTTACCCATTGCAATAGCTTCATTTTCTTTGAAAATTCGCTAAGGTTTGACATTACAAACAAAGATGAATGTAAATTAAATTTAGCAAAGCACTAAATGTTACAGGTAAGATAAACTGATGAAATAAAAAATTTATTTGGCAACATTGTTCGTGAATTTTCAAGGTAAATGGCTATTGCAATGGGTCCAAAATTTTCAGAACATAAGTTTTTGAAATTATTTTATAGGCAAATCCGTTTCAGAGAATCCTGATTTCATCCCTATATATATTTATTGCATATATTTATTTATGCGTCACTCCAGACGATATCTGACCTTGGGTACTTGATAAAAATTCTAAGTTTCGCCAAAATGTTCTTATTGCCAAACAATAGGATGAGCAATTCAAAAACTCGAAGGGGGTCAAATTTGAGTTTTTAGGGGTCAAAAATTTGTAAAAACGGCTAAAATTGATATATAAAATCACTGAAAGTGGCATGGAAGGTTGAGTGGAGACAGAAAAATACCATTTCAGTTGCTTTTCACATAGAATAGTGGTCTAATTAGGATTTTTGGGGATCAACAATTGGTATTAAGGGCTAATATCAATATTATTCACCTGAAGTGTGGGATGGTGACGGTGAGGAACTTTGAGGGGACGGTGCAGGTATTTCGATAAGCATTTTTGTCAAAAAGATTGGGTCAAATGTTTGGGACAGGTTTGTAATCAAATAAACGTAATATTTACCGTTTAACCGGTTATTGTTGTATTTGTTTGTTACTTTTATGATTGTTACAAAGTTTTCGAGCCCCCCGCTACGCCACTGCCCTTGCATCATCAAAATATAGGTTTTCCAAGTCAAATTATGAATTTCTCACGCAACAGTCTACAATTTTGACTACTGGAATTCGTTGTAAATTATGTTTGGGTTGTGATCCGACTCGGTGTAGAGGCTGTAGCGCCACAGACGGGTATCGCCGCAAGCTATCCCATCCACTCGTATCTCTTTGGACTTCACCCGTCTTCAGTCCCTTCCCACTCATTATCGGTACCATCTTTGGGAAGAGACAACACGTTCCATTTTGAGAGGGCCTGTGTGCTAAAGCGAAGAAATAGGGGTATACCTACGTAAAATACACCTTCGGTAGTTGAACCGTTTACATTAAATCTGTTTTTCAACATTGAACATTCTCAGTTCATCTAGCGAAAGTGACGGTACCCTGTTCGCCCAACCCAACGACTAGGTATTGACTGCTCCATCAAGTCAGAACACTGATACGCCTGAAACACGGTACACTGCGCGCACTGGAGAGGAAGAAGTGACAAGTATGTATGCAAGGTACTCGAACAGAGCAATAACATTTGTTTTTATCAATTGTTGAAACATACAGATTGTTGAAAGATTTTTAAGTGTCTACTGAATAATTAAGTAGATGATGTTTTTGTTTTTTTTTTAAACAAAAATTTTTTAATTTAAACTGGAAAATTCCTCATTTTAAACGTTAAATTCCTAATTTGAAATGGAAAATTCCTAATTAGAAGATGGAAAATTCCCAATCTGGTTTGGAAAACTCCTGAACTGGTTTGGAAAAATCCTAATTTGGTTTGGAAAACCTACATATATAGGCTGACGGTGATTACTTACTGATTTTGGAAATTTTGCTCTTGATGAAAGCCTTGGAGCATTTTCCGCCTTCTTTGCAGTAAACTCTCTCCCACAACAGTTCATCTGGGGTGTTCAGAATAGTCATGGTTCCTTTGCGACTACCAGCGTCAAGTTCCATTTTGACCTGTAATAATCAAGATGATTTTTTAAAATCGGGTACTATCGTCTGAGTTTGGCATGATGATTTCGGGGGAGCATTTTGACAGTACATACTCGGCTGAAACGATTCTACGTACTTTGTCTCCACCAGGAAGCGTCTCATGTGATACGAGGTACGACAGAGGGTATGACTTTCCTTCAATGGCTACTTCACCTTTACCCGTAACCATGGCTACATTTCCTTCGGTCTTCCTTTCATAATTGGCGCTGCAAAATATGTGTAAAATGTGAGATGTTGCGATATGAGCAAAGCATCAATTTACCTCTACCATGAGGTAGCTACTTACTTTCCAGAAGCGTATGGCTTGTCGTCCTTCTTTACAGAGAAGCTAACTTTCTTTCCGTCTTTAACATTGATGTCAACGTCAAGTTTTTTGTGTTCAGGAAGCTCGAGGTTGGATCTGATGGAAAGGTTGTCTACACTGCCCAAATCAGCTTCGTTTTTGATTGCGATGTTTCCGCCGTTGTTGCTCCATTTCGCTTTCAACTCGGTCAGCCAATGCTTGTCTCCCTGCAAGGCAAACATATCTGACTAATAACTGAACACACGAGTACACTGCGCTGAGGAGGTTCAGAGATGGTTTTCATGGTTGCCCTAATTACCACGATACATCTACAATTCTTGAGACTTATATACCAAGCAGGAAGCGTGTACAAGTTCACAATTGGCAGCTGCAAGCATTGCATCTACAATAGCATTTCTTACGCACCTTCTTCTCATTTTTGAAGTAAAGTTTGGATTGTCCATTAGGGTGATCAACATTGATGTCAACAAGGGGGTGTTCTTTGTCCAACTGAATCTTGGAGGTTGCAACAATTTTCTTGTCGCCATTGGTCAGAGAAAGATCAGTTTCAATTCCTTTGCCTTCTTTGATGATCTGCAGAACATTTTCGTTTTATTAGGTAGGTTACATACCAATGTATCTTTATTAAATAGGCAGCGATATAAGGTCATCAAGGCTGTTGAGTGTTCCCGAATTACAGAGGCCAGACTAAATCACAATCAACAAACCTTGTTCTTGAAGGACATGTCAGACTTTCCATGGTCAGGAGTGATGGCTGTGGCATGTGCCCCGACTACGCTGCCATCCTTGTTGCTGTCGAATTTGGCATTCAAATCGGCGGTTTTACCTTCCCATACCAAATTGGCAGATGCATCGGCTTTCAGACCTTCGTTGCTGGAAATTTAAAATTATTTTTGAATGTGGAACTATAACTCTGTATGGGGGAGCACTGTTTATTAGACGGACTTCAAAAAAAGCTCGAGCAATGCGTGATGAAACTCACGATGACATATGGGCAGCACCAGTGAGTTTTCGCTTTGCCAAGGCATTGGTTTCCCATTCGGCTGAATATCTGAGACCGTTGTTTTCGCAGATTCCTTCCAATTCGGCCTTGATGAATTTATCGTCATTCCATTGAAGGGACTGAGAGGTTTTCAGCTGTACAACACAGATATATAGAATAGTTTTCTGTCAATTTATAATTCTACTTTGAGGAAGGGCAGTGGTAATATTCATTCATAATTGTTCTCTCTATTTCTAAAGCCATATTATTGTCAGTCAGTAATGAAAGTCTGTCTAGTCATACATGACCATGTCGGTCACATTAAGTAGGTAACAGTCTAGGAAAGAACTGGTAATTCGCCAACAGGTCGGTTGGTTTTATTTTCTCTGCCTGTGGCGTGTTCGATTGAACAACCACGGCGACACGACACTCGTGTTTCTTGTTAAGTCACAGTCAGGTTTCACATCTGTCACCAGGTCAGAAGTCAGAGTTTAGTCGAAGTCAGTCTTTTGTTTTTATTTCGTTGCCCTTTGATATTTTTTCGGATGTTTTAACTCTTTCACCTTTCTACTTTGAACCTTTGTCTTTCGTAAATATACGCATGTTCGTCACGTTTAGGAAACACTCCTGTTCTCACTACACTAACACACTGATCAGCGTGCACATGTAAGCCAGCAAACATATTATAGTGCAACCAGCTTAAAATGCAATAAGCAAGAAATCATAGAAAGTTTTTAGTGACGTGTTTAATTATGTGGAGGAATAGGAGAAGAATATATAGGAAATTTACAAAGCTCTGAATATCGGCGAAATTGGTAACGACTTAATATGTGATGAGTTAATTAGATTTATTTCAACGATTAGTTAAAAGAATGAAATGAATTGGAAGCTAGTGGACGTATTTACCGATACGTGGCAGGTGAACATATAACAGGTAACAAGAATATACCTAGATTAAGGTAGAAAGATAGAAAGGGAGAAAAGTAAAATGCAACAAAAAAATGTACGGGTTTATTAGTGTTCAAATGTTTAATAGTGTGTATAGCAGCATCGAACACCTAGTGATAAAAATACCCAGCCAACTCCCAGCTACAGTCGCAAGATCGGTGTAGAAGCGGGGATATTTATTTTGTTGTTGTTAACAAAAAATTATTTATTCCTGGTACCTATTGTTGAGTTTTTTCTGTTTTTTCAGTAAACGTTTTAACCCTCTCCCTCTCTCTTGATACATTATTAGAAGATTAAATTTGAAACAGTAGGTAAAATACCAAGTGGTAGCTATAGGTACAAAATACAAATCAAAGAATATCGATGTTTCAAAACTAGGCGACTTCAATTTGGTCAAGCTACATTTACGGGTTACCATAGTAGGTGACTGCTGAGACATAATTCATGATCTGTAAATGTGCCGCAGCATAAGATGATTTCTAGATATATCGATGTAGGTATCTCGGAATGATCGATTTTCTTAGATTGTGTAAGTACCTACCTATCTATATTAGCATAGTAGGTACATACCTACTCTAAACTGTCAAATTACCTTTTTTTGTTTGTCTTCTCCCGGGATCAAATCGACGATGTTGGATGTTGAGTATTTCAGTGATTTGACGACAGAGCCTTCGGGAAGTTTAGCTGAAAGGTCGCCGGCAAGAGTAGTGCCAGCCACTTTACCGTTGGACTCAATCGACAGGTCTGACCCGAGAGTGAGAGAGAATTTGTAGTTGACAGGTGGGATTTTATTATCGTCATTCAGATCTCCTTTGATGATCTTCTCAGATACTTCGGAGTCCAATTTCACAGTCAGGGGTTTTTCAATGAGAGAACCAGATGAGCCAACCTACAAAACCAACAAGTTTATTGTCTAACACATTTATAAAAATGAAACGTAAATTGAGGCCACCCTAGTATAATAACACTGAACTAAATCAATTCATTATTTAAACAATTTTTTTTGACGTACTTCTCCTTTGACTGTCCACTTTCCTCCGTCCTTTGGCATCTTCTTAGCGGAGGCGTGGAGGATGGCGTCCTTCTTGTCTGGATTTACATAGGTAAGGGTGACTTGGCTGTCGAATGTGAGCGGGTCGATGTCGAAATTCTTTCCAACGATCTTCAAGTTCATGTCACGCGGTCCTTTGCCTGGCTCCTGGAGGGACAGGCTGTAAACGGATTCAGCCTGGCCGTCTTCCTTGTCCCAACTGTTGGATGTCTTACCGACGACTTTGTATTGGCTGGGAAGGACAAGCTGTGGACCAATCATAACATGATATTAGGATTGTAGATTTAAAATAAAATAAAAATTTCCAACACGGAAAAAACCTCAGCCAAGGTCTGACACTAACCACAGCTTCCTTGTAGCAAAAGTACCATTCTAATTTAGATGAAATTTGCACGGAACCATATGAATTTCTAACCGACGGTTTATTATTTACCATTACAGAACGCCCCTTCTGCGTAGATCACTGTTTTTTGTGGTCAATACCTACCCTCGAGCTCCTCCCCAGGAAAGCCCAAAATCGAGTACCGAAGCCGGCCCGGGAATTACAGTTTCATAAAAACGCGCAGGATTCAGTGATTCAATCATTAATTATTTGTTTTTATTCATGAAGCATAACGTTTTTCAAGTTGCAGAAGTAACTATCAACAAAATCCAAAAGAACCATAATTCTTCGAATGAAATAATATCACTGAACAATCAAATCGACTTCATACAGCCATCCGTCATTATAATCAGGTGTTCCCCAACAGTGACATCTGGGCCGGAATTATTCCGTTCCATTCACAATTATGTTGAAGCTTTTCGGTGCAAACGAACGGCTGGCCGTACAATGCTCTGGGTGGTCTCAAAAAATTCTTTAGTTTGAGATCAATTTAAAAACGTAAAAAAATTGAAAGTTTTCGAGGAGCTACGGCGTTCTGAACTTTTCAGTATCCTATTTTTCACCCCACAGAGACGACTGACAGTAATGCCGAGCTTCACAGACCAACTAGACCCAAACCAAATTTCATTAGTTTTGGTTCATGGTAACTAAGAAAAGTGCGAAGTACGGCGGACAGAGAGAAATATTTTAAATTCCACTTTCAGATTCCACATACCTTGAAATGAAAACCATAACATTTTGAGGGTGGGGTGGGGGGGGGGGGGGGGGGTTAAATTGTTTTTCCCATGCTAGAATTCAAAGATTCATTATTGAAAATAATAAACCAGAAAACCTGCGAATTTAATCAAAATCCACGGTTTGGAGCCAAATTTGTGTGATCACGTTGAGCGATACATTGAGCAGACGAGAGTTACTCTCCGTTGCAATGACTGGTGGACACACGAGGCCTCAGACATGAAACGCAAGAGGACATTTTGATGAGGATTCAACTGCTTTTCTTCTAAAAGCGATCACAAGGTTTTCCACGACTTGGTAGCTTTGGAAGTCGAACAATGTTTAGCAGTCTCAAACAATCAATAACGACTTTGGGCCCACATACCTCGAGTTCACCTGAGGAGGACCCCTTTTCAGGGACTCTGCCTGACTTGAGTTCTTTGCCGTTGACAATATATTTTCCATTCACAATTGTCTTGGCGCTGTCAAAAGTGATAGTGTTCCTGAAAAAAAGAAAGAAAAAATTGAACTTCTGCATTTAATAAATAACAAGTGGAAAACACTTCGATTTACTTGAGCGTTGAGCAGGGAATACTCGTATATTCGGGTATATTCGTATATGTTTGTTTAGGATACACCTGAAAACGTCGGGACTTCAACATAAGAATCAGCAGGCAAAATATAAAAATTCAAAGATCGCTTATTCATTAGATTAGCTTATCGTTGTGCTGACTAGTCAAACTGGGGGATGGCCGTGGGTGCAAATGCAGTGCGTTTCCAATTATTTCCCCCAGAATTTTATAATACCTGAACCATTTTCACATCAGTCACTTACTTTGATGTGATGCCCTGCGTGTCTCCAGAAAGTCTGGCGGAGTCAGTTTGGATCTTGAGGGATTTCGATGGATTCTTCGTGTCCCAACAGAGATCGATGAGACCGGAAATCCTTTGATCCTTGACCACCAGATCAGCCTTGCCGTTCGCCTTGAACAGAACATTGTTTGGTCAACTCGGGATAAACAACGATTAAACTAAACAAGGATACCAATGAAAAACTGGTTATTTTGAAAGAGGCCACTGAATGATACTTACTTTTCTGTCAACTTTGGGTAGATCGAGGCTTGCTTTGGCCTTGAGGTTAGCTCCATCATAGGTGAAATCTCCATTGGAGTCGACGTAACCCAACAACTTCAGATTGTAGGATCCAGAGGGTTTATCGGTCTTCTTGATGACACCCTTACCATCAACATACACTTTGCCACCGGCCGATGCCTTCAGGGTGACTTTGCTTTCTGATTTGATGCATTTCACTCCAGTCTTGATGCTGTGGGAACAATCGTAATTTTAGGAAAAACTTAAGGACCACAGCTTAGCACTGGGATCATAAATTGAACAATCTCAGGGAAAACATACCTCAAAACCTTTGGTTCTTGGGGCAGCAAGGCTTCCGCATCAACCTGAACATCAATCTCGTTGCCAATGTTGTGAGTCACTTGAGCATTCAGCTCATATTTGCCGCCTGGTTTGATTTCAATACTGTTGGTGAACTTGGATTGAGTGGGTTTGAGAACCTTCCTGGCAGCTTTAACAGCGAGCTGGTTGTCCATAGCTTGAGCCTACCAAAACATGAGACAATCGAAGAGCATGTTACTAATTAATCATCATCTAATAGAAAGTAAATCATGAATCGGGTAATAACAGATCAATTCAATTCAAACTGTAAACAGTGCTCAGATGTGCTGCTGGACAGTTAAACTTCAAGTTTAACACAATTTGCAAAAGGTTTAGTTCACACTGCAAAAGGTTTAACTTAGTTTTCTAATACCGTCAAATAAAATAATTGCGAAACAACCTGGCTTCCAAATGTTTTCTTATCTCCATCTAATTTCATTACCTAACTGCAAAAAACAATGAACTAGAACTGAAAAAGGTGAATTGGAACGTACATTAATGATCACTTGGTAATCACCAGGTTTCTTGGTGTCGAGCTCAGCTTCCACCTTCAGGGCTCCGCTGTATTTGTCAGCTTTAGCTCTAATACCGCCAGAGAGGGATTTGGGCTTGATGTTAAGACTGACTCCACCATCGACTTGGAATAGTGGGTAAGAGACTGAAATGAAATATTTTATTAGTATTGATATACAATGAACTTACGATTGTGGGAGTCAATCATAAATTAGGTGACAGCGAATCAGGATGAGCTGCTGTTCCCAGTGGGTCAGAAAACATCATCAGAGTGAAAATGGCAAGTTGATGCCTGCGCCAGCAATAGGTGGGTGTACCATACTCCATGTGCTGCCTTGCACTACTTACTGTGATGCTTTTAATTCCATGACGCAGACTTCAAATGCCTTGTAAGTATCCTTGAAATTCCTCAAAGTTCTCCGAACTGGAACTTTACAAGACTTGTGTATGGATTTGGTTTACAAACCTTCAGAGCTAAGAGACAGGCTGCTGGCCTTGGCGTCACGGTTAAACTTGTTGATCAATGAGATCTTGCTTTCCTTGGTGTTTGGATCAGGTCCATGGGTGACGACCAGTTTATTTTCGTACTGTGGAAGTAAATGAAAGGTTCAGTAAATGTCAATGTGTGCACCTAGCCCTGTTCAGGTTAGCAAAAATCTGAGTCAGACTCCTTTCAGCTTAATAATTATGTGAAATTCTCAACACATCAGTAACGCCACACAAAGTAACTCACATTCAACTTGTTTCCAATATCTCCTTCTTTGGTTTGGCTGACAAGGATTTCAAATGAAGCATCTTTGTACTGGCTGGGAGAAACAGCAAGTTTAAGGGAAGCAGTCTTGCCATCGTTGAGAGCATGTCCGTTGATTTGGACAGAGTCTTCACCGAACGTCAACTTATTTTCACCATCAATACCGCTGTTAGTTAGTGAGCCTTTACCATCAAGAACCAAATTGCCTTTAGGAGTGTTCATCGACAAGCCTTGGATGTCCCACTTCCTACTGTATGGCTGATCTTCAATGTCAACTAAGATAACACCTGAGGCAAATTTCAAGCATTTGATTAGAATCCCATTGTGGTCAGTTAGTGAGTGCTCCACTGTTCATTTAGTACCTACAACACTTACCAATTAAAACTTATAGCCCTTATCAATTACAATTACAATTACTAACTCTGACGGTACGATGTAGGTTCATTATAAATACTTGTCACGTCACAAATCAATACCTGTAGCAGAATAAGACTGAGTTTGTCCTTTAGGTCCAGTGCGTCTTCCAACGAGGGATGATTTGATTTCTGGTGCTTTGTATTCGAAAATTGGCTCTAGTTTAAGCTGCTTTCCATTCTTAGTTTTCTTTGCGCCGGCCTTGATCAGATATTCGGCTCCATCGTGGTTTAGTTTGGCCTGAGCCGACACTTCACTGTCATTCTCAATAACAGACCCTACAGAAGTAAAACCCAAATTCAGTACAAGACAAAACACTGCACATGAAATTATAATAAAAGAAAACTATGAGGTGTATCAAAAAATAAAGAACAGAACAGTACCAACCATCTAGTTCAGCTTGGGTCCAAGGTGAGTGGATGTTGACTTTCACGTACTTCTTTGGTTTCATAGCAGCATCTACAGTGAGACTGATTTTTCTGTCTTCCTTGGAGCCAGGAGTGTCAAACAGCACTTCAAAGTTAGCTTTGCCTGCAGCAGCAAAGAACAGCAGGTAAATCAAAATTCCGAGGTCTCACTAATGGCAATAAATAACATGATGTAAGAAGTATGAAGAACGATAATTATTTTCTCACCTTCCTTCACCAGTTGGTAGATCTTGAAGTGGTACTGAGTGAGAGTGTCGTCAGCTTTCTCGATGTTCAGGGAAAGTTCAGAGGGGCCATAGGCCGGAGAGATGGATCTGGGGCCTTCCCATGGAGTGCTGACTTTACCGCAGAAAGTCAGACCGATGATTGGGTCCAATTGGTCGAAGCAGCCTTGGTAAGACTCCCTACATAGAAATTAATAAACAATATACCGAATGTATAGATGTTGGAAACAAAATCAAATTTATCCACACTTCAACCAAAAATCCACTCCTCATTCAAAAATGTATAAAATAAATATCTGCTAACCTCTTGACATCGAAAGACACTGGCTTCAGGGTTTCTGGCTTGCCATCTTCTTTAATGACAGTGTTGATGTCAGTCTTGAGAGAAATTATCTCCTGTTTGTTGACAGGGAGACCAACTTTGACGTCGACACCTTGACCATCGAGGAGACGGATGCTCAGGTCTGTACCAGTGGACGTGTGGATGTTGAGTGAAACTCTTACACCGGTTTCAACTGCAATACCATCAATTGCAATGTCGCCTCTTAAGTCGACTGCAGCACTGTAACATTATACATACATCAGAAATGTGACCATTTGACAAATTTATAATATTGACAACAGTAGGTCAGATATTCAGAATGGTAACAGCCTGAAATCTACACTGCATCGAGTGATACAACAGTGTGGAAACCAAATGCTATTAAGTAGAGAACCGTAAGACAAAGAACCGTAGAACATGACACGACACTCGGCCTTACCTAGGGATCAACTGAAGCCTGACATCAGTTTCCTTGGGGTTCTTGAGGATTGCAGGTAGATCGATCTTTCCATCGACTTTAACTCTGACAGCTGCAGTTCCAACTGCTTTGAGACGCAGGGCCAGACCAAGAGCAGTGGGGTAAGTAACGTCATGGTTCATTAACGTGATGTGTTTTCGGATGTCTTTCTGCAATAAATAAACATCAACACTGCAATCATAACAGAAACCTGAAGCACTTTCAATGATACTTGTATTTTTTCAGGAGCAAAAATCATATAGATAAACACAAATCTAAGCCATACTTACATCAAAGTCTTTTGCACCACTGATAGTTTCGTCAAGTTTACCGAAGATTTCATTGATGACTTTGTCAGGGTTGGTCTTCCCATCAGCAGCATGAAGCTTCAGCCATCCGATTTCGGCACCAAGCCTTTTCAGGGTGAGATCGACATTCACATCAGTACCAGGATTGATTCCGAGCTTAACCTGCCACAATTCACCAAAGTGTTAGTCATGAATCTGAGGTTGGCCAATTAATGATATAAGGCATTATAAATATCGTTTTTATTTTTACCTTTTCAGCAATAGAGTTAAGTTCTGACCATGTGGCGGGTGACCTCTTAGGACGCATGACTTTGTCGTATCTGGAAGCAATCTTTTCCAATATGTTGTTGGCATAGCTCTTTGTCTTTTGAACTATGTCGTTTGGCTTGTGGGTGTTGACGTACCCTTTAGGGCCAACCAGACTTTCAATTACACGTTCGAGATTTTCAAGACGGGCATCCAACTGCAAGGATTAATCACAATTGTTATGCAACCATAATGACAACGATAGACAGTTTTCAAGATTATAGAACACTATGGAGCATCTACCTCAATGAGATTGATAGCACGGCCGTAGATCTGGGTGGTGAGGTTAACAGTCAAGTAGCGGGGAAGCCAAGACTTCTGGGAATAGATGACATTTGATTCAGCAGCAGCACCGACATTAAGGAGATCTAAGCTGTAAGACAGTTCATGGTTTTGAGAGAACTTCCTTGCGTCGATTGGGTACCTCTTCGACGAAATGATTCCTCCAAGGTGGTGTTTAGCATCGGCCTTATCTGGGTTTGTCGATGCTCTGATGTTCCTCAAGTGAGACACGACAAAGCTTCCAACTGAAACATGAGAAATCCTTCGGTTAACTGGAGAGTGGCAACACCAGGTTAAGCTCCCACTAACATGACTGGAATAACACTAAAAAATAGACAACATGTAGGTAACACTGATTACATGATGCACCTACCCTGCAGAGATTGGTCAGAATTCAAAACATCTTTAACAGCTTGAGCCACCCTGCCACATGGGCATCCAACCACTACAAGATAAGCCTTGATTCTCAATTCTGAATCTTCACGTGGATCTTTGAATACTGCAATAGCGGGTTCTTTGACCTGAAAAATCAAGATTTCCGATGATGATGGCACACCAAAATGACACACCTGAGCGTGCCTGATTAAGAGCGCAACTTGATCCATGTGTGAGAAACAAAAAATAGCTAGAATTTAAAGCAAAATTTAGGAAAAATTCAATAATGTACCTCAGCTCTGTGAGGATCGGATCTCATTGTGTCAGCAACAGAAGAACGGACTCGGGTTGACACGGCTTTGTTGAGGAAGCACTCGCCCAGTTTTTTCGCAACGTCTTTGGTGAGGTATTTCATGTTAGCCACACCTTTCAAACTTGAAATCAGCTGCAAATAAGTGTTTTAGCAAAAATCTAGAATCAATGAACTTCATTCAATAATGAAACTTGTGTGAAATCATTTGTAAGAAACGTTACCAGGTCTTCCTCTTTATGGGATTTTGGGATGCATCCTTTCTTCAGAAGGGGCTCAGCCAGTTTCTTCTGGAAAGCTTCAACCTCTGGAATGTCCTGGCATTTGTGTTCAGCGCAGAATCTGGCTCCGAGAGTACCCAGACCAAGATAAGCTGCAGTCGGAGAGTTGGCATCTAAAAGAGGCTAGAAAAAAATTCGAACATTTTTAGTGAAAATGAGCTGAGGCGGCCTAGGGGTAAAAGGTATAATAAAATGCTAGAAACTGCCACTAGTAAGAGCAGAAATTGCTTACCAGGGTAGCAGTTAGAGAGGCTCTTGAAGCATGTTTGACAACACCAATCCTCAGATACCACATACTAAGTTCAGGGCCAGAGATTTCCTTGGATTTGATAAGCTCAGCAATAGCTTCTACACTACTGGCACTGAAACTACTGAAGATAGCGTCCAATAACTGTTTCCTGAAAATAATGGGAATTGGCTAATTAGGATCAAGTTTTAAACTACAATCTGACTTGAAATATCTGGTTCAATGGAACTTACACGGCAAGATCCTTCTCTTTGAATCCAGCCCCAGATTTCGCTTGGTTGTAGACAGTCAGGATTTCGCCTTTGGGGGCTACGCTGACAGCGTTGACCAAGGACGAGAATACTCGAGCATCTTCAGAGTCGACAGCGCGGCTGTCACAGCCTTTCTTCAGGAGAGCAGTAATTTCGGTGGCGGTGCCTTTGAATTCTTTTGCGTGCTCGGTGTCGAAAATGACGGACTTGGCGACAGTGCATTTTCCAGCTGCATCAAGAACAAACCAAGTGTAGCCAGAGAAATATGTTTGGGAAACATCCTATTTGATTAGGTACCTATACTAGGTATGATTGATGAGAAAGGATTTATAGTCAAAACTCACTACTGATGGGATGTTTGACACTTTGAGAAATTCTTACCAGCAGGGAGGGCTTTGGCAGATGAACCGGTCAGGATAAGTTTGGTGTTGACCACGACCTTGGTTTGAGCTTCAAGGGAAGCGGATGGGTTGTACTCGTACACTTCTTGAGCTTCTGCAGATTTCAGAATACCGCGTTCGAATTTCTGGGTGACTTTCAGTTCACCTGAGAGCAAGGAGGAGCCTTGGATGTCCTAGGAATGACAGTAAACAGGGTTAGCAAGAAGCGGTTCATTCCAAGGCATGACTGTAGTAGTAGCACACAAACAAAAACTTATTTAAATCAGCTGGGTATTCAAAACTCCAGGTCAACATCACTTATTGCTAAGTTAATCCAAGTAAATCATGTTGAAGTATTGAAAGTGCATGATAGAAACTTACAGAGTTAGTGTAGTAGGAAGGGAGGGGGACTGGCAAAGTGAGGCCTTCACGGAAAGCACATCTGTTCAAGTTCCTCGTCTTCTTCACAGTCAGACTGTTGCCAGATTTGGAGGCGTCCAGACTGGTGGGACAAACGCCAAAGACATCGGTCTGGAACACAAAAATCACGAACGAAACTAAAATTCAGAGTCGCTGAATATTACAAAGATTGTGAAATAATCAGCAGGAACATACAACTTCGATAGTAGGTAGCTGAAAGGTTGAAAGTAATACAACATCACGTGATTACCTCAGTGAGTTCAGCACTTCCTTCCTTGGTAAGAGCAGACTGAAGGAGAGATATCACGGCCCTCTTGATGTTCAAAGATGGCTGCGCTTCCGCCTCGTCCGCACAGAGCTCTTCCAACTTGCCTCCCTGGAGCCCAAACTTGGTGGGTCCAGAACCAAGGGTTTTGTCGAGGTTGTACTTCTAGAAACAAAAGCAAAGGACTTCAGATCGTTTACAGTAATAAATTCAATATTTATTTCCTGTGCACGTCATGTTTAAGTGAGTGGAAATTCTATCAGGATTCACAATGGCCACACAGAGCACTAGATTAGTTGGCCACAGAGGACACTCCACACTCACAAATGATGTTTTGCTTCTTTGAGAAACGTACGATTTGCCGCAAATCCCATCTATTAGAGGAATTACAATATCTGAAATAATAATAATAAAGAGAATTACGAATGCAGCATGTACCAGAAGAAATCCCTTGCCACGATGTGCCTCCAGTACGAGTATGCACTTATGTATTTGCAATTAAGGTTTAATTACTCAGCTTCTGAACCCACAAGAGCGCAAAGATAATGTTTGTTCCCCTCAAATCTGCAAATCTCTTTGAAGGGACACCTCATAGAACGACATCATAATATAAGCATACTGCACCTTGTACTACTAGTGGGTACAGTCATGAATGCTCAAAAGTGGGGTGTAGAGTGCGTGAGAGGGGGTAGAAGGGGACAGACGTTTTTTCTTCAGGGATGTGTAGGGACTAGCTGGGAGGTAAACGCAGATGTAGGTACACTTCTAGGTGGCGCCCTGACGCCAAAGCTTTATAGCGATGAGAAATACAGCTCTGAAAATTGTACGATACGTCTCGAAAAACATATTGTACATCACCAAACACAGGTATTTTTGTACTGGGAATCCACCACACATGTATATATATTACATATAAATACTAATCGTCGGTGTTATGTATGCTATGTCAATGTACAGTGTATACCAATCATGGATTGTTACAGGGACATAAATGTAAGGTTATTTACAGAGTTTGAGCCCTTGAATAGAATTCGTTTGTTTTGTTATCGCGTTGATTCACAGGGGAGAACGATTTCCCACAACGGGAGAAAAGGACGAGTAGAACAAAGATAGTAGTTCGTTCGTTGCCACCTCCAGCACGGTGTAAGCTAATAGCCACTGTTGGCAACCTATAGAGGAATACAGAATTTTAGCCGAAACCTTGAAATTGCTGTAAACATTGATCCGGTTAGAGAAAAACTGACAGTTGCACATATTTTTTTAAAGGAAATTTATTGCTATACATTTCTGCCGAGAGAGAAGAGCAAGACAAGGCAAACAAATGAGGCAATTTCTAGTTTTTCAAAATCAGCAATTTTCAAGGGATTTTCATCTCGGGAACTTTGTGGAATATGAATCACACAAACAGAGTCAATATTCGAGTAAATTTTGTCCGCTTTCAGTTTGCATGGACTGACCTTTCCGCTTGGACGTATGGTTTCCGAGAATATAAGAAAACCCAAAAAAGGTGTCTTTCTCCATCACCCCTTCCCCAACACTCACACTTTTTTTTTTCTCTTGGCACTACTGCCCATTGTGGGCCTTGGCCTCCCGACCACTCACACATAATAGTCAGCACGAGTACTTTCAGTGTGCTTAACCCCTAACTGATCCGCTACACATTCCTGAAGACAAAATTCTGTCCTCTCTCACGCACAATTACATCAGCAAACTTAGTTTTACTTATAATAATGGCAATCGACCGCAGGACATTGTTATTGCCATTCCAATTTCTTTTTTGCTCTGGTTAACAGGCGGGCTCAAGATTTGATGAACTCCTCATCAGGCAGAGTCCAGGAGTGAAAAGTTAATTGCATTTTGATAGGTTTACAAATTAATATCTGAAAATATAGGCTATATCACCTTAATGGTTTCCTTAGTATGCGGTTGTCCAAACAGGGGTACCAATCCCTGGAAAGACACAGGGTACCACCTCACTAATTAGTCAATGTAACAATACTTCCAGCAGTAGTTCACAAACGTTTAAAGGAAATATAGAAATTCAGTACTACCTGGTAGTAAAGAATAGGTCCTTATGTTGGAACTGGTGTTGGAGGAGGGTGAGACAGATACAAAGAATACGGGAGAAATGTCCATAAATAGCTTGATTTCGATGTATGAACAATAAACACCAGGTAGGCGGACCGGCGGTGGCGGTGTAGGTTGACGGATAGCTTTATTTTCAAGGAGCTATAAATCTGGCAAGATTTTCCCAAGCAACATTTAGAACACATTTGACTTGGCAACGAAATTCCAACAGGAAAACACCAGCAAATCCTTGTTATTTTAAAGGTTAGTTTGTGGCATAGATTATGAGTTTCGCGGATGATTATGCCACATCGCTGCTTCATGGTTAGACAGATAATCATCCCATGAGCCTTACGATCCTTAGTCCGCCTAAACTGCCAAGAGACAGTTTGAGGTGGTTTAGACACCATTTTTCTCATTTCTCCCGTAAAACCTAGGAGCCTGGTCTGAGCACTGTCTTTCAATAGCAAAGAGGTTACAACAACAATGACGGCAAAAACCTTCAGAAAGCAAGGAAGTCATAGACTATGGGCGAGTTGATGATGCTAAATAAATATGTATTACCTGTCCATCTGGACCAGAGGTTTGAACGTGTGATAGCGTGATAACATTTTCACAACCGGCGCCGGCGACGATTTCGACCTTTGCATTCAATCCAAGTTTGCTCACTTCACCTTTTGCGCCAGGCTTAGTGGTTACGGTCGTTCCGCTCAAGTCATACTGGTAAGATTTGCCGGCTTCGAGTTTCACTAGATTTCCAGGTACTGAAATTCAACAAAAGAAAGGCACTGAAATTCACCTGGTCATAGGAACAGCTAGATTCGCATGGACTGGCAAAATGGAAGCAGCAATCCATCACATGACACCATAAGAAATTTTCTCTCTGAACTGCAACTTCCTTCTCCATAAAGTACTGGTCTGCATTCGAACTTCAATAATGAAAAATCATTACCCTACACAGAGGAAAACCCAAAAAGAACGAACCAACAATATACCCTTTGCATAGATCCAGCTTACAGGTTTGGATTATGTATTTTGACGTAGCATCCCATTGCTACATTCCATGTTAATGTTGGTCAACAGGACGCAAACAAACTATCATGTTGATCTGATTTTGGCAGTAATGTTAACTTAGCTTATTGAAGATTTCCACGATTTCTCCACCAAAAAAACCTTCACCTCAAATTTTCATGAAATAGTAATTTTCTCCAGGATTACTTACTTAGTACCTAAGTAGGTACCTACTTAGTTCAAACTGAGTAATGAATTTCACTATTTCACTTTCATTGTTTCGTCGGGAGTCAGCTAAGTAACTTTACAATATGACATAATTTCGCTGAGGATGCTAGCAACGTCCCTAGCTCCGCTTTAACCCTGGATTGACACCGTGTTTTTCATCTACGGTTACTACATGGTGGTGTGTGGTACACCATTTTCCGAATATTTGTTTAAAAAAAACCAAGTAACTTTTATTTGATTTTACGTGTTTAAGACACACTCTAAAGTGTAACGGGTCGGGTAAAAACAAACAGAAACAGATCAGGGCAACTGAATTTATTAAAATAACACAAATCAAAGTTACAGGAACTATATTCAAAAGCATTTATCGATTTAAATTTTCAGAACTGCTTGAAAAATTAATGTAGCCATTTAACATTCAGGAACTAGGTATACCATTTTCAAAACCTGAACATTTAAAACCAGAAAAAAAATTAGTTCGCACACGAGACAGTTCAACATTATTTGTAACATTTCGTTGAGTGGTGCTCATTACCGCCGTGTTGCACTAATTGCCAAGTATTTTCGTTTTCCAGGTTTCTTCATCGGCAACCATCTGCTCATTTCCTACAGCTTCAGGAGACACTGCTAACCCTACAGCCTCGTTCACTTCTTCATCTGGCAGCAGATCTTTAACCTCTTCTTCGGAGTCCGCCAGCTCCTGTTTGTCCATCTCATCTTCCGAACAACTTTCCTCACTTTTTTGGAGTTTTCGTGAAGTTCTTGTATTATGTGGGTTTAACACATGTTTCAAATGTACATCGCAGTCTTCTTCAGCCTTTACAGTCGATTTTTTAAAGGACACCTTCTGCGTTCCTGTGCAACTCCTTCGCAGTTGTTTTATCTGTGGCTGTTGATGGGATGAACATTTTTTCGCAGAGGGTGTCCTCGAAGTAATCAACCGTAAAGGCTGAAGAAGACTGCGATGTACAATCGAAACATATGCTAAACTAACACAAGAACTTCATTTAAAAAAACTCCAAACAATTTATTCCCTTACAGAAAATGGTCACCCCATCAACAACCACAGATAGAACTTTCCTCACTGCCTAGGTCTTCTTCTTCTACGAGTAGCTCTTCCAGAATGCTTCTAATATCTTCTGGCTTGGAATATTTTTTCACACTAGCCATTTCACCGCAATCACGAGTAAAATACCTATGCACGAAGCAACAAGTATACAAGCACAGTATGACTATGTAATGTGTTAACAACACCGTGGGGTGTGGAGCCACACCACACCACAACACCGCACTTCAATTCCATGGAACTGTGCTCTGCTCGACTGCACGTATTTAGTCGCCTCTAATGGAGGACCCCAGTCGCCTCCCATCGCCTCATCACCGGGTGACCAAGCAATCAGGCGATCAGCACCCCAGACACTATTTACAATGGTACTGTACGACATCTGGAAGACGGCTGACGTTACTGATCACGAGTAGACTCCAAAGTTCATTTAGGAGTGGCCAGCACCCTTTCATGTTTTTACAAAAAGAATAAAATCGAAAGGCGCGATGACAGGGGTGCTAGCACACACCACACGGTGTCAATCCAGGGTTTTTATAGCCAATATAATCACTACAATCATTGACATTTATTATCAGAACGTGATGAATTTATCTTCATATTATTGGCAACTAGCAATGGATTCCATTAACCTTACTTGAGGCTGGTCCACTGGAAGCAACACTGGGTTGACCGGGATGATCGCTTGGCCACCCGGTGATCAGGCGATGAGAGGCGACTTGAAGAAACGACACGAGGCGAGTGGGGTCCTCCATTAGAGGCGACTAAACACGAACAGTCTAGCAGAGCAGTTTCGTGGAAATGAAGTGAGGATGTTGTGATAATGGTGAAGGGAAGAGGGGATAGGGAGCTGAGATCGCTTGAAAACGTGACCAATCCCATCCAAAAAGGATCCGTCGCTAGCGCTTGGTACAGCCCAAAGTCCATCGCTAAATACGCATGCAATGGAGGCCCCCAGTGTAATTTACCACAATGGAATCAGTGGCTTGTGCACGGACGAATACACGTAGTCGCTTGGTATCACTTCCAGTGGAGGACCAGCCTGAAGCTTCAACAATCTTGGGACCGATATCCCGTTAAACCTCACTATTCGCAAAGGCACTCCTGGGACAGACAGACGCACAAGCAAATTTATTAAGCGAGCGCTACAACTCGTAACATCTGTCGATGTTAGGCTCGGAAGAAGTAATAATCGAAAACAGATCACATCGTTTGTTTTTTTCATTAATTTTTCTCAATACCTACAATATTTTTCGATTTTAGCTGTGTACCTATGTTAAGAGTGATTTTTCATAGGAAATCTTTCTCCGTAACTATCTCGTAATTTTCCTTGCTTTGTGTAACTATTTATATTTCTAAAATGTACTCATGTACGGGCTCTATAGTAGGGGAATATAGTAGGTATCCTTATTACTAGATCTTTACTTACCACCAGTACATGTGAGTTTGCATTCTCGCGAACCTGAAACAGTAAAATTAAACAGCGCATTTAAATAAATGAGTTCGTTTCAAAGAATACCACATTTTCCCTAGTAATTTCGCTAAGAGTTAAAGTGCGAGTTACGGTCAACTTGGAGTTACAGAAAAATAGGTAGGTACGAAGTGCATTCATTTTTTCTGTAACCTGCACTTTAACTGTAGTTGGTGAAACCCGCCTTAAAATGTACCCACGCAATTATTTAAATAACGTTACCTTGAGAACATCAGTTAGAACAACCAGATCTCAAGTTTATGGAACATTTATTATAGGTCCAGAAGAAGCTACATGCCAAATAACATGTTCAGATTGGGTTTTTGTCAATTTCATCCGTTCATTATTCTACTACAGACAGTTGAATTTATTATTTAAAAACAATCCGACAAGGAATAAAACACCTCTCTTCCCACAGTAGAGTCCGGTCCCTCCTAAGGTCCCCCTTAAGTGCCTTTATTATAATTTCCCTTTAGTTGAATCACTGAAGGGGCTGTTGGGGACAGTCAGTTTAATCGAGACTGATTTAGAGGGGAACTCCGCCGTTGAAACAATGTCTGACTCAGTACAGAATCATAACGACTCAATCTATATTTTGAAAGTCTTACGAATAGGTGGTAGCTACTAACTGGAGGTAGGCAACTCCAGTTTACAGTAACAGTCAATTTCCAACCTCAAGACAATCGGGTACCTATACAGCTTACATAGTTAGTAATTTATCCATTTTATTTGTAAGTTTGACGATCACAGATGTAGTTTGCGACTGATAATCCAAAAATTCTACTAAATACATCAGGTGCTTAAGCAGGTAGCACACTTTCAATATTCTGCAATTTTTGCCAATTTCATGGCATTTGAATCTCACAATTAACCTCTTTCGTACATACCTAAAATGATATGATGGTAGCACAAACCTACCTACTTACTGCGTAGGTAGGTATACCTATTTATCAACAGCACGTGGTAGGAATACAACTGCTGTGTACATATTGCATCAAATTCGTTGTATTAACACATTTTAATTTCATTTTATTGAAGTGAGTAGGTAGGTTTATGTTCCCCTACACTGTGAGATCACCAGCCACAAAACATTTCTTTTGGCTCCCCGGAATTGGTCCCCACAAACTCAACGGAAAAGTGAGATCGAGGCTTTTTGAGGAGTTTCCTCAATAGAGTGGGACACTAGTCAAAACTTAATGGACGAGAAAGTCGTCAGAAATATGAAAGCAAACAATTACATATAAATTTGGGACATAAAAACTAGTTGCAAATTATTTTTGATGTTCCCTGTATCATGCGGAAAATTACCAAAAGCTCGCCAGGTGGTAGCCATCGAAAGCAAAGTCATCAAACCGTACCTTCGAAGGGCTTACCGCAACCCTCAAGTTACAGAATGTGATATGTGTAGTGACACGAAGAGTTGTGTCCACTGGAAGAGTTGACCAGTTCTACTGTCGCCCTGACCAAGGAACATTTGCATTTGAGCATTTGAGTTCTCTGAAGAGCATAATGAGGCGGCAAATACCCTAAGAAAAACAATTCATGAAAGGTGTATTCATGTTTGGCTGGTATGGAGTAGACCATCTTTATATTTTTGTAGAGCTTGTTTTAAAATTTTTATTTTTCGTAGGTACATGTTTCAACCCGCAACAGAGTCTTCTTCAGCATAATATTGTGGTTTTTTGTCATAATAACAACTATCAAAACATTCATCTAATGTATTACTGAATCCAGGTCAAAGCACAAGACAGTCTTGTTTAAAAAATATACATAATATATAGGTACAGTACTTGAGCAATATATTCGTTTGTGTGGCACATCGTAACATTTTTTTGTAATGATACATAATATAACATATCTACACGATAATAATACACTGCTCAAGTATGTACTATATTTATATACTTTACATAGGTACCTACTTTTTTCTTACCGCATAAACAGTGCTTTGACATGTCTTCAATATATGAAGATGACTGTTTTGATAGTTATTATGGACAGCAACCCGCAATATTACGCTGAAGAAGACCCCGTTGCGGGTTGAAACATGTACCAAAGACAAATAAAAATTTAAAAACAAGCTCTACAACAAATATTATTCTCAAAGAAAGCTGCAAGTCGGAGAATAAAGAATTACGGATTCTCTTCAACGAAGAATGCAAGTTATTTCATTTTGTTGTACCACAATGTTACCTGATACCTTGTAAGAAAATTGCCTTGATTTGAAGCATACAAGTATTATATATTTGATTCCTTTTTTTCGCAAAATTGAATTCGTTTAGTCTGATCAATAGAAGGCACTAAGGGTTTTGGCCTGTGTTCATGGTGGTCTTGAGCTGTATAAAGTGTATAATAACAGCAGGTTGTTTAGGGTTGACCTGAAGGTGACGACTTTCCGTCTGTCACATTTTGATGAGTTTCCCGTCAGCTCCTATCCGATGAGTGTCTCAAGTGTAGGACAGTAGTCGAAAAAAATTATACTGACAACTGAATTGTGTGGATAAATCCATTGGACTCCATTTTTATACGAGTTGCTCGTACATGAAGTTTTGACGAGTTTCCTAGCTCCCCCGGAATTCAGTACATACTGGAGTATTTTTCCAACTGCGGGTTCTGAATTTTGAGTCATACCTATTGAACCAAATGCGCTTTTTTCCCTATTTTTCAACTAATTCCATACTCTCAATCAAAACAGAAATTTTTCTTCTGAAACGTTGGCGGGTTCTTTTCTGTCAATCTGATTTTTAAAGGAACTCAATCGTTATATGAAACGCTGAATTTTGAGTTCAACGCGTTCAAATCATTTCCTTGTCCTTGGTAATGAACCCCACGACCGCTTGAGGGAGATAACATGTTGGACCTAACGAGGGCCATAGGTCGTGCAAACATTTCCATCAGTCAGCTCAAACGACCGGAGAGATTGCTCGTTATCAGACTTATCAGCTTATGGGAACCCTCTTTACTGGATATTACTTTTATCAAGAGCTATGAACCTAGCCAATATCTTTCTCTTCGACGTTTCATCTCGTCTTGAGTTTAAATAGGTAAAGTTCTTCAATCCACCCCCACGGTGCGTGATTAGTGGAATGCACTACCTAGTTTTCAATACAGGAAGCCGAAATGAATACGATTTGATTGGAATCCATCGTAAAAGAAATAAGTAGCAGATAGGTGCCTAACCTAGCTGCCTCCTGCTTCATGATTTTGAGCCACAAAACAGTTAACTCGAGGACTTATCAGCAAGTCCATTAACAAGAGATGAACTGATTGAGAATTATCTCGAATTGAACGCATTTAGGAATAGGTCTTACTCCTAAACTCTTCGAAGGATTCTTTACTTTTTACGTTCACCCGCGTTACTCCATACCTACCCAAATTGAGGGGAAAAAAGGATACAATGTTTAACAAATTGTATCCTTCCTCAGGTAGGTACCTACCTGTAACCAGGTAAATATATGAAGCAAAAATGAAAGAACTGAACATTTTAATTACCTAACCGGGTAAACAACAACACAATAACACTGCAAGGTAGCAGAATAATGCAAACAACTAAAACCCTAATAATACAAATACTTGTAGAAATGAATTGAAATAGCTATACAGGGCGATTCATGATAAGTCCTTAAAAAAATTGAGTTAAACTTCACATCAAACGGAGAATACCGAAACACGGGGTTCCAAACATCGTAAATTAGTAGAGAAATGGATTTTTGAAGTTTTCTCGTCAGAAAACCGTTATTTCATACACACACACACACACACTTGATTTTCTCCTCCATTTACTCACGTTTTTCTATTTTGACCCCACTTTTGAAAACTATGTTCAATGCCACCTTATATCAACCATCAGCATTTCCTAGAGCTCACAAAAAATAGTGCTTTAACGGGCTCAAACTTACACAAACAAGAAAATGACAGTTCGGTGAAAACGTTGAAAAATCCTTTTCAAAAATTGATTTTTCCACTAATTTACGATGTTCGGCGAATCCGATGTTTCGGGATTTTTTTCCGTTTGATGTGAAGTTTCACTCAATTTTTTTTTTCTTGACACCAGGAATCACCCTGTATCGAAGATAGGTATCATAAGGAAGTCAGATGAGTAGTAACTCTAGCCTCTCACAGACAGGTAGGTAGCTAACCTAATAATGTAAATCATCCCGGTTGCTCCAACTGAGTTTGTCCTAACTTTTCAGATTCAGCGACAACGTTTAAACTTTTTCTTCATACTGACTGATGTTGACGTTTCCAAAACCACCTTTTTTACTAGCGGCTTGTGACAGATCGTTTTACAGTAGTAAACCGTGCGATGGACAATTTGAAACTCATTAATATGGAACAACCAGTTTTTGGAAATAATTATTAGTGTGTCGAGATGAAGACAAGACTCAACTATTTCAACGAGAACTTGACGTAAAAGGCGGGTACATGTACAATTATTTTAGTTTTTTCCGAAGGAATATTGCTTGTCGTTGTAGAAGTTTACATATTCATATGGTTTATCTGCATAATCGATCAACAAGTGGCGTTGAAAAGAGGGAAACAGATTACAAAGGGTCAGCGAGAGTCAACATCTTGAAAGGCGTTACTACAGAAATAACATGGAAGATAAAGGGGCGAGGAAAATTACTGGTAGGTAGGTATTAGTGGACCAATAGTGGACAACGTCACTGATGTGACCGAATACTTCACGACCAAAATATAACCGAAACCAAAAGATCCAGTTGGCGATAAATTACGCACCTTCCTCCGGAAGTGATTCAGCATTATTTAATTTAATGAAAACCTGTTGGACGCTTATAAACAGAGGATTTTTATTACGGTTGAAATGTGAACATCAACTCACCAACGACATGGGATGAACTGCAATTTAAATATCAAAGTTCAAGTGAAGAAAGCGTTTCGTTCCAACAAAGATTGTGGAGTGATAGAAGTATTCAAATGGCGCTTATGCCAACCACAAAGAAGAGATTCACCCTACCCTTACAGAAGACATTTAACGCTAGAAACACATACGGAAGGATTTACAGGGGGGAAGGACCGCTAGAATTCGGCAAGATGGCACTGGAACTAGTGAAAATTTTATAATTATTATAATATTGAGGTAAAATCCAGGGTTATAAAAGGGAAAAAAATTCATATAATATGGTACTAGTTACAAATTAACTCCTGTTAAGACCTCATCTGATTTCGTTCCATTTTGATGGGTTTGGCCTATGCAGTTGAGGAGTGGTACCATAATTATTATACTTCATCTAATCAAGGATACTGTAACACTGGCACTTGGTGTTTTCTATTTGTAATGAGGTATACCTTACCTCATTCCTAATATGTATTCCAAAGTTGTAGCTATTTGATTGGTTGATGTTCTACCGGGGTTCAAGATGGGGGAGAGGCAAGAAGAGAACCTGATTGGTTAATTACAGGATACAATATATTAGCCATATTAAACTGTTTTGCCAATTCGTCCGCCGACTAACAATTGATACGGGGCCTTTTTGTTTTTTCTTGAGCTCGTCAAGAGCGCTTCCTTATACATCCCTGCTACGTAGTTCCCGGATGATGGATCATTAAGGTTGAGATTAGTTTTTTCATATCGAATTGGGAAGTTTCCATTCGTTATTTAGTCCAAAGATCCAGGTATTCGGCGAATAGGGTTAAGGTGGACGTGCCTATTGAAATGAAGCCTATGCCTATTGAAATGAATGCCTATTGAAGAAAATAATTTTAGAGGATTTGAAACACAAACTGTAAATAGGTAAGGATGTCTAACTTTCTAGGAGGACAATCAAAATGTCATCATAATCGAGAATCGAATATGGGAACGTTTCATGCACTCAAAATGGAACTACTAGTGAGATTTAGATGGAATTCATAGGTATAGGACCTACTGTGGGTCAGTTCCCACGAACCCTCCAAATAGTTACCTACTAGGAATTGGGTCCTACCTACCAGTTTATAGATAACTTTGGTGATGCAAGGAAGTCAAAAGGAAACATGTGTAATCCATGGATTACATAGCTCGGCCTTGGTAGTATGGGTAGAATTAGTTATCCGTGTTCATAACAGGTTTTTCGGATATTTTCGAGAATAGTTCGAAGGTAGGGATGGGACATCGGACCCTCACAATCGATTATGCCATCGATTGTAACATCGGAAGCCCACAATCGATGTCACCGATTAATCGCGCCTCCACAATCGATCATCGACGATTTTAGTCGATTTTTTTAATTCAGTCTCAACCCAATTTTTTTTAATGGAAAATTGGTCGAAATCGTTTGAAACCGCAGAATACCCAAATGTGCAACAAACATTGAAAGATTCATGGTAAAAAGAAATACTACAGAACATGAAAAATAACGTAGGTATGTATTTAATTAAAGAACCCTATAATTAGGTTGGGGAAAACGCACTCTGCAAAAAAAGGAGTTTGGACACAACGTCCCCCTTCAAACGATTTCTCTCCTGTGTGAGAATTAGCCTGGCTTTAGAAAATTGTATTGTGTAAAGTGTATTGTATTGTGAAAAAAAGGTTGTAGAGAAAACATCGATGCATCGTGGCCTAACAATCGATCATCGGAAAAAATCGGAGCTTCACAATCGATTGTGAAAAATCGATGATCGGTGGAGAATTTTTATAAAAAATCGATTATCGATTCCCATCCCTATTCGAAGGAGAGGATTTTTTTTTCAACTACCAATTCGAGCCATTGGGGAAATTAAGAAGCATCATTCCCCGTATTAACAAGATTTGAACAATGATCTAAATATGCGGTAACTAGAGACTATTGGACCAGAAAGAGATACGTTTTGCCTGGACCATTGGGTCGTGAGTTATATGTGAGTTGGAAGTTTTTCACGTTTGCGTATGCGGCGTCTACTACTGATTGAATTCGACGAAATTCATACAGGACAAACGAGGACCTAATCCCGAACTACCATCAAAGTTTGAGTCAATTTGGAGTTTGGACCATTGGGTCGTGAGTTATGGCGGTTAGCTGACATCCGTACACGCGCGCACACAAATACCTACTCAACTATGTACCTGAGGGAGCTGAAATTTCCAGTTTTTCGATGGATTCGTGTTCAGCATGGACAAAAATAGGGAAATCCGCCTCCCCCCCCCCCCCCCCATCAAAATAGACTAAAACGGGTAAAAATGAAAACAAGAGGTTTCGGCCACTTGTGAGAACCGCCCCTAAAAATGAATAGGTAAGAAAACTATTATTCCATTTCACCTTTGGTAGTGAAGAAACATCACAAACGTAGCATTTACCTTTAACTACCTACGACTATGATAAACGTAAACGTAGATACCCGAACATGCATCTGCGTGATTTCCAAAAAAAGGTCAAAGGTCAAAACAACCTGACATTTTGGTGAGAAGCAAAATGGGTGGTTTGTCCACAGGGTAGATATTTGTGACCCATCTCAGTTTCTCAATGAAAAACTAGTCGTAGAAAGTTCACGACATGAAGACATTTTACATGCGTAAACCCTCTTCTAAATAGTTTGTGAATGATTGCACGAACTCATTCCATTGAATATGAAGACATTGAGAATCCAGTTTTCTCAGAGTAACACAGTAAATGGAGGTCTACTTAGCTCCAACTCTGGCAAACTGTTATAATGAAAAATACACGGAAAAAGATAATTTTCTGCTCCGATTTGAAAGGGGGGAAAAAACGGACAAGAGGTGAAATGTTGAACAATAGCCGAGCAAGATGAACAACAACGGTAATTACTTATGATGAATTATTATTTAATTATCAATTACATTTTTAGGTTCAGGCCCAATAATTCAACAGCTTTAATTACTTATTATGAATTATTATTTAATTACCAACTTACATTTTTAGGTTCAGGCCCAATAATTCAACAGCTTTAATTATTTACGATGAATTATTATTTAATTATCAACTTATATTTTTAGGTTCAGGCCCAATAATTCAACACCTTCATTAACCCTTCATACCTGGGGTACATAAAAAACCTCTATGTGTACCAACACCTTCTATTGTGTACAGATGATGGTTCAACAACCGAAACCGGTTTGTTAGTGTTCTTACGTGGAAATAGACTATTCTATTTTTATCTTGTAGTTTTTTGCTATGGATTTCCACTACTCCGCCGCAAGTGATTTAAGTTATATGGGGTACATAATTTAGGGAGGTATATAACAAATATGATATTCTTCTGTTGTAATCATGACGTAAGATATTTCTACTCGACCACAAAAAATAACCAACTACCTCCTCAAAATTTGAAATATTTCTCTAGATTTCCCATAAGTTTTTCGAACAACGGTGTACCTATATAAACATGTATTTTGCAAACATTATTTGAATTTTTACTTGAAAAAACATTTGATACAATTTAAATGCAAAGGAGGGATTTAATACAATATGAACATCTTAAAAAGAATTAATATTCGTAGGGCTATTTTTTCAAACTGATTTTTTTCGTGTTTATCTGTACGTATTCACACAATAGTGATCGATGTAGGCCTACAAAACGGCAGCAAGAACGACTTTCTTTTCTGTCAATACTATGGGAGGGGAATATTATTTTGTTATAATTACTGCTCATAAACAATAAACTAATCAGGGCTCCCCCTTTTTGGTTTATTATTCGTTGAATAATACACCTATGTAGGTATTCGGTCAGCAAAAAATTTTTATAACACCCCCTCAAATTTTTTTTTTCCGTTTCAAGGTGCGTAGATTCCAAAAATACAATGTCCGTCCGCCGTCCGCCGTACGCCGTATCACGTGTACAGGCTTCATTTTTGGTCTAAAAAAGTCGTTCTTTCGCACACATGCTCCATTTGGGCCCTAGTTGTGTCCCGAAACTTTTCAGCCCGATCGGAATATACCCAGTGGTGTTATGAGTGAAAATGTGCACAAAAATAGGTACTTTTTGTGTTTTAGTAACATGAGCTTTTGAGGTACCGTTTTCCATGTTTTAGGGGACGAGAAGACCGAATATGAAGTCCATTTTGACCAAAGAGTGGAAAATCGAGGTTCTACCAAATGTTCAGCTGCCAAAATTGATTTTGTATGAGTCAAAAACCTGGGAAATCGTCTGAAATCACCATCAATTTGCATAATAACACTAGAAGTAGTATCAACACGTGGATCATGAAGGTTAACTGGCACTACCAATGATCAAACATAAATTGAAAAAAAAAGAAAAAACTTACCTACCTAATTCGTGTTTTAGGGGCCAAAAATGGTGGAAACCATCAGAAATAGCTATTTCGATTATTTCACATGAAAGAAACAATACATGAACAGCCAGCATTCCTGTAGGTACGTCCAATAGAATAATAAACCCATGTGACAACGACTTTGCAGCGTTTTTAAATGTATAAATGGCCACAGGCAACATCAAAGTACACGACAGAAACATTATTAAATAAGCCTTCTTCATCTGGCTTCATTATTCATGAGTTTATCAGAAGCAGAAGACCGATAATTCGTAAAGTTGGTAATTAGAGGTAGGTATTTGAGTGAAGTTGAGCACGAGCAAGCATCTAAGAGTAGACTAAGTAAGCTTTCAACAACTCCGAATAACATTAGCTAGTAACGCCTTCGTTACCTACGTGAAAAGAATTTCCTCCGTTCCATGATAATTACTAAAATAGGTCTCAAAAATGATTCCAATAACTTGGAGATGGATACTGTAAGTATATAGGTCCACCGTACCACAAAAATTTAGGATAATGGTTTATTATTCTGTGAATAATACACCTATGTATTCGCTCAGCAAAAAAATTTTATAACACCCCCTCAAAATTTTTTCTTTTCCTTTACAAGGTGCGTAGATTCCGAAAATGCAATGTCCGTCCTCCGTACGCCGTCCGCTGTATCACGTGTACCGGCTTCATTTTAGATCTAAAAAAGTCGTTCTTTCGTACACAGGCTCCTTTGGGCCCTAGTTGTGTCCCGAACCTTTGCAGCTCGATCGGAATATACCCAGGGGTGTTATGGGTGAAAATGTGTATAAAAATAGGTACTTTTTGTGTTTTAGTTACATGTTAGTAACATGAGCTTCTGAGGTATCTTTTTCCATGTTTTTGGGGACGAGAAGACCGAATATGAAGTCGATTTTGACCAGAGAGTGGAAAATCGAGGTTCTACCCAATGTTCAGCTCCCAAAATTGACTTTTTATGAGACAAAAACCTGGGAAATCGTCTGAAATCACCGTAAATTTGTATAATAACACTAGAAAAAGTGCATCAAGACGATTAAATGGCACTACCAATGATCAAAGATAATTTGGAAAAAAAAAGAAAAAAAAAGAGCGTAAGTAGGTACCTACCTAGTTTGTGTTTTTGGGGCCAAAATTGGTTAAATTATTTCACATTAAAGAAACAATAAATGAACAGCCAAAATAATAGTAGGTGTGTCATATAGAATAATAAACCCGTGTGACAAGGACTTTGCAGCGTTTTTTTATTGAAATGGGGGGGGGGGGTGTTGAATTGGGATATAGATTTTTTTTTCATACATCTTGTTTAAATAATAAATAGTAAGGAAAAAGTATAAGTCCATTTGTGGATAAAATAAAATTTTGAAAATTTTGTTAATAACGATTCAGAAATTAAAAAAAAAAAAGTTTGGAACTTGGTTTGGTAATGTACCTACGATCTTCATTAGAATCTGATGTTTCAGCTGAGTTTGAAAAATGATTTAGAACGCGCATGCGTACTTTCACCTATAAACCCACGAAATAAATAATATTTAATGAAATTATACATACATATTTACTTACCTATAATTGTATTATGTAGGTAATATTATCATAATTACTCACTTGCGTGGGTGACAGCTATGAGGAGTAAAATCCCTAAGGTAAGAGGGGGTCGGTCCAACATGATTCCTCCCCTACGGTCGCTGACAGGGGAACAAATGCCATTGGACAGGAGCCGGGTCTATTTTATAGGTTCGCCCCTCCCACCACTACAACCCCACTATGAGCCACAGGACCTCCAATGAGACATCCCAAGACTCATTTTCTTGCAGTGTTTATCAGTGTGGAGGAACATCCAAAATCCGGCGTTCAAACACAATAAAGTAAACAATAGGGACGAAGTGATTTTTCTTTTTTTTTTCAGCTGACAAGGCGCCCAAAACGAGATCTTCCAAGATCACATCTGAAAACTCACCCCAAAAATTATCCTGGTCGATCTATTCAACAGGTGCGTAAAATATATTCCAAATCTTCAGCCCACGAGCTACTTTCTAGTTGTTCAAGTAAAACTGCTGGTCATTTTAGGATGAAATATAATTAAAATTATTGGTGAACAAATTAGATCACTGATAAGAAACGCAGTATTAACGAGGGAAATCAACAAAACCAGGTCATACGGAATGGATATCAGGGTCTCCAAGGAATGACTTGATCCATCGTAAGTGCAAGGTGGCGGGGCGGAGATTCATGCATTTGAAATGTACGTCAAATTTTCAATTTCCAAGATAAAGGGTTGTAAATAATCACAAGTAGAAGTGTATTTCGGTAATTTTTCTTCGCAATGACTCTGTGGAAAGGAATGCCCGATATATATGACGTCCTTCGACGGATATGCATTCGCGGGGGGCGGTCCTCGAAATCTGCCATCACTCGATCCAAAATGTCCTGTGGAGTTGTCTGTGTCGAAACGACACAGACAACACTTCGAAGAATTTCGATGGATACCTGTCGACCGTTCAACTTTTCCCGGACGTGTGAGCGACGTTTCCTGGCCAATTTTTCCGACGTCACCGCCTGGGACTTCTTCCTTTGTGGGTATCTAAAGCCAAAGGTTCATGCTGACACCGCGAATTAAAGACCGCGATTCAGTGTGAAAATGAGACAACTCCACAGGACATGTTGGATCGAGTGATGCAAAATTTCGAGGACCGCCCCCTGCGAATGCATATCCATCGAAGGACGTCATCTATCGGATATTCTTTTCCACAATCATTAATTATTTTTATTTATTTATTGTGAATGAAAACTAATGGATCCGCTGACCAGGTGCCTCACGCAATTTTGCCTATGTACCACGCTCAATAATAGGTATTAGCTATTTTGCTTCCTCACTACCGAATGTAGGGAAGCCTTGGATTCGTGAGTGAGTAAAAAAAAAGTTGTCCTCCAAAATGAGAATTTCCACTACCATTTTGCGTTTCAGACATCGAGGAACATTTTTGGTTCCGTGTCTCTGTCTGTGGTAATTCCTTGTAACGCCCATAACTACCCGAAATAATGGACGAAATGGGCTGAAATTTCGAGGGTAGGTGCGGGTTGGGTCCTAGACGGTCCCATACCAAAATCATTGAAAAAGTACGGTAACTTTCATCTGCGCATGCGCAAACGTGGAATAGTTGAAAAGCCGTAACTACCCTAAATATTGTTGAAATGAGTTGAATTCGGACGACCGATCCGGAATAATACTTTGATATTCCAAATAAATTGCAGTGGAATCGTATCATAACTTTCGTCTGCGCATGCGCGAACATGAAATATTGACTATTTCCTTGTACTTACTTTGTCGCTCCTCTTGTACCTTGCGGTGTCGAGGTCTATTTCCTTGTAACGCTCCTAACTACGCGAAAAAAACAGTCGTAGAGAGCTGAAATTTTGAGGGTACACGCGGGTTGGATCGCAGATGGTCCCGTTTCAAAATCATGAAAAAGGTTTCGTCTGCGCATGCGCAAACATGAAATACTTGAAACAACCATAACTACTTTAAATATCGTTGAAAAGTGTTCAGATATGGAGGGTCGATCAAAAATAGTTCTTTGATAGTTCCATATGAATTTCATTGAAGTCGTACTGTAACATTATTCTGCGCATGCGGCAACATGAAATGTTGACCGTTTCCTTGTAACGTTCCTAACTACGCGAAAAACAGTCGCAGAGCTGAAATTTTGAGGGTACACGCGGGTTGGATCACAGATGGTCCCGTATCAAAATTAACCTACCCAACTATTCTATACGTTCATGTGATTCAAGTGAGGAAGCTATACTGCCTACTCGAATTGGCAGACGTTTTCATAACGTTTTATGGCTAAATATTTATCAATCGCTGAAAGGATGAATGAGGGAACTTTGAAAGTTATTCCGTTCGATTCAGCGTGCTGGAAAACACGAAAAACGATACCAACGCACCGCCGGTGCCAGCGTGGCGCCGTTCCCTGGCACCATGGTGGCACTAAAAACTATACAGCAAATTCTGGGGGCGTAAGGAGTATACCCTCAACATTTCAAGTCAAAATACCTAAAATTGCGGCTTGCACCGCGGCCGTCTCCATTACTCCATTTAGGGCTTTCATGGAGGGAGCTCGAGAGTACTGACCACAGAAAACAGTGATCTACACAGAAGGGGCATCTATACAGGTAAATAATAAACCTTTGTGTAACAATTCGCAGCGTTTTTCATGCTCGATTCCAAAGGTCCATTACTGAAAATAATAAACCAATATCTTAGACGACTCCAGGCTGGTTTCCTACGGAATTATTCTACTAATAAGTAGGTAGGTTTTTAAACAGAATTGAATCGTAATAGCAAAGAATTCCCTTCACGATGCATGAAAACTTCTTAGGTACCTACCTACCTAATGATCTGCGAAGTTTATGACAGATTAAGATAAAAATCAATCCATCCTAAAGAGTTTTAATATTCTCACTGTGGGCTATAATTATGTTACAACACGCTGTAAAATGTAATACTTAGCCGAAGTATATCGCTCGCGAAGAAATCGCGGAAATCCATTTCAAAGAAAACTGAAAGGTCGTCTATTTCCAATAATACACGAAAAATACACTGTTATACCTGTTTCGGTGATCAAACCATCGTCAGTAACAAACAATAACTCGAAATAGCAGTTACTGTTTGTTACTGACGATGGTTTGATCACCGAAACCGGTAAAACAGTCTACTTTTCGCGTTTTTCATGTATTAGTGGACATAGAAAACCTTTCACTTCTAAGTTCAAATACTTGGATTTTCAGTGCTAGTGAATTAGAAACTTCAGTTATCGAACTGAAGTTTCTAAAAACACTTCTTTCACTTTCTCAGCTGTGTACGGGGTTACGCTGTACACTTGTTGACTTCAGTCCCCGTTACTGATGTTTAAAAACAAATTTCTTTTACTTTCTCATCTGTGAACGGGGTTAGGATTCAATGTCAGATCCCGCTTTTGCTACAAAGTATACAAAAGTGTAGGTACCCAATATTCCCTACCTTATTCATTAACCTACCCAATACCCAATTGGTAGGTACTTAATTCCTACCTAATTAATTAAACATGTAACCAACTACTGACTCTCTGCACTCAGCGACTTCAGGAGCTGGGGGGGGGGGTCCACTTAAAACGTACCTACTTAATTGTTAACGCTGAATCAACGGATGAATATTCCCAACCGCATTCAAGTAATCACGCGAGCCTTAGGTTTGACAAATTCAGTAGGTTGAATAAGTAGGAAGGAAGGTGTACCTACTCTGATTTAGAAATTTTCTAAAAATTCGAGGTTTTTCGCTACTAAACGAAATTTCCTCCCCTGAACGTAAGGTAGGTACTTAAACCGTTGAAAACTGAACTCGAGGAGATGTTTCAAGGATTTTTACTAGTTGGTGGAAATTAAGTTTTATTAGGTATAGCTAACCCCGCAGTTTTGGTTTATTATTCTGTGAATATCCACCTATGTATTCGCTCAGCAAAAAATTTTTATAACACCCCCTCAAAATTTTTTCTTTTACATTTTTTCTAGGTGCGTAGATTCAGAAAATGCAATGTCCTTCCGCCGTATCAGGCATACCGGCTTCATTTTCGGTCTAAAAAATTCGTACTTTCGGCCCTAGTTGTGTCCCGAAACTTTGCAGCCCGATCGGAATATACCTAAGGGTGTTACGAGTGAAAAAAAACCAGTCATGCAGCATGACTTAATGAGCGAATTTTCAAAGAAATATTCGAATTAATGGCTATGGTTTTGTTTTGCTTCGAACTCTCGTCTTCAATTAATACTTCTCACATTTTTCAATCTGACCACTCTAAGGGGGTGGGGGGGGGGGGGGGGGGGTAAGAGTTTAAAGATTATCCTAGTTTTGGGTAATTTTTGCGCACTTTAAATGCTCTAATTTAAGAACGGATTTAGATATCTAAAATCCGATTTCACCATCGTGTTCAGCGTGCAAAAACCTTTAAAATGAGGGGTCACTTGTTAGAAAATAACATTTTGGGGATTTTTGGGTAATTTTTGCGCACTTTAAATGCTCTAATTTGAGAACGGATCAAGATATCTAAAATCCGATTCCACTATCGTGTTCAGCGTGCAAAAACCTTTAAAATGAGGGGTCACTTGTTGGAAAATAACATTTTGGGGATTTTTGGGTAATTTTTGCGCACTTTAAATGCGCCAAAACCCTCCTTAGAGTAGGCCAATTTCGCCCATCTTCGAACTTAGCCTTTCGATTGCCAAGATAGATTTTTTGTGCAAATTTGAGCTGTTTATCTCAATTCTATCGAGAGTTATCGTCTGGAGTGACACATATATAAATATATATATACATATAAAAGTGTTAAATTTCAGGAATCGTTTTAGAATGGTCTGAAACGGATTTCTATGAAGAAAATTTCCAAAAATTTATATTATTTAAATTTCGAAGCCATTGCAATAGCTTCATTTTCTTTGAAAATTCGCTAAAAGGGTATACAAGTAGGTATTTTTTGTGTTTTAGTAACACGAGCTTTTGAGGTATTATTTTCCATGTTTTTTAGATCGAGAAGACCGAATATGAAGTAGATTTTTAACCAGTGAGTGGAAAATTGAAGTTCTAACGAAGTTTCAGACTTAAATTTACGTTAAATTTTGGTCTAAAATCGTCGTTCTTCCGCACACAGTTTGGTACCCATTTGGGAACACATTCGGGTCCTAGCTGTGGTCCGAAACACGGCAGCCCGTTCGGAATACACCCAGGGGCGTTAGGGGAGAAAAATGGCGAGAAGACCGAATATGAAGTTGATTTTGACCAACAACTGGAGAATTGAGGTTGTAACAAAGGTTAAGCTCCTGAAAGTCATTTTTCTGAGTCAAAAACTTGGGAAATCGTCTGAAATCACCATAAATTTGTATAATAACACTGAAGTAGTATTAGCAGGTGAATCAAGATAATTAAATGGCACTGTGAATGTTCAAAGATAATCTGTTATAAAATTAAAAAAAAAAAAAAAGAGGTCGTTTTTGGGGGCCAAAATTGGTGGAAACCATTTAAAATAACTGTTTCAATTACAGCGCACAATAAATGAACAGCCACATTTCTGTAGGTATGTCTGATAGAATAATAAACCCATGTGACAAGGACTTTACAGCGTTTTTCTTAAAGTTCCCATAGGTTCCGCCCTCGTCCTATACTGCAAGTACAGGACTATGTCTATCGTACATAGTCCCCAATGTCTGTCGTATCTTATGCATGTCTGAGGAAGCCATGATTCAACTTGACAGACATCTTGTTCAACACTCGCCTTCGGGTATGAGAGAATAGGCAGTACCGTTAAATCCCTGAGAACAGATAAATCCCTGTTAAAAGGTGAAAAATACCAGCTTAGGAACTAATTGCATAACTATTTCCCGATACCATTTATAGACAGTAGATAGAAAGGGCATCACGAATGAGAGCAAAGCGTAGCGTATCGCCCTATCAAAGGATGTTGGTTTACAATATTTGCCTTTCCCAATGCGTTAGGGGATAGGAATTCTGTCATCAACGCAGATGAAGGAAGCGCAATAATATCAAGTCATCAGTTTGGCATTCAACATGCCTTGCAAGATGGAGAAAAATAGGAAACAATTGTGATTAAATGGAACTGTCACGAGCAGCAGAACTCAATAATGATCTCCCCCTCACACCCAAACTATTTCAAATCTCTAATTATAAATAAAAATTGACCACAAGGCTTTGGGCGCCTTGCGAGACATCAAAAAATATATTTTGCAGTAAACGGGTGCCTTTCCTCTAAAGCGAGCAAAATAAAGATGAGGCTGACAGTAGGGCCTTTCAAGTCGCGTTGAGCGCTTAACTAATGGCGTAGTGTTGGTTTTCTAATGGTTCACCCAGTGAACATTGAAACTGCAGAAGATCAGATTTCTCTTCACCAAACGTGTGTCATGGGAAGAGATGCACCGTGCGATATAGTGGTATTTCGTTGATCTTCGTGAAAAACAAGAGAAAACACTGTGTTAAGCCTTATCCACATGGGGTAACAAAATGATGCCAACATGTTGTCAACAGTGTTGTCAGTCTAAAGCAAACTCAGTTTTGTGGGTATAAAGCTAGGTTCACATGGAGATGCAATTCCGGACGGCAATCCGGTACGGAATCGCGTTCGCCATAATTTTTGCCGCAGAGGCGTTCACATGGCAGCGGAATCATAAACGGAAATCTAACCGGCAAAATCAACCAGGAATGTCGAATTCCAATATGGCTGAACAACTAAACAGGAGAAGTGTGCGTAGTAACCTCTGCACAGATACGGGCAACGGAAAATATCTGGAGACTATGATATAGTATTCATGACATTGTGTTGCAATAATCCATTTTGCCTTAGCCAATAGGATTGCAGAACGACTTGCCATACCGGATTGCATCTCCATGTGAACCTACCTTAATAATGGAAGAGAATAATGACATAATATTTTTATATCATAATGAGCATACCTATATGCAAATGTTTTCATTTCTTTACTTTTTTATTGCTGCCATTATACTACTGAATGATTATAACCTGTTGTTCATACGTGCATTTATAGATATTATGTTTTGTGTGAATCACAATAAAGGTTTATTATTATTATTATTATTATTATTATTATTATAAATTCTCATTTTTTGGCCAAATTCTATTCAATAACGGAAATTAACACTTATTGACCACATAATGAGGTGTTTATGATGGAAAGTATTATAGGCAGAAAACTAGTTTGAATTCTGAGTGCTGCAAATGACGAAGGTATCAGGTAAAACACAAACTCAACACAACTCAAATCCCACTTAGCTTCCCTTTCACCAGCTATTTAACGACCTGATTAACTTTAACGGCCTCGGTTAATCGGACATCAGAGCGATTTTCCTTTCACCACCCCCAAGATAACCAAAACTTTAAGGCCCGGTTTTTCAAACCTCAGTTAACTTTGACGATCGTTAACGCCGCGAAATGTCGTTTTTCAAACCATGGTTACGAGTTGACGCTCCGTCAGTTTGACGTAACCACAACCGCGCGTCGAGGTAAGGTTAACTACGCCGTCAACTGTCAACCACTGTCTTCCGTAGACAAACAGGACATGAAAGTCGAAATTATCATTCAACACATGACTCTCTGTCAATCTGTCATATTTACCTACCTACCTTCATCATTCAACTACTGTCTTTATTTATATCATACTTCTCTACCTTTATTTAATCATATTTACTTACCTGATCATAATTATTTATTTAAATTACTTACCTATCAACTGTGTTGTCTACTGATTTTATCTACATTAATATCGGACACGACTCTTCTGCTGCTCCTTCCTTGATTCCTTGATTTTATAGCTCACGGGCTTCAGCGGGAACGCCGGTTGGTTCCCCGATACGAACATTTCAGCCAGTGGAGTGACGACGAATTTGCGACAGTTTTCAATTTTTCTTCTGCCTCGTATAATTAGTATAGGTAATCGGTTTTGTAATTGAAACTAGGAGTTGAAATATATGTTTTGAACCCTGCATTTCCTCGGTTGTGTAATATAACTTCTCCTAATATCCTCTGGACCTGGTGGTTCAATGTAGAGTAGGTACAATACCTCTTGGTACCATGGGTTTACCTCATTATTCAAATTACCATTCACACACGTTAAAACTTGTGGGTTACAATGAATAGGGCAATAATCTGGAAAACTGGGTTAAATATAATTGAAAAAAAAATCATTTGAATTATAGCCCAATCAAATTGTCACTAAAATCGGCCCCGACCAAACACTAATATGCTATTTTATTTTATTGTTTTAAATGGTCCATTGGGGTCCTAATAAGAGTAATCTATGGTTTCCCACCAAAATATTTGATGGGGCAAATCTGGGCAGCCCAGAAACCACGAAATTTTGGAGTTTTTTCTTTTTCGATATATCTCAGGAACGAATGATCATATGCATTTTTTCACTATACTATACTTTTTAAAGAGCATTAGATTCTCTACTACAGTTTGCACTACCTAAAGTTGTTTCTAACTCTGATAGCAAGCGAGCTAGAGCTCATCAAAAATTGACAGGTTTTTCCAACTTCTGGAAAAATCACAAAATCTCACAATCATCTCCTTTTTGCTTCCCTATAACTCGTCCAATGTGTTATTAGAACGTAGTAGACATGACTGTATGATAAACACATCCAATGACGATGTTGTAATTGAAATGACAGATAAGCTTTATTAATTAAGAGATGGAGCCAGTTCATTTAGAAGTGGTTGGTAGATGATGACGGTCCCGGAAGACCGTGCAAAGGCAGAGGAAGGGAACAGGCGTGTAGTGTATGCCAAGAGTAGCCACCTCTACCTACAAGATATGTAGAAGCTGGAATTGACAATGGATCCTTCTGCATATTACAGGTTCACTGCCAAGGGGCATTTCACAATACGGCGAACAGATAAGCATTGGTCTGGGGTTTGGTCAGAAATAACCAAACACAACTCGAGATTGAAGGCAAAAACAAGCGTAAATTGAAATCAAAATCAAATCACAACAACTACCAAACAACAAACACTGAAACATGAAACTTTCATGATCGGAAAAAAAGGAAACTCGAAGGCGGAAGAGGCTAAAAACCCGCAATGATTGCCAGAATATCATCTGGGGAAACTATTTGGATGCTGTGAGAGAACAGGCGAGGTTAACGGCGTCGTTAGCTAACAACGCCTTGACTACGATTCTGTGGACCCGTCAAGTTGACGCTCGTCAAAAGTAATTTGACGGTCGCTAGCTGACGGCGTGATCTGTTGAGGTTTGAAAAACCGGGCCTAAGGAGAAGGGATAACGTGCCCGTTAAAGATTTCGTTAAAGTTAATTGGTGGACCCTCCACCAATTAAGAGGTTAACGGACGATTAGCAGCATGTATATAATGTATATTATATACATATTATAGTTCTTTCTATGTATATATTATGCTTTGAGTAGATGTACAATAAATTTTTTTAAATAATGTATCTACTACCTAGTGAGTAGTTATTACATTCCAACATACCTTCCCTATATGAGGTCAAATGAACGTGTTTATTTATTTTATTGGACCTACAGAAATGTTGGCTGTTCATTTATTGTTTATTTCATGTGCAATAATTAAAATAGCATTTTTTAAGATTTCCACAAATTTTGAATAAACGAAAAACTTTTGAGGGGGTGTTATAAAAATGTTTTTGCTGAGCGAATACATAGGTGTATTATTAACAGAATAATAAATCAAAAGGAGAGGAAGTTATACTTAACAAGGAGCATCTCTGTCGTAGATAATAATGCTTATTTATTAACAGAACAAAATGTATTGTATTTCAAAAAAGGAAGTACAGCAACCAAAATAACCTCACAACCGATACATCAAAACATCGTAACGAATAAGTTTTTCCTGTTCGCAGAAGTGGGGGCCCACGGTTTTCTAGAAGCATATTTTTTCCATTCCTGGAACAACCAAGACCACGTCAGAAATAGATTCAGATTGAGATTGTATTGTTTCATATTTTCAAAAACGGCATAAGAGTTACACAGCAGAAGCTGACCAATTTTGGGGTGCGCTGGCAAAGTGGTCACGTTAAGGTTAATATCAAGTTATATTTCCCTAAAATTGTGTATAATTGTGGTGGTACATGTACTATAAAGGATATTACATGTTAGTTTGCGTTCTGATTCTTGTCAGATCCTCCAGACAATACACGTAAGTACAGTACTTAGATACTACATGAACGCATTGCCAGCAGTAGGTACTTGGTAGGATATTGAAAAGAAATCTCTGAAATTTCACTTACGTTTTGTGCCGTGAAGTCCTATTTTGAGTTTGAGTTGAAAGGCGACGGCATTCGTATGTCATAGTCGGAAGTTGTTCGCGAGTACCTACAAAGTGTTTTGATTTTGATGTCGTTTCACCCGTTAACTGTCCCGATGGGGCATCGTTTCGTCGAAAACGGACACAAAAACCGTTGGCGGGCAACACTGCATCGTTAACTTAACGAATCCTTAACGCCGCCATCAAATTGACGCCGACATCAAACTGATGCCCTGATTACTGTGGTGAAATGTAAATCTCTGACGCCACGGTTAACCTGCATGTTCCCGTTACGATTTCGTTAGGTTAATCAGACATTAGAGGCAGTTTGGTGAAAGTGGCCCTTAGAGTGCTAGTGCATCACTGTACACAATGCACAGAACTGCATTTTTATAAATACATTTAAAAACACGTCCTCAAAATCAAACCCAGGGGAGATTCACAATAGGTCACAGCAGAAGTTCTTGAAGGTTGCTGCCAAGAATGTCTGCCATTTCTAATGATGGGTTGTTGGCAGCATTGAGAAACTTAGCCTCTGAAGCTTTCACTCTGCCTACTTTGATTAACAGCTGATCACATGTCACCAGATCTGATACGTAATTTCTTGCCACATTTTTAGTTTAATCACCCTCATTTGAAAAACTATCACTAATTTTCGAAAAAAGGCTTCAAACTACAATTTTTCCTGTCAACTTGTTGCTTGCCGATGGACACATGTTGCGAACACTATAACAACATGGTGGCAACATTTTGTTGCCCCGTGTGAACTTGGCTTCAAGTTTGGGAAGGTTATGTATTAGCCTGGCCAGCAACAGAAGGTTCTACAGCACCTGAGTGTGAATGTTATCACCCGCTTCTGTAAGGTCACCAGCCCCGATACTGCTGAGGCTCATAGGCTCTGGGAGGAAGTTTCACAGGACCTGTAAGCCTCGACAAAGTCGGGCCCCGTGGCCTCACAGAAGAGCACGAGGAAAATTGCACTCATTTTTCAGATGACAACATTCTCAAAGACAAAACTGTTTATTGTTGCCATACTAACAGAGTACCTACATAACAACTGTCAAAAAATGAAAATAAATATAAATATTATTTAAAATTATATTAGAAACATGAAATGTAACTGTGAAGTACAAAACAGGTCATTAGCTCCACATCTCGGGCGTTACTTCTTCCAAGGTGTAAGGAGTGCTGGTGATTAGATACTCCTTAACCCCCTTCTGAAAGATGCCAGTAGGCAGGGTATGCAACTCTGCTGGCAAGCGATTGAAAAGCGTTCGAATTATAATGGAACTTTGTAGATGAACCGTTTTATTAGTTGAAAAAGCAACACCCTCCGGCTGACGGGCTCATGTTAGGTCCATGAACATTTAGGCAGAGCATTTAGATACAAAGTATGCAGAGAATTTAGATACAAAGTAGGCAAAGCATTTAGACAAAAGGAGATGCTGCAGATGTAACTAACAGGTAGTAAAGACAATCAGCTGACACGACAATATACCAAACAATGTAAGAAACAGCAGTAATCACAAAAAATGCGGCTTCCATCAGACATTATTTCTTTAACCGTACACCCAGTTGTTCACCCATAGACAATTATTATTTCAGAAAGCTGATGAAAGGATTTTTAGCATTTTTTTTGCCAAGATGTAACAGTCTATTCCAAGAACTGATAATAATTTTATCTCTTATAGCTCCGCTATCGGTTCAGTTAAGGTTCACCGAGAAAAACCCGAGACACATGCACTGCCTCAGGGAACTAATTTAAAACACGGAGGCATTTTGATTTGTAAGAGGTAGATGTCAGTTTATCGAAATCCATCATCCACCTAGTAGGACCTGAAGTTATCAACTCGCTGTTCTTACAGGAACAACTTTCTTGACAAATTTCGGTCTACTTAGAGCTGGTTTACCTAACTCTGAGTTACCAAGTGACTTGGAGTAAATGATTGCGCCACTATCACCACGACTTTTCAGGTGGGAGTTAGGTAGTTATTCTGGAGTTAATCCGAGGTTAGCTCCCTATGGCTAGATTCCAGAGGTATCTACACAGGAAAATAATAAACCGTTGTGTAAGCGTTTTTATTGCTGTTTTCCGTCAGTCTGTTCCGTTCTCGTGTTGTCATTCTGTGGGTTGAAAAATTGAGATACCTAAGGAAATTAGCGGAATCTTTACTGTGGCGTGAAATCCTATAGTGCAAACTTCATAATAAAGAAGAAGAGCTGTTGCTCTGGTTAGGTTGTCATTGGTCAGTGTTCAGTACAGTCATTCTTGTATTTTTGAGGTGGAATAAAAGAAGCAAAAGCGAATTGCAAATTTAAATAAAGAAGAGGAGTAGCTGTTGATCGAGCAAGTGAAAAAATACGAAGAAGTGAGAGAAAACAATAAACTGATGCTGTTATGTGGTAGGAAAAGGAACAGTGCTGGAAGTTAGGTTCTGTAGGTGGATACAATAAAACCAACACACAAAAAATGAAACGTATTACAACAGATCACATCATCAAACCGAGACACCCATCAACTGAATACAGTTCGGCCTCTATGAGAATCTCCTTCATTTGTCTTTCAAATTTCATTACCAGCAGATGTCGCAATGATTCTGGGAATTAGTTGAAGAGACGTCAACCGTGATGAAGTGGATAACAGCGTTGGGAGGCTGTAAGATGAACAGCAGGAGGATGAAGACCTGTGCAACGACATCACAACCACGCTGCAGCATTATACTGGCATTTATCAGGAATTATAATGCCTGATAAGTTGTACCAGGTTACGAAATACATACGCATCGGGCATTGTGAGGCAATGCAGTAAAAAGGGGGGCTGGTATTCCTACTTATATCAAATGCTGCCTTGTGCTGGCCAAACACAGGAAGAGGGGTTTCCCCCACATCAGAATCCTATAAGAGGCCCTGCTCATGAAGTAGGCGAAAAACACCGATCTCAAGGCTGATAAAGAAACAGATCTCGAGAGACGACGTACTAACACATACATGTAGTTGCAAGCAGCAAGCCAAGGAGTCAGGTTGTTCAACATGATCCTACCAGAATAGGAGCGTTGGCATTGCAACCACGATCTCCGCATGTGCTGCAATGCGGCAACCGGCAAGTCCTATGTTCGAAAACTGCGTTCTGAACTGTGTGTCATAAATGATTGAGTAAAACCGTCTATTATCTCGGGACCAATGAAAAAAGTGATTGTTTTGTTAATGACAATGGTTTGATAATCTAAACATGAATAATAATCTACACTTCGTCAAACATGGATTAACAAACGTAACTTTACTTCCATGTTGCTGGTACATATTTATATGCATGAAAGTATGGTGATACCGTTAAAAATAGGCGTTCGAGAAAACAAAGGGAACTTGTTCCGAAGTGCTCAAAACGAGTTTCTAGACGGTTTTCTGCTTGACGTCGCTCTGTATGTATGTATGTATGTATGTATGTTGTAATTTCAAATGGCCATGACTTCCTCGAAATATGGTATTTTTCAGATTTTCTTTTTGGGCTTTGTTCAGCTGGTTAACCTCTTCAATTTGAAATGAGAACGAGCTTTCTAGATATAAAAAAGGGCATTACAAGTGGTTTTCTAATTTTTCTATTTTTAACGATAACTGCCGTAAAAATGGACCAAAACTGGTCCGGTTGGTGCCAAAATGTCCTGTAGAATGTCTAGATCACGCCTACTGATTTTGAGCTCAATCGCATTCGATTCGGCTGATTGACTACTCGGCTGACAGGAAAAAAAAAATCACAATGGGTCCAACATTTTGTAGGTGTACTAGCTAAATGATGTTGGGTGTTAGAAGGTAGTTGAAAGTGAGTTTTCTACGCAAGCATATTATATTTCCATGCTCAGTATAGTGTATTCTCATGATCGGCCTGTCTGGCCAACGTGAGCAGCCTGTCTTTCTTGTCTTCCACCATCAGGCCAACATGAGCAGGCAGTATTTCTTGTCTTCCACCAAACTTGTATCCATACTATTATGAAGAACATGGAAGTATTGTGTGGTAATCTCCACATCGTAACTTGGTGACTCCATGCGGGTGCAGGGCCCTGGAACTCCTTGCCCCTTGCCATCCATGGGCATTCGCTCGCCTGAGGCATTTGGTTTGGCAGCCCTAAGACACCGTACACAGTAAAAATTTCAAGTCAAAATACCCAAAATTGTGGCTTTTAGCACGGTACAGACAAAATGGTCACACGCAGTTGCTCGAGTCTAAGTAAGGAGCCTCACTGACAAGGATTTGCGGCCGCACACCAAAAATTCGACACGTAAACCAACTTTGTTCTGATAGGCGGAACTTTGGTTTTGAATGAAAAAAAGGAAAAAGCAACAAAAGAGATTCTGAAGAAAATTAGATAATCGAAAAGGAGCAGACGTGATCTAGAGAAAAGTAATCACCTAAGGTACATAAGAGACCGATTGGGGGTCATTGACATTGGTTCATTCACGGCCAAGATATCTAGAAAAATAAGAGTAAAATCACTCAATATTCCTAATTTGCAACCTTTTTTCTTCAATATTTATAATTTCTCGTTGGTTCATTCACACAAGGTTGGCGCGGGAACACGTTGAGGGAGGCTGGTACCAGTTTAGCCTATCGATGATTGATTAAGAACGTTTTTTTACATTCAAAGAAACAAAAAAAGAAAAATCGATACGTATGAACGAAGGATAAGTAATTGCAAGAGATTTAGAACCTAACGTAATAGCGCTACGAACATTTTCTTTGATAAAATTTCTTGTACATACCCTATTAACGATTTTTTTGAGAAAATAAGCTACCTATATGATGAATAGGTATCTACTTTTCAAACATTTCCCACAGACACCTACTCCGTTATCAGAAGTAAAATCAAGTAAAGTTGTACCTGTGTCAGTGTACAAAGTGATGTCTCGCCACCCAAAGATGGCTGCCTGAGAGCTAGGTACCTATGTACATATTTACAATAACGAAAACAATTAAACAAATTTAGGTAGGTAATTGAAAAAAAAAACACAAAAATAATAAGTAATGAATGACGAAGCTGAACAAATAATTTAACTAAATATTTTACCTTTCAGTTGAAAAGTATATTTCAGATGACTAGCATCGTTGTGCATACGTGAATAAACAAGACAACCATTTTTCCCAACTATTGCAACCAAATAAAACAATTTATGCTACTGAAAACATAGAATACCTGTAACAAGACAGAAAAAATATAATCGCTATTTAACTCGTAACCCCGGGATATGATAGCAACAGCGTTAAGACTGATCAACACTGTCCAGTACTGACTAAGTAGGTATTTAAATTACATACTCAATAATACCTATTTTCAAGATTTTTTTAAACCTGTTGTTGAGAAATGTATGTAGTTTTGTCTGTGTGGAGGAAGGTAACTAGGTAGGCAGGTACCTCTACCTATTTCATTGAATATTACTTGGGTACACAGGAGGTAGGCCTTGTAAAGTTGCCTACTTATTGGACAACTGAACAACGTAATAACCACTTATAACATATCTACATTTGCATAACACGTTTATGTTAATGTTTACATTCCACGAATTTGACATAGATAATGTCGAGATAATCCAGAAGGAGCGAAATCTTAAGGAAAGTGGGATTCTAGAAAGTGTGCGCATTCTGAAAGATAATTAAACATTATTTTGGCCGACACGTGGATGAACAATCAATAGGAATGATCAAAGGGGTGATGACAGGCCACGATTAGGCATCCTAATGGACATTTTGGCACCAACCGTACCAGTTTTGGTCCATTTTTACGGCAGTTATCGTTTAAAATCGAAAAAAAACCAGTCATGCAGCATGACTTAATGAGCGAATTTTCAAAGAAATATTCGAATTAATGGCTATGGTTTTGAATAAAGGAAAACTTCGGTCTAAAATTTGGTTTTCTATGTATATTCTCTTCGTATTTATTTTAATTTGTACGTTTTGTCCATCCTGATTCTACCGTTTTGGGTTTTGGGTAGGTTTTGCGCACTTTAAATGCTCTAATTTAAGAACGGATTTAGATATCTAAAATCCGATTTCACCATCGTGTTCAGCCTGCAAAAACCTTTAAAATGAGGGGTCACTTGTTAGAAAATAACATTTTGGGGATTTTTGGGTAATTTTTGCGCACTTTAAATGCTCTAATTTGAGAACGGATCAAGATATCTAAAATCCGATTCCACCATCGTGTTCAGCGTGCAAAAACCTTTAAAATGAGGGGTCACTTGTTGGAAAATAACATTTTGGGGATTTTTGGGTAATTTTTGCGCACTTTAAATGCGCCAAAACCCTCCTTAGAGTAGGCCAATTTCGCCCATCTTCGAACTTAGCCTTTCGATTGCCAAGATAGATTTTTTGTGCAAATTTGAGCTGTTTATCTCAATTCTATCGAGAGTTATCGTCTGGAGTGACACATATATATATAAATATATATATATACATATAAAAAAGTGTTAAATTTCAGGAATCGTTTTAGAATGGTCTGAAACGGATTTCTATGAAGAAAATTTCCAAAAATTTATATTATTTAAATTTCGAAGCCATTGCAATAGCTTCATTTTCTTTGAAAATTCGCTAAAAAGACCTAGAAAGAAAGCTCATTCCCGTCTCAAATTGAGGAGTTCAACGAGCTGAATAAAACCCAGAAAGAAAATCTGAAGAAGACCGCATTCTGAGGAAGTTGTGGCCATTTGAAGTTCCAAAATACGTACGGAGCGACATTAAGCGGAAAACCGTCTAAAAACTCGTCTTGAGCGCTTCTGAACAAGACTCCATGGTTTTCCCGGGATCACCTCCTATTTTTGACGGTATCACCATATTTCCATTCATACACTATGAAAAGAACACCGAAGTGAAAACAACACAAACTCGTGTCGGACGTGAGGGAAGTGTTCAACAACAACTCTGTTCATGGGACTCGTGCAATCCACATTCTTGAAATTGTATTGAACAATAAATTCAAGATTCTCAAACTTGATATTATCTTCCAAAGGGTTTAGACTTTTTGGTGGCTGTGATCATTGTTCCCACTATGTTACAGGATTTAATTGAGAAAATACCTTACCCATGTACACAGAATGCGTTTTACCTTAAAAGGAAGGCATGGAATAGAGCTGGATTTTTACTCATGATAGCTGGAATATTAAATAATCACATCAACGTGAAATAATAATTGTTATGGGTGTTTTCATAAACAATTAGTTCTCTGCCAACTGTTTCGACACAAATGCTAAAACGGTGGCCTCTTGATAGCTATCGAATCTAGATTGCGCTAAATCATCAAATGTCAAGGCTCCGGGACCTCAGAATTTTGTGATTTGGCCTCTTCCATGTGATAGATATACTAATAATTTAACAGACAGGAAAACCGCATATGCGAACTGTATTTAATTTGAACAAACAAAAAACAACCACTAATAGGTATAACGTTAATATTAGGCACTAATGTTAATATAGGCACCTATTAGTGATTCGTCCGAATTTCTAACAAGTAGGCGAGCACTAGGGCAAATGAGAATGTGGATTCCTATTAGAGTATCTGTAAGTTGAAAAAAAACCCTTTCAACCTGGAGCGATTTTTGTAATTAAAATACGGCAGACGTTGGACAATCGAGTTGGACACAATTTTCTGAAAGTACCTAGTATCCTTCATTACATACTATAATATGGTCGAGTTTTCATCCGTGAAACATGCATACAGAGGAAAATATAGATGATAAAGAAAATAAAACTTTGAAAAATACCATGAAGGGGAGGCGAAACATGACATTTCGTACTTCAAATCACTGTACAGACAAACAGACAGAATGATCGATTAATCCGGTCTTCAAGAAGCCACGAGTCGATTTTTCAGATCGTTTCCGATGGAAAATGTGTCCTAGCAATTTTCTGTTAAACCCTTTGCTTTCGTGTTTTTCGGCCTTTCAAGTTTCAGGCCTTTTTTACTGTGCTAATTGAGAGTAAAAATTGCGTTTGAATAAAAGACGGAAAGAAAAAAACGTGATTTTGGTTTATTATTCTGTGAATAATACACCTATGTAATCGATCAGCAAAAAATTTTTATAACACCCCCTCAAAATTTTTTCTTTTCCGTTTCAAGGTACGTAGATTCCAAAAATGCAATGTCCGTCCGCCGTACGCCGTATCACGTCTACAGGCTTCATTTTCGGTCTAAAAAAATCGTTCTTTCGCACACATGCTCCATTTGGGCCCTAGTTGTGTCCCGAAACTTTTCAGCCCGATCGGAATATACCCAGGGGTGTTATGAGTGAAAATGTGTATGAAAATAGGTACTTTTTGCGTTTTAGCAACATGTTAGTAACATGAGCTTTTGAGGTATCGTTTTCCATGTTTTTGAGGACGAGAAGACCGAATATGAAGTCGATTTTGACCAAAGACGCGGAAATTGAGGTTTTACCAAAGGTTCAGCTCCCAAAATGGTTTTTTTATGAGTCAAAAACCTGGAAAACTGTCTGAAATCACCATCAATGTGTACAATAACATTAGAAAAAGTGTAAACAGGTGAATCAAGACCATTAAATGCCACTACCAATGATCAAAGATGATCTTAAAAAAAAAAAAAAGCGTACCTATTTCATGTTTTGGGGGCCAAAATTGGTAGAAATCATCATAAATAGCTATTTCAATCATTCCACATGAAAGAAACAATAAATTTAACAGCCAACAAGAATCTCTAGAACTCCAATAGAATAATAAACCCATGTGACAAGGACTTTGCAGCGTTTTTCTTTTTCTTTTGGTTTATTATTTTGTGAATAATACACCTATGTATTCGCTCAGCAAACAAAAAAATTTGATAACACCCTCTCAAAATGTTTTCTTTTACGTTTCAAGGTGCGTAGATCCCAAAAATGCAATGGCCGTCCACCGTCCGCCGTCCGCCGTACGCCGTATCACGTGTACAGGCTTCATTTTCGGTCTAAAAAAATCGTTCTTTCGCACACATGCTCCATTTGGGTTCTAGTTGTGTCCCCAAACTATTCAGCCCGATCGGAATATACCCAGGGGTGTTATGAGTGAAAATGTGTGTAAAAATAGGTACTTTTTGCGTTTTAGCAACATGTCAGTAACATGAGCTTTTAAGGTATCGTTTTTCATGTTTTTGGGGACGAGAAGATCGAATACGAAGTCGATTTTGACCAAAGAATAGAAAATTGAGGTTCTGCCAGATGTTCAGCTCCCGAAATTGATTTTTTATGAGTCAAAAACCTGGGAAATCGTCTGAAATCACCATCAATTTGTAGAATAACACTGGAAAAAGTGTCAACAGGTGGATCAAGACGATTAAACGTACTATCGATGATCAGAGATAATTTATTTATTTAAAAAAAAAAAGAAAAAAAAGCGTACTTTATTCGTGTTTTGGTGGCCAAAATTGGTGGAAACCACCAGAGATAGCTATTTCAATTATTCTATATGAAAGAAACAATAAACAGCCAACATCTCTGTAGGTATGTCCAATGGAATAATAAACCCATGTGACAAGGACTTTGCAGCGTTTTTGGAATCTACGCACCTTGAAACGGAAAAGAAAAAATTTTGAGGGGGTTGTGATGAATTTAAAATTCTCATCACGGTGGCGTGGAAGGAAGGTGAGTGAGTGAATTTAGGTGAAGGAGAGAAAAGGAGGAAAAGTCGCAGGCGGCTGTAGTCAACCGAACATCTACGACTTTTGGAGGAGAGAGAGGTGGTGTGGAAGGAAGGTGAGGAAAAGTCGCAGGCGGCTGTAATCAACCGAGCATCTACGACTTTGGAGGAGAGAGAGGTGGATGAGGGAATTTCACCTAGGCGGCTGTAGTCAACCGTTCATCTAGGTGAAGGAGAGGAAAGGAGAGGTCCCTTGTCTAGGCGGCTGTATTCAACCGATCATCTAGACAAGGAGGAGGAGGAGAGAGGAGAGAGGAGGTGAAATTCCCAGGCGGCTGTATTCAACCGATCATCTGGGAGGTAAGGTAAGAGAGAGAAGAGAGAGCTGGTTAGAGGAAGTGTCGAATGAAGCTTGAGCGCCAGGATCCGGGGTTTTATAGTACTTGGGGGCCTCTCCCTCCAGCTCCTTGCTGGGAGCTGGTAGTGGGGCCCCAGGTTGAGTAACCCTGGGTTCTGTCGCCTGTCCCCACTCATATCTTTATTTACGGAGCTTTAGTTTGGCGTTTGGATATTGGTGAGAACTTAATATGATAGGAGTGTTCCCGGGAGGGACTCACGACAGAGGTCCCCCCAGTTTGAACCAATATTGGTGCTGAAGGCGCAAGATGACAGGAGCTGAGGGCTACGGCAAACAAGAGGTGGTCGCTGAAGGCGCAAATTGACAGGAGCTGAGGGCTACGGCAAACAGGACGAGGAGCTGAAGGCGCAAAGTGACAGGGGCTGAGGGCCGATGCAAACAGAGGTTGAGCTGAAGGCGGTCCTTAAATCTAGTAGTAACATTTATAAGTAGGTAGATGATAAGTAGGTAGAACATAAGGTAGGTAACATGAGGTAGAATATAAGGTAGAACATAAGGTAGGAAACATGAGGTAGAATATAAGGTAGATGATAAGTAGGTAGAATATAAGGTAGGTAACATAAGGTAGAATATAAGGTAGAATAAGTAGGATGAGATGGCGAGAGTATATACAGTATGATGGGATGGCATTTATGGAAGTGATCGGCAAGGGCGAGATGAGGAGGATGAACAATATGTACAATTACGATATTTACAAGGTGAGAGTGAGTGGCAAGGGCGAGATGAGGAGGGTGAACAATATTTACAATAACGATATTTACAAGGTGAAAGGGAGCGGCAAGGGCGAGATGAGGAGTATGAACAATATTTACAAACATGATATGTACAATATTTACCACCTTCGTGCAAATTCGGGGAACAAAGTGGAACGGGGTGACGGGAATCCGCCGATTCCTGGGTGCGTGTTGGGAGTGGTGAGTGACAGTGGGTGTGTGAGTGAGGTGTGTGTGCAGTGTGAGGGGAGGTGGGTGATGGGGAAGATGGGTGCCACCCTCTAACAGTCTTTACGTTGGTGAAGACTGATAGAGGGGTCCCTTCACTGCCAGGGTGGCGGTGAAGGGGGATAGCTGTTGGGAGCCGGTACCCGGGACGTCGCGGAGCGAGGCGACGACGTCGGGGTCCGTCGGTTGAGACGGAGGTGATGTGTGTTGTTTGTGGTGTGGGGGTGGGCGGGGGATTGGTGTGGTGTGATTGGTCGGGGAGGACTGGGGCTGGTTTGCACCGTGCCAAAGGCACGGTGTGGGGTTTTCCGTCAATCAACAGGGTAGCGGTGGATGGTGTCGAGCGGATGACCTGAAAGGGCCCGGCATACAGGGGTTGAAAAGTTTTATGCATGCCGGGCTCTTTCAGGTACATGTGTGTGGCGGTGAAGAAGCGTTTGGGGTAAGAGGTGTCGTTTGTGGGTGTTGTGGAGTGTAGCGGTTCCCTGTTAATTGACGGCGTGTGATGTGGGGTGAAAATGTCGGCTGGTAGACGTAACGGGTCTTTAAATGCGTTTTGTGCGGGGCTGGTTTGGTCTGAAGGACGAGCTGAAGTGCGTAGGCTGAGTAAAATGTAGGGGAGGGATTTAGTCCAGGAAGGGGAATTTGTTGAAGTAGAAATGGCCTGTTTCAGGACCGAGTGCCACCGCTCTATTTTTCCGTTGGATTGGGGATGGTATGGGGTAGTGTGGATTTTGAGGATGCCGAGGGAACGTAGTAAATCGGAAAAGTGGGCGGACTCAAACTGCCTCCCTTGATCGACCGTGACTGTTCGCGGACAACCGTAACGGCTAACCCATTGAGAGAGGAAAGCCGTCGCGACGGTGTCCGCGGTGATGTTTGAGAGTGGAATGCATTCCACCCAGTTGGTGGCACGGTCGATCATCGTGAGGCAGTATTTTTTCCCCTCGGATGGGGGAAGGGGGCCCACTAAATCCAGATGAACGTGTTCCCACGGCAGGGAGTCGGGAATGGTTTGAGGCGGGACATGGGGGTGGGCCGAGACCTTAAACCGCTGGCACTTCTGGCACCCCAGAACCCAGTTACGAATATCTGTGTTCATGTGGGGCCAGAAGTACCGCGTCTTGATAAGGTCCCGGCTAGCCCGAATGCCAGGATGGTGAAGGGAGTGATAGTGGAGGAACAACTGCCGCCTCAGTTCCGGTGGGACGTAAGGGCGCGGTGTATCGGCCGTTACGTCACACCAGAGGTCGAGGGGCGGCAGTTGTTCCAATTTGGAGGCGGAAATGAGATTGGAGAGGGCGGGGTCGGAATGTGGAGTTTGCTTTGATTTTAGGATTTGTGGTGAAGGGAAAGGCAGTAACTCCGCCACCGGCGCGGGGGTAGGGGTGGGTCGGGATAGCGCGTCCGCCACGCAGTTGTCGGCCCCCGGCAAGTATCGGATATCGGACGTAAATTGCCCGATAAACTCGAGTTGCCGGAGGCGACGCGGGGAGGCGGATTTGCGATTCTGTAGGAGGGCGTGGGTCAGGGGCTTATGATCAGTGACGACAGAGAACTGCCTGCCCTCCACGAAGTCACGAAAGTGCTTGATGGCTTCGTGGATGGCGAGGAGTTCTCTGTCGAACGTGGAGTAATTTTTTTGGGTGGGGGATAGCGTTTTGGAGAAGAAGCCTAGGGGTTGGGGGGTGGCGCCGGTGTGCTGATGGAGCACTGCCCCGATGGCCCAGTCGGACGCATCGGTGGTGATGGATAGTGGGGCGTGAGGATCGGGATGGGCCAATAGAGCGGCGTCTACTAGGTCCTGTTTGCAAATTTTGAAGGAGGAGATGAGTTGGGGGGTGGCGCGTATGAGTGGTTGTTGATGTTGTGCTGCGTGTTTGATGTGTCTGCGGTAAAAGTTTAACATACCCAGGAAGCGGCGGAGTTCCGTCACGGTGCGGGGTTGCGGGAAGTCACTAATGGCGTGGACTTTGTCAGCGAGGGGTTTGATGCCCTCGGATGAAACGTGGTGGCCGAGGCAGCGGACGGAGGGTTGGCCGAGAACGCACTTGTCTGTGTTAACCAAGAGGCCTTCGGAGGAGAAGATGTCAAGGATCTGTTGGAGATGGCTGAGGTGTTCTTCCGGCGTCCTGGAGGCTACCAGGACGTCGTCGAGGAAGCAAAAGACGAACGGTAGGCCTCGCAGGATGCTGTCCATATAGCGCTGCCAAGTTTGTGCAGCGTTCCTCAACCCGAAGCCCATCTTAACATACTCGAAAAGTCCGAACGGGGTGATGATGGCGGTTTTCTGGACATCGGGGGGGTGAATGTTGATGTGGTGGAACGCTCGTGAAATGTCGAGGGTAGAGAAGATATTAGCGCCATGGAGGTGCGACGAGAAGTCCCGTAGGTGGGGAACATTATAAAGGTCCGGCGTGGTTTTCGAATTTAGCCGCCGGTAGTCCCCGCAGGGGCGGATATCCCCATTGGGCTTCTGCACGATGTGGAGAGGAGAAGCCCAAGGGGATTTTGAGGGGCGGACGATGCCGTCGGCTATAAGTTTATTAAAATGTTGCCGGGCTTTAGATAGTTGCAGGGGGTGGAGTCGTCGGGCTTTCGCCGTGATGGGGGGGCCGGAAGTCTCGATGTGGTGTTGAATGGTGGAGATGTGGGCAGAGGGGCGGCGCTGGGGGCGGTAGTTGAGGAGGAGGCGTTCAAATTGCGTAGGGGGGTGGTTGATGGCATGTATGAATCCGGGTATGGGTGTTTTTGTGGCGGGGTCAATCAGGCGCGCGTTCCGGACGTCGACCTGGAGACCGAAATATGCGAGAAAATCGGCCCCCAGGATCGCCTTCTCCACGTCCGCCACGGTGAACTCCCACTCGTACGCGAGCCCGCTCATATGAACAGAGGAGCGGTACGTCCCGTACGAGGGGATGGTGGTACCGTTGGCGGCGTAGAGAAGCTGCCGGTAGCAGCGCGCCTGACGACGGAGGATGTTGTTAGGAAATATTGATAGCGCCGCCCCTGTGTCCACCAAGAAAGGCACATTGGTTTTCCTGCAGCGCAGGAAAAGTCGCTGGTGGGTCGGGAGGGCGTTGGGCACAATTGCGGAGGTAGGTACGTTGGTTGGTGTTGGCTGGTCCGCCGCGAAGGAGACGCGAGGCGGTTTCTTGTCGTTCCGGCGGGGGGAAGCGGCGGAGTCTGCAGGGGGGCAGGGAGGAGGGGGTTTCGCCTTGTTCCGGGGAGGGGGAACGGTAGTGGCGGGCTGTGTGGTGACTGGAGGGGGTTGTGCCCTGGAGGCGGGCGTGGAGGTTCCGTTCCGTGGTGGGGGAACGGACGCGGCGGCGTGAGTGGCGGCCGGGAGGGTGTCTGCCCTGTTGACGGGCATGGAGGGGCCGTTCCGGGGTGGGGGAACGGGAGCGGCGGCGTGAGTGGCGGCCGGAAGGTTGGCTGCCCTGTTGGCGGGCGTGGAGGGGCCGTTCCGGGGTGGGGGAACGGTAGCGGCGGCGTGAGTGGCGGCCGGAAGGTTGGTTGCCCTGGTGGCGGGCGGGGAGGGTTTGATCCGTTTGTGGTGGGGTGAAGGCTTTGGCGGCGCTGCAGGCGCGGCCGGGAGGTTGGCAGCCGTGGCGGCGGCGTAGGAGGGGTAGCGTGGCTTGGTGGTGGTGGCCGTGTGAATGCGGGCGGGGGGGGTATGCGCATGGTCCCCCCCGTGTTGGCGAGGAGGGGGGCCCGCCGGATTTACCGGCGGGCGTCTGCGTTTCCCTGCTTAGGGGCGAAGGAGCAGGGGGGTTGGCACTTGCGGGCCTCCCCACCGAAGTTTACGTGATAGAAACAACGGTTGGGGTGGTCCGCAGGTAGGTAGGCGGAGTTGGTGGGGCGGGCTGAGTTTGATGCGCGCGCAGCTGCTGGGGATCGACCTCTGCGCTGGCGGGGAGGGGATGCGTTGCGGCGCTCGGGTGAGCGCTGGCGACGGCGGTCGGCGGACGAGTCGCGTCGGCGATCCGCCGAAAGTGGTCGACGGCCGTCGAGGGAGGGTGCCCGGCCGCGGTCCCGGGATTTTGTGCGGTCCCGGAAAGGCGGGGGGTGGCGCGGCGTACGCACCTCACTGACGGCGGCCGCAGCGGCCAAGTCGTGCACGGTGTCCGCGAGGCGCAGGAGGGGCTCGTCGGGACCGTCGAGATGGCTGGCCAGGGCCATCTGGATGGGGTGGGGAAGGGCACGTAACCAGAACGTGCGTGCGATGTCGGCGGTCATGATCCCCTGCAGCTGGTGTCGCAGCCGTCGGTAGAGGTGGGAGGGCTTCTGGTCGCCGAGGTGTTGAGGTTGGGAGAGGGCGGCGACTCGGGCGATTTTCGACGGCTGGTAGGTGTTGATGAGGCGGCTGCGGAGGTCGTCGTACGCAGCGGCGGCGTCGGGGGAGATATCAGAGGTCTGCAGCAGGATCTCGTAGGGCAGTAGTGAAATGATCCGGGAATATCGGGTTTTCTGGCTGCGGATGTTGGCGGCCGAAAACGCTGCGTCCACTTGGAAAAACCAAAGCGCCGGGTCGTGCGTGTAGAAGGGGGGCAGCGACAGAGGGAACGCAGCGGACGCCGTCATGACGTTGGCGGCGGCTGCGGCCGTAGCGGCGGCGGCGGCGGCGGTGTCCGACGTCGCAGAGGTCGGCGGGGAGAGCGTGGAGAAAGGGTTGTCGGCCAATGCGTCGGATGTCGCAGCGGCGGGCGGCTGCAGTGTAGCTGGTCGCAGGAGCGGCGGCGTCGGTGAGTTCGGGTCCATTTCTGTAACTAAAATTCAAAAATTTGACGTGGTTTTGAATTTTGAAATTCGCAATCGGCGGGAGCGGTGGTGCGTTGAGTTGAGAGGTGAGTGTTGAGGGTTGGGCCAAGAATTGCGAATTTAGACTGACTGGTTAAAATTTTGAATTTAAAATTTGGGACACCGAACTACTTGACTGGGGCGACACATGAGGTGGGAAGGTGGGAAGGAAGAAGGTTGAGTGAACGTCGGGTTCACCACTGTGATGAATTTAAAATTCTCATCACGGTGGCGTGGAAGGAAGGTGAGTGAGTGAATTTAGGTGAAGGAGAGAAAAGGAGGAAAAGTCGCAGGCGGCTGTAGTCAACCGAACATCTACGACTTTTGGAGGAGAGAGAGGTGGTGTGGAAGGAAGGTGAGGAAAAGTCGCAGGCGGCTGTAATCAACCGAGCATCTACGACTTTGGAGGAGAGAGAGGTGGATGAGGGAATTTCACCTAGGTGGCTGTAGTCAACCGTTCATCTAGGTGAAGGAGAGGAAAGGAGAGGTCCCTTGTCTAGGCGGCTGTATTCAACCGATCATCTAGACAAGGAGGAGGAGGAGAGAGGAGAGAGGAGGTGAAATTCCCAGGCGGCTGTATTCAACCGATCATCTGGGAGGTAAGGTAAGAGAGAGAAGAGAGAGCTGGTTAGAGGAAGTGTCGAATGAAGCTTGAGCGCCAGGATCCGGGGTTTTATAGTACTTGGGGGCCTCTCCCTCCAGCTCCTTGCTGGGAGCTGGTAGTGGGGCCCCAGGTTGAGTAACCCTGGGTTCTGTCGCCTGTCCCCACTCATATCTTTATTTACGGAGCTTTAGTTTGGCGTTTGGATATTGGTGAGAACTTAATATGATAGGAGTGTTCCCGGGAGGGACTCACGACAGGGGTGTTATACAAATTTTTTTGCTGAGCGAATACATATGTGTATTATTCACAGAATCATAAACCAAAAGAACAGAAAACCGCGTTGGTGGATAACGAAGTTATATTCAGACCGAGAACAATCTGGTGGGAGCAGCCTGTTGGCTGAGCTGAAGTTTCAGGTCAGCGGGCTCTACAAAAACTTCACTCGGATGCATCCGACTGATTTTGAATTTTTGCTCCAAAAAATAGGTCCTAAAATTGTGAAACAGGACACGACCTTTCGAAAAGCAATTTCCGCGCAGGATAGACTCACGGTGACCCTGCGGTTTTGGTTTATTATTCTGTGAATAATACACCTATGTATTCGCTCAGCAAAAAATTTTTATAACAACCCCTCCAACTTTTTTCTTTTCCGTTTCAAGGTGATTAGATTCCAAAAACGGTGCAAAGTCCTTGTCACATGGGTTTATTATTCTATTGGAGTTCTAGAGATTTTTGTTGGCTGTTAAATGTATTGTTTCTTTCATGTGGAATGATTGAAATAGCTATTTCTGATGATTTCCACCAATTTTGGCCCCCAAAACATGAAATAGGTACGCTTTTTTTTTTTTTTAAGATCATCTTTGATCATTGGTAGTGGCATTTAATGGTCTTGATTCACCTGTTTACACTTTTTCCAATGTTATTGTACACATTGATGGTGATTTCAGACAGTTTTCCAGGTTTTTGAGTCATAAAAAACCAATTTTGGGAGCTGAACCTTTGGTAAAACCTCAATTTCCGCGTCTTTGGTCAAAATCGACTTCATATTCGGTCTTCTCGTCCTCAAAAACATGGAAAACGATACCTCAAAAGCTCATGTTACTAACATGTTGCTAAAACGCAAAAAGTAACTATTTTTATACACATTTTCACTCATAACACCCCTGGGTATATTCCGATCGGGCTGAAAAGTTTCGGGACACAACTAGGGCCCAAATGGAGCATGTGTGCGAAAGAACGACTTTTTTAGACCGAAAATGAAGCCTGTAGACGTGATACGGCGTACGGACATTGCATTTTGGTTTATTATTCTGTGAATAATACACCTATGTATTCGCTCAGCAAAAAATTTTTATAACACCCCCTCAAAATTTTTTCTTTTCCGTTTCAAGGTGCATAGATTCCAAAAACGCTGCAAAGTCCTTGTCACATGGGTTTACTAGTCTATCGGAGTTCTAGAGATTCATGTTGGCAGTTAAATGTATTGTTTCTTTCATGTGGAATGATAGAAATAGCTATTTCTGATGATTTCCACCAATTTTGGCCCCCAAAACATGAAATAGGTACACTTTTTCCCCCCCCCCCCCCCCAGATCATCTTTGATCATTGGTAGTGCGATGTAATGGTCTTGATTCACCTTTTTACACTTTTTCCAATGTTATTATACACATTGATGGTGATTTCAGACATTTTTCCAGGTTTTTGACTAAAAAAACGCTGCAAAGTCCTTGTCACATGGGTTTATTATTCTATTATTTTATTGGTCTACAGAAATGCCGGCTGTTTATTTATTGTTTCTTTCATGTAAATTAATTGCAATAGCTATTTCTTGTGGTTTCCACAAATTTTGGCCCCCAGAACTTGAATTAGGTACTACGCTCCTTTTTAGCGAATTTTCAAAGAAAATGAAGCTATTGCAATGGCTTCGAAATTTAAATAATATAAATTTTTGGAAATTTTCTTCATAGAAATCCGTTTCAGACCATTCTAAAACGATTCCTGAAATTTAACACTTTTTTATATGTATATATATATATATATGTGTCACTCCAGACGATAACTCTCGATAGAATTGAGATAAACAGCTCAAATTTGCACAAAAAATCTATCTTGGCAATCGAAATGCTAAGTTCGAAGATGGGCGAAATTGGCCTACTCTAAGGAGGGTTTTGGCGCATTTAAAGTGCGCAAAAATTAGCCAAAAATCCCCAAAATGTTATTTTCCAACAAGTGACCCCTCATTTTAAAGGTTTTTGCACGCTGAACACGATGGTGGAATCGGATGTTAGATATCTTGATCCGTTCTCAAATTAGAGCATTTAAAGTGCGCAAAAATTACCCAAAAATCCCCAAAATGTTATTTTCTAACAAGTGACCCCTCATTTTAAAGGTTTTTGCACGCTGAACACGATGGTGAAATCGGATTTTAGATATCTAAATCCGTTCTTAAATTAGAGCATTTAAAGTGCGCAAAAATTACCCAAAACTAGGATAATCATTAAACTCTTACCCCCCCCCCCCCCACCCCCTTAGAGTGGTCAGCGTAGCACCCACATGTTCTTCCAAGTGATCCTTCCAGAAACCACATCCTTCCTTCATAGTTTATTTCAAGATTGAGCCTGCATGAAAAACAACCTGCACTTGAAGCACTCATGATTTTCTATAACAACTCCTTTACCTACTGCACTCTCTTGAGTAGGTAAGTCAAAAGTCCTAACTACCCTATCCTACCTAATATGAACCCACAGCGATCAAATAAATAAGCACTTAGTACAATTACGTAATAAACAAACGGTAGAATCAGGATGGACAAAACGTACAAATTAAAATAAATACGAAGAGAATATACATAGAAAACCAAATTTTAGACCGAAGTTTTCCTTTATTCAACACCATAGCCATTAATTCGAATATTTCTTTGAAAATTCGCTCATTAAGTCATGCTGCATGACTGTTTTTTTTTTTCTTCAAATTACCCTTGATCATTGATTGTACCATTTAATCGTCTTGATTCACCTGTTTACACTTTTTCCAATGTTATTGTACACATTGATGGTGATTTCAGACAGTTTTCAAGGTTTTTGACTCATAAAAAACCAATTTTGGGAGCTGAACCTTTGGTAAAACCTCAATTTCCGCGTCTTTGGTAAAAATCGACATCATATTCGGTCTTCTCGTCCCCAAAAACATGGAAAAAGATACCTCAAAAGCTCATTTTACTAACATGTTAAAACGCAAAAAGTACCTATTTTTATACACATTTTCACTCATAACATCCCTGGGTATATTCCGATCGGGCTGAAAAGTTTCGGGACACAACTAGGGCCCAAATGGAGCATGTGTGCGAAAGAACGATTTTTTTAGATCGAAAATGAAGCCTGTATACGTGATACGGCGTACGGCGTACGGACGTTGCATTTTTGGAATCTACGCACCTTGAAACGGAAAAGAAAAAAGTTTGAGGGGGTGTTATAAAATTTTTTTGCTGAGCGAATACATAGGTGTATTATTCACAGAATAATAAACCAAAATGCAATGTCCGTCCACCATACGCCGTACGCCGTATCACGTGTACAGGCTTCATTTTCGGTCTAAAAAAGTCGTTCTTTCGCACGAATGCTCCATTTGGGCCCTAGTTGTGTCCCGAAACTTTTCAGCCCGATCGGAATATACCCAGGGGTGTTATGAGTGAAAATGTGTATAAAAATAGGTACTTTTTGCGTTTTAACAACATGTTAGTAACATGAGCTTTTGAGGTATCTTTTTCCATGTTTTTGAGGACGAGAAGACCGAATATGAAGTCGATTTTGACCAAAGACGAGGAAATTGAGGTTTTACCAAAGGTTCAGCTCCCAAAATTGGTTTTTTATGAGTCAAAAACCTGGAAAACTGTCTGAAATCACCATCAATGTGTATAATAACATTGGAAAAAGTGTAAACAGGTGAATCAAGACCATTAAATGCCACTAACAATGGTCAAAGATGATCTTGAAGAAAAAAAAAAAAAAAAAAAAAAAAAAAAAAAAAAAAAAAAAACGTACCTATTTCATGTTTTGGGGGCCAAAATTGGTGGAAATCATCAGAAATAGCTATTTCAATCATTCCACATGAAAGAAACAATACATTTAACAGCCAACAAAAATCTCTAGAACTCCGATAGAATAATAAACCCATGTGACAATGACTTTGCTGCGTTTTTGGAATCTATGCATTTTGAAACGGAAAAGAAAAAATGTTGAGGGGGGGTTATAAAATTTTTTTGCTGAGCGAATACATAGGTGTATTATTCCCAGAATAATAAACCAAAATGCAATGTCCGTCCACCGTACGCCGTACGCCGTATCACGTCTACAGGCCTCATTTTCGGTCTAAAAAAATCGTTCTTTCGCACACATGCTCCATTTGGGCCCTAGTTGTGTCCCGAAAGTTTTCAGCCCGATCGGAATATACCCAGGGATGTTATGAGTGAAAATGTGTGTAAAAATAGGTACTTTTTGCGTTTTAGCAACATGTTGGTAACATGAGCTTCTGAGATATCGTTTTCCATGTTTTTGGGGACGAGAAGACCGAATATGAAGTCGATTTTGACCAAAGAGAGGAAAATTGACTTCTACCAAAAATGTTCAGCTCCAGAAATTGATTTTTTATGAGTGAAAAACCTGGGAAATCGTCTGAAATCACCATCAGTTTGTATAATAACACTGGAAAAAGTGTCAACACGTGGATCAAGGCGATTAAATGGCACTACCAATAATCAAAGATAGTTGAAAAAAAAGGAGCATACCTAATTTGTGTTTTAGGGGCCAAAATTAATGGGAACCACCAGAAATAGCTATTTCAAATATTTTACATGAAAGAAACAATTAATAATCAGCCAGCATTTCTGTAGAACTCTATGACGAGGAGACCGAATATGAAGTCGATTTTTACCAATGAGTGGAAAACAGAGGTTCTAATGAAGTTTGAGCCTTAAATTTGGGTCTAAAATCGTCGGTCTTCCGCACACAGTTTGCGTCCCCATTTGGGTCCTAGTTGTGCTCCGAAGCTCGGCAGCCCGGTTGGAATAAGCCCAGGGGTGTTATGGTGAAAAATGGGTGTAAAAATAGGGTTTTTGGAACCTTTGTTTGAGGTTTTAGTGAAACAATAAACGAACAGCCAACATTTCTGTAGGTATGTCCAATATAATAAGAAACCCATGTGAGAAGGATTTTGCAGCTTTGTTTTTTGGTTTATACACCTATCTATTCGCTCAGCAAAATTTTTTTTTAATACCCCCTCAAAACTTTTTCTTTTCCGTGTCAAGGTGCGTAGATTCCAAAAATGCAATGTCCGTCCGCCGTCCGCCGCCACTGTATCACGCATATACTGGCTTAATTTTCGGTCTAAAAAAGTCGTTCTTACGCACACATGCTCCATTTGGGCCCTAGTTGTGTCCCGAAACTTCGCAGCCCGATCGGAATATAACCAGGGGCGTTATGAGTGAAAATGTGTATTAAAATAGGTACTTTTTGTTTTAGTAACATGAGCTTTTAAGGTATCATTTTCCATGTTTTTGGGGACGAGAAGACCGAATATGAAGTCGATTTTGACCAGAGTGAAAAATTGAGGTTCTACCAAACGTTCAGCTCCCACAATTGATTTTTTATGAGTCAAAAACCTGGGAAATCGTCTGAAATCACCAACAATTTGTATAATAATACTAGAAAAAGTGTTAAAACGTGGATCAAGACGATTAAACGGCACTACCAATGATCAAAGATAATTTGGGGGAAAAGGTGCGTACTTAGTTCGTGTTTTGGGGGCCAAAATTGGTGGAAACCATCAGATATAGCTTTTTCAATTATTTCACATGAAAGAAACAATAAATGAACAGCCAACATTTCTGTAGGTATGTAGAACCCATGTGACAAGGACTTTGCAGCGTTTTTAAATTCAAACGAAATTCTCATTCTCCATTATAGTAAAATTATAAATGACCATAACGTTCGAAAGTTGAGATCCTGAAGAAGTTTTTCCCGTTGAGCGCAAGTGGAATTTGAGTCGCCTTCTCTGAGCAAGATCGCTTTGAAGTTTTTCGCATCTCCTGAGATTCGCCGATCTCCTATTTTAAAGCGAGAATTTCAGGGGTACACACCACTCAAAAATTATCCAAATTATTCTGAGAGGAAATTTAACGAGCTTTTCAACGTTTGCAGACGTGCAGACCTGTTTCCGGACACACTGTATAGATTACAAGAAGTAAGTTAGTTTTGTAGATTGGGGTCGTGACTACATTATTTTATGCAGTAGGTTCTCCTGAAAGCGCCTGCGTAATCAGACTTCTTGCTGCGTCCTTTCCTCCCCACAAAAAACCGTAGTTATATAAAATTTGAAATAAATATAGAGCGATATATTCAGTAGCGGTGCGTGGACAAAATACCTCAAGGCAACAACACTCTTCCCTTTATTTACTGACTGAGTGACATTCAGCAAAGGCTTATTTATTCATCCTGAACGTTAATTTATTCAGCACTAAAGACGTAGGAAATTCCTACTGTAAAGTAGCCACCGAATTCATGTAGTACAAAAATATAGTAAACTAAAATACAACGGAACAATGACCTGTCGAGCGGTACCTACTTGAATGAAGAAGCTATCAACTAGAAGCTAGGCACTTATCTATGTGATATGCCGGCCAACAATCCACAAGACCACGAACAGCAAACAGGAAAAAACGCACGTAGGTACCAGAAATACAGATCTGTCATCGGAACCGAACGAAACACAAACGCACAAAATTTGTCGAAAAAATGGACAACTGACAAAAAGACTCTACAGAGAAAGCAAATGTTATTCACGAGACAACAAAAACAAATCGAAGACATCGTATTGAGGTGACAAGTTGAATTGAAGGGATCGTATCGATTGTGAACAGGAATGTTTTTGGGTGGGAATCAGATTCTGGCAACATGGCCCATAGTGGGCGTCGTGACGTACTACATTTGTACTTGAATGAGCATGCACGGACGGGACTTTCTCAGTTGCCATGGGAACATTAGGTCCAAGAGCCGAGTTTCAGGAGCCTAGGTTTCGATTTCGATTGCAGGACATCGATTACTGTCGCTGTATTCTGATAACATGTTTGGTCTATGGAACTAACATGAAGGAACCACCATGGAACTCTACTAAAATATTGAATATCCATAGCGAAATCTATTGAAATCTAGTGGGTTGCCGTTGAACTTTGTGAAAAACGCTAGGTAGATACACTGTACGGAGGGAAATTCAAATGCCAGCTGAACACACGGTTGGATTTTTTTACTCCGGTTTTTGGGTGCCAGGGCAGTGGCCCAAGTGGTCTTATGGACGCAACGCCCCTGGATACGAATACGAGTATATTGGATGACTCGAACACAGCCCATTACAAGCGGCCAGCGGTCTTCATCCACTAAGCTCGTGCCGAGATGTTCTTCCAAGATGCTGAATTACAAGAAGAACCAGGTAAAAATGTAATAAAACGAGAAGGCGGAAGAGGAACACAACATTTTATTGGAATTCTTTCTTTCAATATATAAATAGCACATTTTTTTTTTCAAAGAGATAACATTTTATGTAGTTTGATTGTAAAACTGGTCCTAGTATTTTTCCAATCCAGAATGACTGGCATCGCACAGGGATTCGTCATGGATCCAAATGCGGGACGGAAAATACCACTAGTACCATTCAATAATAAATAAAGGAAAAGTAAAACAGGCTAATTTAAAAAGAAAAACTCACAGGAAAAATGACATCCATCAAGTAAACACTAAATAACAACAAACATCTAAACTTTTCTATACCAATTTGAAGAAGCGTCTGAACCTCGTAAGCGATTGTTTTCAATTTCATCGCGAAAGAGAAAAAGGTTTGAAATACACTCATTTGTGTTTTTGTACGAAAATTGAGTTGAATCTCACATTTAAGAACCAACGTAATCACATAATTTGTAAAAATTGGATGGTCATGAAACGAGGAGGGCATTTCAAAAGTGAAGAGGAGTGATGATGATGTGAAGAGTGTACATTTGGGCAGTACAAGCAAGTTCCTTATTAAATGTCTACAATGTGGAGTCAAATGTAGAAATTACGTCGGTTCCTAGCTACAATTGACCATCATGTATATGCCTTTGCAAGAGAGGTATCATAACATCATAAGAACAAGAAAAACATTACTATGTACAATGATTTTGTTTAAATAATAAGAGAAGAGATCACTATAAAAATATTCATATTTACAAAGATCGTATAAAAGATTTCAAATATAAAGGTGGGATTGCTTAATCAAATATATAATGAAACGAAAACGAAAGATTCATCAGAGAAACGAAACAAGAAATTCAGTAGTGTACATAAGAATCACGACAATAATACAAGTAGTTTCTCAAGTTTTGGAGAATGGAACAATTGGTAGGAAGTTAGGTTTTAAGCTAGAAGGAAATGCAGTGGTAGCAGGTGAACTGATCAAAATTCTACCATAGTGCAGAATAAAACCGCAAGAAAAGAAGTTTTGTTCATTGTATAACAACAACTGTGAACGACGTTCCTAGATAAACTCAAACGCAGCATTATGGGCGGAATTCATAGTCCCTCAAATCTGAGGGTATCCTCAAATGGGGCCTTGAGGGGTGTTCCACCCTCATCAGTGTCCGTATCGGCAAAGCCAAGTGCAGTTTGTTCAAGCTGAGGGTACCTCCATAGGAGCATCCCTCCCTACCCCTCAAGGTCGCTGTATTCTAGTCATGGTTCTGCATACTATTCATAAACAAATTTTGAGGATTAGTGGATTATTTTCCTATTTCAATGGGCTTGGAAGCTCTCTCAGACCAATGGACATCAAAAGGACCCTAATGAGTACACTGCTTCGTATATTTTGCAGAAATATGGATTCATCGTATATTCAACAGTGAAAATGACGAAGATATGAGGGTTATCCAGAAAGTAAGGTTACAATGGCTCTGTAGGAAGCAGGGAATTTTTTTTTAGAAGTTGGCACACCTGGCGTGTCCAAGGATTCTTAACGGCCCGGCACTTCAGTACGTCGAGAAATGTCGTGGCAACAACCAAACCATCAACGAGTTCGTCAGCCGTTAGCTCCACCTGCCGCCGGTGTGAGATCCGTGTGGTCATCCGCTTCGTCACTTTGCGCCATGGATCCGCCTCCTCATTTATGACATGGGATGGAACTTGGGTGTGTCACTACACCCCTGGGTCAAAAAGGCAGTCGCTCCAGTGGTGCCATACCCGTTCCCCATTTGCTTTCTGAGTGAAAAATCATGGTGTCCCTCTTTTGGAATCACAAAGGGGTCTTGTACGTCGACTTTATGGCCGCAGGGATCGCCACTAATGCGGATGCATACTGCGAAACCCTTAAGTTGTGAAAAAAAAATTCAAGACAAAAGGAGGGGCATGCTGACCCGTGTCATGGCTCCCTCCTTCATGACAACGCCAGACTCCATATACTGCCCGGATTCAATCAGCATCTGCTCGTGTTGTCTGGATGGGATGTTGCATCCTGTTACTATCACCTTTTCACTAAATTGAAGTTTTTGGCAGTGATTGACAAGCGATTTTGGCAGCGATTTTCAAGTGACAAGGAGGTGAAGAGGCAGTCAAAATGTACATCCCTCGTATTCCACCGACATTATGGCCTTCACAAAGGTACATCGAGGACCAGGAAAATCCATTTGAAAAATATGATGGCAGACAGTAACAGAAGAGATTCCAGATTCACAAAGACGTCGTAAATATTCTCCCACCAAACTTGTTTTCAGAGGAAGGCATTTTCAGTATAAATAACTTTTTCCGGGGCCATTTTCAATCAAAACCCACTCATGGCCAATAAAATTCGTGAAACCTCTTTGGCTTTTCAATTTTCTCTGTCCTGACTGCAGTCATGGTGGACATAGACTTGCCATCCTTTCCCAGGGTGGCCAATTTCGCCTTGAGAGAAAAACAAGTTGAAGGAACCTTCCACCACAGTACCTATATTTTGACTATGAATACCAATGCTCACATTCGAGATGACCCACCTTTTGACTCAATTGGGGGGTCTCTATTCTGCCCTTAATTCACTGATATGGTTACCATAGTAACAAACATTATTAACTGCATCACCTAACAAGCATAACAATGAACCCACATAAGGATAGAGATGATTTGACGATGAACTAATCCGGACCCCTTCTAGATCACCGAAAGTCAGGATTAAACAGAATTTGCTGTAAAGTGCGCACGATGAATATTTTAGCCATTTTTTCCCCCTCATAAATACAACTTTCCCTTCAGCTTAATTTCATTTTCAATATTACACAATGTACCTTTACATAGATATAAGTGGTCCTCCTCCTCTCACTATACACATTCAATTTCTACATAAGCAATTTCTGTTGATGAAACAGAAATTTCTTATTCGGAAATTACATTTTAATTTTTTTTGCCCCGTCTGGATTAACCGATGACCGACAATCGGGGTCTGGATTAGTGGGACTCTACTGTACAAGTACGCCATCTCAAGCCCTAATCTGACTCAGTCAACAGCTTCAAGAAACATTCAACTACGCGAGGTCGTCAAAGGTCAACACAAACGCTTATCTAGCAGGACATAATTATGTCAATGGAAAACAGTTATTGCTACATTGTCAGAGATTAATATTTCAAACGACACGGCCGAGGATAGGAACGAGGAAATTATGAAAGTAGAAATGGAACAGTCGTGACCATCATACACTAATGAAAAGAGCACTATGATATGCAAACATTGGATTGAATAAATACTTACTTATCATTTAACGGTATCTTTAGTACACTTCTAAATACAATGGACTAGCTTTCACAGCTGGTAGGAGGGAGTTTCTTTGGTTTACAAGTCTTAACTTTGTAAATTTTTTTTTTTTCATTTAAAACTTACCGACATTTATCTTGTTAATAGCACAATATTCAATACACAGATTCTTAGAATAACATCAAAACAGAAAAAAAAACATCCAGAATACACAACAGAATGCAGTTTCGAGTGAGCTTATATTCACAGGATTTACAGAGGCAAGCATGGGAATCCAATGCGGCAGACCTTGTCATCAATGGACAAATGGGGACAGAAGCGTAGAATTTAAAACCGACACCTGTACTTGTAGGTACACCATGTTGAAAAGGGATTTAAGGGAGTGCAGTTTGTTCACAGCATGCAACAAATAGCGTCGGCTCCAAGCTCATGTGTGGGACTTCATTAGAGGTGATAACCGATCCAGGTACGAACAAGCGGAATTTGAAGCGGGTTGACCGTGAAGAAATTGCCAGGACGAGAGAACCTACACGTTACTGACGAAGTTATTCCATAAACGCTATCGACGTTTCAACATGGAATTGAATGTTTGTTTGGACCATTGGTTCTGAGCCGTTTGAATGGGCTATGCGCATGAATTTCAGTGGTTGGTATTTTTTATTGATAGAGAACAGCTTCAAAGTTGTAAAAAAGGGGATCCTCCAAAAAATTAGCACTCCTCGATTTTAAGAACCAAATGAAATTGAGATGTTTGAAAAAAAAAAGTGCGTTAGTCGTGTGAATTGCTGAAGCTTCTGATTGGTTGGAGCGCACCACACGGCGAACTTGCAAACCCTCAACATTCAACTGGGGTTACAGTATCCAAGCGGCAAAAACTGACCAAACCGAAACGAACAGAGGAAACGAAAACAGAGAACAAGCGCACAAAAAAAAAAAACGGAAGCGGGAATTTTTTTGAAGTCACAACTCACGCGATGTCACTGTTAGTGCTAGGTTTTTACCAGATATGCCCCATTAGCTGAAGATTTTAGAGTATCCATAAGCTTGATTTCAGGGAGGACGTCATATGACTTTCTTGTGTGATGACGTCATACGAATTGATGCCAGGCCCCAATGAACACCCGCAAGGCTTCAAACCAATCCGTTTTCAAATGTTTATTTCTAACTCTGTGACTGTTTTTTTTGCCCTATTACCAGGTGATTATGTATTACAGCTACTAAAATAACGTAATTAATTCGTTGTATTTTCATTTTTTATTTTCCATGCGCATAGCCCACAGGCATTATGTCGTTTCTCAAGTTCTACTGTCTACAATACGTTGAAATCCAGGTAACTAGTCAGTTTGAGGCAAACACCATTCATGAGAGTGGCTATCCACACTTGACGAGTCGGCTGAATACAAGACTAACAACATGGAGGCTGTTTAATTTAAAACGTTGCATTGAATTTTTGTTGAATCAAGATTGAGGTCAGTAATATTCCATGATCATCATCATGCTATGGATTATTGCAGCGCATAAATTCCAAACACAGGAGGCAATGTAAAGCAACTATCAGAACTTGTTGATATAGACTTCGTCTGGATATGTGATGTACAACTCAACAACACACTTTGGTCGTGATCCAGCCCTACATACGTAGGGACGACATGATGTAGCCAGTCCGTGGAAACAAGGGATTTCACCAAGCCTCAAATGATCCAAATTTGAAGTTGCCACTAATGAGTAAGGGGCGTGGGTCGGAATTTGTTGCTTTTGTCCCAGAATCGGGTTCGGCACCCCCGAAAACCCCTGCACCACCATTTTCGTCCCCGAAATCCGAGTAGTTTGGCAGGAATAATCTCAATAACGAAATGCGTGACGTTATCTGGTATATATCTTCCTCTCACTCGGTTCCCTTGTGCAGGAGCGTGAGAGGGCAATACAATACGTCGCACGCTTTTTCCTTCCCGTTTTTCATCCACTTCCGTTCAGTTCCGACCCATTATACAGCAACTTTTTTGAAAGCTCTCCGTTAGCCCAACAATTTTCAATAATTAAAAATGCAAGTCCATTCTCCCACCCATTTCTCATTAAGTGTTTCGATCTGTCACAATTCTGACATGTAACAAGCATCGAAATTCATAACCATCATCATGCTATGGATTATTGTAGCTCATAAATTCCAAACATGGAGGCAATGTCAAAGCAACAATCAGAATTTATTGATATAGACTTCGTCTGGATAGCTGATGTACAGTCGAAATGACTATCATATTGATAGGTAATCTCCATATCAAAAGTAGAGATAAAGCGGCATTTTAAATCCTACTCAATACACTCATTCAATTTACCTTATAGTCGCATGCCGGCAACTGACGGAGTCTTAACATGTCTCTTGAAATCTCTTCAAGAATTCCGGTTATTTCTGCTCTCCAATTTCCCAGGTAACAAACTATCCTTTTGCCATCGCACAGCATGATATTCACGGATTTCATGAGGATGTATCGCACTCATGTGTCTGTAACCCCTAGTAGTAATCCTCTGAGAACTCAGCTCGCTAGGCTTATTCAGGTTTTGCCTGCGGCTAAGTTTAACAAATGAGGGCTATGTTCCATGGCATTAAATCCACGATGGAATTCACGTATGATAGGTACATATAATAATGTACGTATATGAGACGATTTTGATGACCCATATCAACTTACGCAACGTCATGGATATTCAGAGCAGAAAATATGAGACCAGATGAAGAAACCAAGAAGTCCGAACAACCCGAGCAAAAAGTGAAAAAGTGGATCAAGTACACGGAAGGATGGTGATCCACAAGCAGGAATGGCGAGAATGCAACTAGTGGCAAGAAACTGAGGTATTAGGTTGTCTACACCACATCTTTTGGTATAAGTAATGGAAAAACACGAGGTGCATTCAGCAACAGAGGATTTAGTAGGTTTTTAGCTTTGAAAAGAAAACGAGCAGCCCGTTTCAATCTGCTTACACAAATCTTCTTGCAAGCTTAATGAGCTTAATGAGATGGATAACCAATTCATCGATAAGAATCTCACATAGCATTCAGCAGGAGGGTTATGTAACCATATAAACTGCCGTTTTTCTCAATTTTCGGTGGTTGAAGTTTCAAGAAAATAGGGCTAAGCTACGTCAACAATCAAACCCAAGAAACGAGGTTGAACAGCAATCGTGTAGCAGGTGGGTGAATATTACACATAAAGGCGGGTTTACGTGGTGTCAGTTTGCCTTGCAACGTAACAGCACGAGGAAATGCTGTGCAGGAGATGCTGCGAGTGCAACGCACGTATCATGCTCAATCGGCGAGGCGAAGTGCAGGCACTCAGTATCCGCAACGATGGCGACTGACTGACTGATGGAAGTCAACCACCTGTCATGATGGAGCGAATGTTCTCCCGAGAAGAAGACGGGGTCAATGACGCTACTGCCGCTGGTGGGCCAGGGAAACCTTCCGCCAAAGATTGGAATACGGGAACAGAATCATGAAGGACATGGCAGTTGTATTGGTGGATACCATCAGGAATTTTACGCAAAGGACATCAGACGATTTTGGCTTTCTTCTCTCCTGATTGAACCAGAAACAGAGAGAATTAATAAGAACTCAAAGCCATAACTATGAGGGAGTGGCCTGCAATCACACTCTGGTTTTTAGATATAAGAGCTCTGCAGTTTCTGTTCAGAGTGTCAAAATCTTGTAGTTCGACAATGATTGACGTGAAGTAGGTATCTGAACCCACCAAACCAAACCTCGTTCACATGCCACGAATCAGAGGAGCGAATCGTCTTTGATGCCCTCCCAAAACCGACTGGTGAGGCACTTGACCCGCATCAGCCTCGCGAGTCAAGATTCACGGCCAGGAACCATCTAAACTGCACGAGTCAACTCGTACATCAGCCTCCAGAGGCAAACTCGCGCCGTGTAAACCCGCTTTTATGTGATACTGTGGTAACTAGTTATTTTATCAGAGGCAAATATGTGACGTGGTTGATGAAACGTAATCATCCCATTCATATAATTTTGTGATCCAAAATAGTTACAGTTAAAAGGAATGTCGTGTTCTAAGGAGTGAATTCCAAATCGGATACACCCGAGATGACAAGATAGGGCTGGCTGTAGCTGGAACTTTCCAGATAGTGTGTTCAATGGGGAGTCCCCACAAGTATGGATGGATCGTGAAGAGAAGCTGAGAATGTTCACATGGTAGGTGCTCCATTGCTTCCAGCAGTCCTAATGACCAATGCACATTGCTGCATACGTTGTGGCAGCAGTTTTGTACATTTTAATGGCCAAACCAAACATGAATACGATTATCAACGCAGTTATGAGAAGCATGGATAATAGAAGTCTCGCCACTTTTCAATTGTCATGATTGTTGCAAAAGTTTCCTATTGAATGGTTCGACAATTTGACATTCTACATTCCTATGTATTCGATTCACCTTGAGTTGGATTTTGTATTTTTCTCAAAAATGTTGTAAATTCTATCCAAGAATAAATGATAAAATACTGTAATTATCGAAGGATTTGCTTTTTAATTTTTGTGCATACACGATCCAAGAATTAACACAGATTTTGGAGTAAATACCTGACGGATTCCATCAGCTAGGATGTGCTCCAGCTGTAAACGCACTCCGATCACTGCCGCTCCATGTGATCCAGGCTTAAAGCTATACCCAGATTTCCTTATCGATTTGGACATTTGTGATCTATTTCGTATTGGGCTTCTTTTTTTTTTCTTTTAGTAGTTCTCCCTGATTTCAAGAACCATTTCTACCAAGTTCAAACAATAATTAAAGTTCTTTGGTTTTGAAACGTGACTAGAATTGCACATCCAAGTTGGGAAAATTGAATTTCAGACTGTACAGTCACTTAACGTCAAAATGCCCAGCCAACACCACAGCCGTAATCGGATCAGAATTCGTTCGAACCATTTTCTGAACGCACAGCCTCACTCTGGATTTGAACAGACGTACCTTAATCGCTATACCCATTCACCTAGTGACAGAGCGCTAAACCGCTCACCTAAGATGTTTGTGATTTAAATAAGATTTATTTCTGATCATTCTGCTGAAAAATATCTGTTAATTAATATATTTATTTCAGAATGAGTTTTAAAGTACGCTGGTAAAGTAGCCTTCAGCAACAGTAGGTACCTACTGAACTTCACAAAAAAAGGTTTTTGTTTGGCGTAATCCTCAAGGGTTTTGGCTTCAAACCAACAACTAAGATATGGGACCTTGGAGGAAAGTTATAATCGGTAGAAAGTTCGAACCACAGAAAAGCCCTGCTGTCTTTTCATCATCAAGTGGAGCAATTATATAACAGATGATTCGATTATTTGTTTGTTGGTTTGGTACAAAATGAGCAAAGTTCTTACAGTCTAAGAAAACAACTAATATTACCTTAATCCTGTCGGTTACTTTGATATTCTGTCATTTTTTTCCCCCCTTCGGCTCAATCATTTATTGGTCGATGACTATTAGGCAGGAAGAGAAGGGGCAGAGCTCCAGTTCCAGCCCTTGTTCGTCAATTGATATACTTTGTGCTGGTCATATGTCAGGAAACCTGGATAAAGCAAATGCATATTATAGTTAGGCAATTATTTTTTCACCGCGAATACCTATGTGAGTTATTTGATTAACAATATCGAAAAATACGCTTGGTCTTCGACATGTGGGCTTTTAGTAAAGTCGAGTCTCAATAATCTGCCCCTTCCAGTAGTCCATAACATATGGTAATCTGGGCTTTTCTCCATCAGTAGTTATAATAGATGATTTTGAGATCAAACGAACTTACCTGTGAAGTTTGATCTTGATTGTATGTGGGTCTCATCGATGTAAATAGTAAGTGTAGTACCCCCGTTTCTCGCCAGATGCCACACATTTCAAAGCCACAAAGAGGAAAACAATCCCCCTTCTCTATGGCCTCTTGTTCCTGTATAACCTGCCCAGCAGTAACCTTCAGTCTTTTTCAAAGCTCCCTCGTTGCAACCCCAGGGGAATTAAGACAAGCTAAGGGAGGGGAGGGACCTATTTACATCGATGAGACCCACATACAATCAAGATCAAACTTCACAGGTAAGTTCGTTTGATCTCAAAATTGTATTGGGTCTCATCTCAGTAAATAGTAAGTGTAGCTATTCAAAGCATGTTGCAACGGAACGAAATATATGACTTTATTCAGAACTGAATAACGAGAAATGTAACAGTACTCATTGAATGCAGTAGGTACAATTGAATAATATGTTACAGTACGCATTTCATACATACTAAATTTACAAACAAAGCCAGCCAGGATTTGATAACGTACTGCACATGAACAGTTACCCAGTGAGAACAACCATCGAGAAAACAAGAAGATTTAAAAAAAAAAAAAAAAGGCATAGACACTAAGTCTAAAAAGTAGGTAGTCTAAGTCTAAAATAAAGACACATAAAGTCACTAACCATTGAAAATGGCACTATCAAAATCGTCAGTGCTCTGAAGTGGGCGATTATAAAACCGAGCGAAGGTTGAGGACTTCTCTGTCCAACCAGCTGACTTCCGGATAAAGTCAATATTGACACCCCTCCTGGCCACAGCTTAAGTGGAGGCATGCCTTGTGCTGTGTGCCGTACATATGGAAATGTCCAAGCCGCTAGCTGACAATGTTGTCTTATCCAGCGACTGATGGTCTGACTGGAAGCTGCAGCATAAGGTTTTCGAGATGACAAGAACAAGAAACGAACACCCTTTCTGAGGGTGGATGTCTTACGCAAATAACACTCCAAGGCAACAGCAGCACATATAGTAGTGGGTCGTCTACGTGAAACCGAATAGTCAGAACAGGTTGGGACCTACCACGTCCTGAAGTTTTGACCAGGCTAGATATCTTCAGATCAAACCCTTGTGTCTTTCTAACAATATCATTAACATCAATAAGAGATAGTCTGGACTCTTTGACCAGTCACCAATTCCAGGAGGGTTGCCAATTTACACGCCAACTGTTGTATTGACATAAGCCTATTATCACTATTTTTAAAGTGATCCAATACAGTTTGAGGGTCCCAAGTAAAATCGTATTTTGGAGCCGAGGGACGTAGGCAATAAATTCCCTTGAAAAATCGCTCAAGATTAGGCTCGTTCGAAATTTCTTCGGACACAACAAGGGAAATAGCCGATCTGTATAAGTTTAGAGAGCTATATGATACCCCCCTCTCGAATTGAAGAGTAAGAAAGTCTAAAATAGAAGAAATATGTGGAGAGTATACACTACAGTCTTTCGCCTGGCAGTATTTCCACCAAAGCTTCAGTCCTGAATTATACTGTTTTAAAGTAAAGAAGAGATGCTGATACGTGCAGAACCCTCGGGAATCCGTCTCATGCGGAGGCTTTCCATGATAAGCAGCCTGCCAACAGGGTAAGGTTCCTCCATAACAGGTGAGGGTACCAGCTAGGGGAAATAAGTAAATTACTATCAGGCTCCAAGATGATAGGTTCGCCAAGAAGCATAGAAGAATACATAGTGTACCAAGGTTGAGCCTTCCAAAGCGGGACAACCACCACGCCTGTAGCCTTATCACTAATAATTTTATGAAGGACTTTAGGTATAACAGCAAATGGTGGGAATGCATAGAAGAAGAAAACTCCCCAATCTAAAGTAAAAGCGTCGATGGCAAAACTGTCTGGGTCCCTTTGCCATGACACAAATGTTGTACATTTCCTGTTGAGCCTAGAGGCAAAAAGATCTACATCAAAAGAAGTATATCTATCAAGGATGACGCAAAAGGCATTATCACTAAGCTCCCATTCGATCTCGGTTTGTGAGCGTTGCGATTCAAAATCAGCTATATTATTCTCAGTTGATTTAATGTAAGAAGCAAAAATGAAAATGTCCCGTGAAGCACACCATTCCCAAAGCAGTCTAGCAAGAGAATTCAGCTGAGGGAACTGAATGCTCCCCATTTTATTTATGAAAGCAATAGCGGAGGTATTATCCACTCTGCATAAAATATCACACGAATGGAAAGTATCTGCAAAGCATTTAAGGCCAAACCAGGCAGCTAGCAGCTCCAGGTAATTGATATGAAAGCATTTTTCGTCGTCTGTCCAAAAACCGTGAGCTCTTTTATCCTTACAAACAGCCCCCCAACCGGTGGTCGATGCATCCGAAAAAATTTCCATAGTAAAACGTAATGGCCTAATAGATTTACTGGCTATTGGGAGGTTTGTTAACCACCACTGAAAATCTTTCTGTAATTCACTAGGCACTGACATAATAGCATCGTAGTTGTCATTATTTATTCTAAGAACCAACAATTTTGATCTCTCAAATAACTTAGTGTACAACCAGCCGTACTTAGTGGCATGACAGACTGAAGTAATCCTGCCCACAAAGGATGCAAAGCTTCTAATAGAGCAGGTCCGAGTTGACGAGAACTGAACACCTACCTATCAATAGAAAATCGTCCAGGTAAAGAACTGATAAAAACCCTTTACCTCAGAGGTGGGCTAAAACTGGCTTCAATAGTTTAGTAAACATGTGAGTAGGTTGAAGAAAAAGACTTCAGTTCCACAAATGTTTTCAGTTTTTCACTATATATATTTCAGGCACTTTATACCCATCTTCAGGTGGTTCTGAAACAAAACCAGTCAACCAATACAACGTTTAGACTTATTTATAGAACCGACATTTTATTTTACCTATATAAATTGCAACTCATCTCCTCAAAGACCCTAGAGACTCTGCAGGCTATTGCACACAAACATAACTTGGTTGGAAGGCCAATACATCCCATTTTTCCAATGCTGTTCATGGTGGACTAGTCAATGAAAATGGAATAAGTCTTTTAGGATACATTAAAAGCAGAAATACTTACATTTATAGTTCTTAAACAAGTTAAAACAACGACACCAACTCAAACAATATATCAAGCACAAGGGAAAAAAACAAACAAGCATAACCCAAATGTCGGTTCTATAAATAAGTCTAAACGATGTATTGGTTGACTGGTTTTGTTTCAGAACCACCTGAAGATGGGTATAAAGTGCCTGAAATATATATAGTGAAAAACTGAAAACATTTGTGGAACTGAAGTCTTTTTCTTCAACCTACTCACATAATAATGGAGTTCCACAAACTTAGAGCTTCAACCATAAAAACGATCAAATTTAGTAAACACATAAGGTGCTTGACAGAGCCCAAAGGGTAATGAAGAAAATTGAAAGTGACCCACCAAAACGGAAGCGCAGATATTTCCTGTGACTCAAATGGATAGGGATTAAAAGATAAGCATCTTTAATATCCAAAGTAGCCATAAATGAATTGGGGGAGAGTAGCTTCCGCACTATTTTATGACCCTCAATCTTAAAATGGGTGGACGTCATAAAAGAGTTCAGGTTCTTTAAATTAATAACCAAGCGGTTTGAACCGTCTTTTTTAGGAACCAAGAAAATATTGGTCAAATAAATTGACCTGGGGAGGGATTAACATTTGAGATTGCTCCCGAAGACAAAAAACGATCTATTTCCGTAGATAAAGCCTGTCGTTCCGAAGGGGACCAAGAAGGAGTGTTGGTGAGATCACATTGAACCGGATGGTGAGAGAATGACAGTTTCATGCCAGATACATATGAAAGAACTAACTGATCACTGGTAATAGATCGCCAGGTACCATAAAAATGGCGTAATCTACCGGCATGTCTACCTACTTGGGTAGCAGCTAACGACGACGAGTCGACTTCTGGTTGTACTGGTGGCCACCCTTGCGGCGCTGTTGTTCTTGGCGGCGGGGATAGTCTCGATTGCGTCTGTGTTGGGGAGCCCGTTTGTGTATAGGCTTCTGTCCTCCCGCACGGGTTCCCTGAGGTGTGGAGCGGCGAGGACCTTTGGAGTTGAAAGAATTCTTGGTGTTCCCGGGTTTCTCTTTGACCAACTTCAACTCGACCGACGATTTTTCCAAGGATCTCATTGCTCTAATGTTCTCCGTTAAATCGTCCCCAAAAAGGAACTCATCGGATGGGAGACCCTTCAAAACACCTCGCAGGTCCTCATTTAAGTTTAAGGAAACCAGGTCCTTCCTGGAGTGTGACTCAGCATGTCAGACAAAAGGTGGGCGGCATCACTGAGATATTGAAGCACCTCTTTATTCCCTCCACCTTCCTCCCGTAGGAAAAAAGACATAGCATGTCCAACAGCAGTTAGGCTGGAACCAATCGGGGTCTGGAGGGAAGCCAAGCGAGTGTCCCGACGGATCACAGCCTCAGTGGAAACTTTGGCAATCACTTTGTTGAGCTTGGGAGCTTCGATCTGGCGGCAGTTCTCCGGAGCCGGATATTTCGTTGTCAGAACGTGCCTTTCTTCCTCAGTGATACCGTTAGTCAAGGTTGAACTCCACCTGTCCGCCAAATCCTTGTGCAGAGGAGGCCCAGAGCTGACGACTGGAGCAGCGTCGTCGCCAAGCAAACGAAGGACCTCCTGGTCCAAGGTAGGATCCACCGTCTGAGAATCTACAATTGGTGTAGGTGCCGACGACATCCTTGGGAGCTGCACACCTGTAATGCTTTTTTTTTGGTATAGGCACAGTAGATACAAAAATTAAATAACAGCCAGGAAATGGCCAGCATAAATTGGAGCCAACAGAAGTATGTGTCGTTGACCTCCTTGTGAAAACTATAAGAGGAAGACCTATTGTAAGCCTTCACAAGGCTGGGATATTAAGAGAAGATGTGTACCAGCTGATGAGATGGTGAGGGAGTGCATCACAACACTACCCTCTACCAAGTGTATCACAACACCTAAGGGCATATCACAACACCCTGCTGAATAATCACTGTCACTAGTGAAAAGCTGGCGATCAGAGTGTATCACAACACTCAAGGGTATATCACGATACCCTGCTGAATAATCACTGTCACTAGTGAAAAGCTGGCGATCAGACTGTATCACAACACTCAAGGGCATATCACAATACCCCACTGAATAATCACTATCACTAGTGAAAAGCTGGTGCCAGGCATGCCATAATAATGCGCAAACAATTAGGATAATAGGTTTGCTCAAATAATAAGGATAGCAAACCTCCTTGTAGATATGCACAAAAAAAATGAAGTAAGGTCCAAAACACAAGGAGTAAGTCATAACACAACAACCGGTGACGAGCATGGCCCTGGCAAACCAGCTAAACGGAGAAGAAGAAGAATAATAACACAACATGTGACACACGATGCCAAGATGGAATTCCATATCCAAAGTACAAAAACAGGAAGAATCTTACCTTCATTGATTAGATTAAGATCAGACGACTCGGAAACAGGTGAAGGTGAGGGTGATGACGTATAGGACGACAGATCAGTGTCTGACTCGCTAGGAATCCGGCGAGGTGCACAGCGATCCTGGAGAGATGGTCGTCGGCAACTCGAGCGAGAGGCCCTGTCCTCCAAGGCCCGGCAAATCCTCTTCAATCGCCTATGCAGCGATTCGGACGACCGCGAATGGCGCCGACCAGAACGTCTTCCGGTCATGAGTAGATAAATAGGGAGAAGGATGAGAGAAATCTCCGCGAAAATAAAAGTGAAGGAACGATCAAAAATTTTGGAGATTCACCTTGCACAAAAACGAAGACTGGAGGTTACTGCTGGGCAGGTTATACAGGAACAAGAGGCCATAGAGAAGGGGGATTGTTTTCCTCTTTGTGGCTTTGAAATGTGTGGTTCATCTGGCGAGAAACGGGGGTACTACACTTACTATTTACTGAGATGAGACCCAATACAATAGGAAAGTGAAAATACTAGGAGGTACCAAAGTAGGTATAAGCCACCTTCTGATACTGGGATTGGAAGCTACATTACCACAGTAGTAGAGGAAGTGGATTGAGCAGTGATTAAATATTTCATTGTGAAAAACGAATGACCATAAATTTCTACAGACTGCGTTACTATTAATTTCCAAAATTTAACTAGATTAGTAAAAAAAAACTGTTTTCATCCTTTTTTCCCCCCACCCCCTTCAGTAAGAGGGCAGATTGCTGAGAATTTACTGTCGTATCATGATGAGCACTGTCAACAATAGCGGATAACGGGGGAGGTTTTTTCTCATTTATAATATGCACAGAATGAATCCATGCAATCAGAGCAGTTCTTACCGGTTGGGGTCTTCTTTATAATATGATGGTATTTCAAAGAGCTTTGGGTCGATGTCGTCTCGAAATTGGAAAACTTGGAATGTTATTTTTGCGGTTACTGTTGGGAGTATAGGAATATCTGTAAAAAATAAATAAATAAAACAGAATGAAAAAAATTAAATAAAAATACATAATAATAAAATACATTAAGCGTTCTCTAACCTCAATTGATTGAATTTCTCTCCAATTTAATTTTCTCTCCAAACAACTCGACGTAATACTTCAGATTCCACACAAAAATTGAATATTTATATCCCGTAGGGACGTCCCAACTCTAGTTGTCGCAATCGGCGTAACCTCAGGGGATGATGTCAAGGTACAACATGGTTAACCTTTCAGGAACATGGTTAACCTTTCACAAACATGGTTAACCTTTCACAAACGTGGTTAACCTTTCACAAATATGGTTAACCTTCTCTTTCACGAACATGGTTAACCTTCTCTCTCACTTAACATGGTTAACCTTCTCTCTCACTTAACATGGTTAATCATGTTAACCACGAACATGGTTAATCACTTAACATGGTGGTTAACTATGAACATGGTTAACAACTCTACTTAATACTTCTGATTCCACACAAAAATTGAATATATATCCCGTAGGGACGTCCCAACTCTAGTTTTCGCAATCGGCGTAACCTCAGGGGATGATGTAGTCAAGGTTCAACATGGTTAAACCTTTCACGAACATGGTTAACCGTCTCTCTCACTTAGCATGGTTAATCACTTAACATGGTTAATCACGAACATGGTTAATCACTTAACATGGTTAACTACGAACATGGTTAACAACTCAACTTAATACTTCGAATTCCACACAAAAATTGAATATACATATAGGTATCCCGTAGGAACGTTCCAACTCTAGTCATCGCAATCGGCGTACCCCAAGGGGATGATGTAGTCAAGGTTCAACATGGTTAACCTTCTCTTTCACAAACATGGTTAACGTTCTCTTTCACGAACATGGTTAACCTTCTTTCACACAACACGGTTAATCATGTTAACCACGAACATGGTTAACAACTCGACTTCAGATTCCACACAAACATTGAATATATAACCCGTAGGGACGTCCCAACTCTAGTTGTCGCAATCGGCATAATCCCAGGGAATGATGTTCTCTTTCATGAACCACAATTAACATCAAGTGACACTTTATTCGAAGCTGAACTAGGAGGGGGGGGGGGGCTACTTAAACACAAAAAAACAACAACTAACTCACCAACTTTGACAGGAAAGCCTGGGGGAAGTTTGATTTGTACGAATTCCCGCAGTTTGTTGAAATGCTTGAAAGGCCCAATGACTTCAAGGACATCGAGCAGCATGCTCACGGACAACGGGAACTCTGGACTCTGCATGACAAAGGAACGGACGATGGAAAATCACACCTACATGGGAACAGGTTATGCTGTACAAATCGACTACCAGTAGTTAGGTAAAGCCAGCTTGTACCATTGCGACGGTCGCCCGGAAAGCTTTTGACGTTTCTTTATGTACGAGTTTTCGGCCCAACGTCGGATACTCTCCGGGCTCACATGATATGTAGACGTCCCAACCGATTCCCGGGTCTGGTGGAGGCGTTAGAGATGTCCTTCTGCCAAGGACCTGCTGTTGAATTGAAATAACAGAATAATCACATTATAGAAAACAAGGATATCACTTGATTTACAGTCAACTTTACTTCTTCTTGACTATTTGACATGAACGAAATTTTTGGATCAGTATAAAGCCAGCCACAGACGAGCGTTTCAAATGGACTGACTGGACTGAATGGAATGACGACAATTTCCAGGGGGTCACAGACGGTCGCTCTACTCCATTGTTCCACTCCTGCCCTCTTCTCAGTCATTTCGGAGTTTAGGCAATTACAAGTACATACATAAAAATACGCATTTTCCGCCACCCCAATATCGTGTAACGCGCCATTTCGGCCCCAAGAACTCCCCTCACACGGTCGTTTTTGATTGCTTAAGTAGGGCCCTTCTCATGTTCCACAATTTTCACCTAATCTGGGTTTGGCCATGAACAACAACTCGTACCTACAAACAAATAGGTAAAAAAAGCTAAATTATTACACAACGGATCTTTATCTTCCTGTAGGTATAGATGCCCCTTCTATGTAGATCACTATTTTCTGTGCTCCCCCCAGGAAAGCCTTAAATCGAGCCTAAACCGAGTACTGGATTCGGCCAGCCAATTACAGTTTCATGAATCATAACCATGATCATGAACCATATTATTTGCTCTTATGCATGAAGCCTCACGTGCAGTTTAAACGAGTTGAGAATCCTCCCCACAGTTCGAAGAAAAGTTCGTGCAAATTTCATCAAAACTGGCCCGGCCCGGAACTTATGGCCCATGCGTTCATGAGAAATAAATTGAGTACCTCAGATCTCGCGTCTGCGCACGCGCAGTGGTCATACCAATTATCTGAGCGTTTTGAAATTAATAGGGGGACATCTCGAAGCTACATCCCTACTGCCTGCCGAATTTCAACAAATTGGGCCACTTTTTTAACGAGAATTTAAAAACGTCATAAAAACCTTCAACATTAAGATATGAAATGAAGGAAGGATGAGGAAATTTTTGATCCTGGTGATCCCTCGAACTGTTGAGAACATACAGGTCCAAATTCGAAGACACACACCAGCCTGCCATCGTGTCGTTCCATCACTCCAATTTCAACACACGATGGGCTGGTGCAATGGATTTATGGCGCGATCGAATTCCAACCTCTCCAAAAAACTTTACTCAAGATTCCACACACACACGATCACTCCACAATCCGTTTGGACTGGAATGCTCCTCAGTGGCTGGCTTAAGAAAATATTTTCAGGACTATCGTAATATCATAAAAGTACCTACTTGTTCACGAATATGCAAAAATATGGACCGGAGAAAATTGGTCGATTTTTAGTAGAAATTATTAGACACTTCCTAAGAGATACGGCCAGCAGATACGCTACCTAGGAGACAGAGGGCACAGGACAAGCATGGAGGACGCAAACCTCTGCAGACTGTGATGGCGGCAGCTTTACGACGGTTAGAACCATAAATTCAATACGCCAAGCATATTTACGATATTTTACAGAACAGTTACATCTAGAAAATACGGTTGAAGTATCCGACTAACCGTACCTACTAGGGAACACTCCTATCAAGTACCTACCAAACAATTCAGATCTTACAAACATGCATGGAAGATGGAGGAGGGTGAGCTGGGGATAAATAGATAAGCAGCTACTGGGCATGCTATTCGGACATCAAGACAGGCGATTTATAGGACCCAGCAGCAATACTACTCAGGAACAACGAGCCTTCAATGTATGATTCAGTAGGTTTTCAGCGGAAGGTACACATAGAATTGGGCACTGAGGGTATCAACAACATTTGGTGCATTTTATTTCTGTTTAAATCTCTATTTTTTGAAATCACAGGAGTGCAACACACAGAATGTAATTTTCCAACATACTGAAGGGGTCACAACAATCATAACAGACATGGAAGCTTACATCGCTCATCCACTGAAGAGGATGTCCATGTTCCCCAACAACAAGACAGCAAAAACGATACCCCAAACAAGTTATATTAATTATCACAGAAAAATTCGTGAAGAATTGTTTAATACCACCTATAAACAACATCGTGTGTGGCAATAAAATATCAAATGATTATTAATTATTATGGCATACTATTTACAGATGACTGTGGGTAACTCACGTCACCGTTGCAATCAATGACTGGCGTATTGCCTTTGGTCAGCTTTTCCATGATGGCTTTGTTTTTAAGGAGATCCTCCTCCGACAAATGTTCACGCCTTTTTCGAGATTCGAGGACCATCCCGTTTATGTCGTACACATCAGCGTTGAATGCTCCAACGGTTTCCTTCGGGAAAAACGGACAAAGGACATGTTTTAGCTGTAGATTAAAAAAAAACAACAGAAAGACACGTATATTTCTGGTGCATGAAGGACACAACCCACGAACTCAAGACATAAAAATCAGTAGAACAGAAACAGTGCCATCCCCGAGAGAATGACTAAACGTAGGCGCATACAGTGACGAAAATAGCGACTATATTAGCGACTATCCGGGTATCACACCACAAAATCCGCTTACCTATGTACATGCGTAAAAAATGTGTGCATTCAACGTGGAATGGGCAACTTTCGCGGGATAAAAATTCTCATTTTTTGCCAAATTCTGTTGAACAACGGAAGTTAACACTTATTGACCACAAAACGAGGTGTTTGTCGGAAAATCTAGGCAGAAAACGTGTGAAATTTGAATTACTGAGTTCCCGTTAGAAATGAAGTATCTGGTAAATCACCGAGTAGTTCAACTCAAATCCCCCTTAACACTAGTGCATCACGTTAAACGATGTACCGCACCGCAAATTTATAAAATTTACAAGGTTCGCTCCAGAATCAGATCCTGATACACCATTTTTGTCGCATTTTTACATAAAATCACCCTCATTTAAAAACTACCGCTTATTTTTGAAAGTGGGCAAACTACAATTTTCCCAGTTCTGACTATTAAAAAAATAAAGAAAGAAAGAAAGAAAAAATTCCACACTCTGTGACTAGCACACCAGCAGCCTTAGTACTAAACGTTCATTAGGGTAAATAATTACTGACCGCACTTACTTTTCGATCTTCTCTGAAGAACCAACCCGATTGTGCTTTGGTAAAAGTGATGGATTTGGTTGACATCTGTGCGGCCATGATGTCGCTACTCATCAAGATGTCGACTTCATCTTCGATTTCCATTTCGGTTTCCTGAAAAGTTTGAGCAACGAATGGAAGTCGAGTTCCCACAAATCCACAACGATTCAAGATACGAAAAAGCTAATGGGCTATGCGCATGACTTTCAGTTGTCTTATTTTTTATTGAAAGAGTGACAGCTTCAAAGCTGTAAGGAAAAGGGGCTGGTCCAAAAAAATTGCATCTCGATTTTTATAGAACAAAATGAAATTTAGATGTTTGAAAAAAGGCGCATTAGGTCGTACGAATTGCCGAAGCTTCTGACTGGTCGGAGCGCACCACACAACGAACTTGCAAACCCTCAACATTCTATTGGGTTTACTGTATCCATGTGGCAATACACAGTTATTGTACTTCCCGTTCTTCTCTTCGTATTTACCCGGAAAGTCTTTTGTTTCGCGAAAAGCATTTCGTAACATGGAAAAATTTTCATGTAACGTGAAGAACCAGCTTTACCCGTGCCCATTGAATCAGCTTTCATAATTACTTACAGCAGAAAACAGCCTTTCACGTGGCTAACCTCACAGTACCAGATGACCATGGAACAAAACAACCTCTTAGGTCCATCAAACCCATGGAAGAAGGAATATCCTCTTCTTACTTCCATCAACCCAACCCTGACACCCACTTGCTGTGTGGAGACTATGCGTTAAATGAGAAAAGCACGCACACCCCATGACCACGTGCTTCAGCCTTCAGATTCTGTGGATATTTTCTCATTTTTCAGAGATTTTCTATTTTCTCTTTTTTCTGTTAAAGTTATACCTATTCAGCATGGATGATTCTCAACCAGGGGTAAGTGGTCACTTTATCCATTTTTTAATATTTCACACAAAATCGTGGGTACAAAAACGAGGGTAAACCTTCTAAAATTAATAGGTTTGTAGATATAATCAAACACGTGAAAGAAGGAAAACCACAAACACTAACCACAAGAATAAGAATGAAAAGGTTCATGAAGAGGGTTTATATAATAATTCCATGAATAGATCACTGAGAGAAACACGTTAAGGCCACTAGGAGTTCGCCATTCATGTGTTTAAGAAAACAGTACGAAGAAAACCGTGAAAAGGTCGGCATCTGTGCATGCTCACTCTAACTGCTCTTTTACATGTTTCCGTAAAAAGAAATACGGTATGTATAAAAAACTCTCTAATAGCTGACCTAACCGAAACGAGACGAGGAAACAGAAATAGAGAACAAGCACAGAAAAAAAAGGAAGCGGGAATTTTTTAAATGTTAATGCTAGATTTCGCCAGTTGCCCAATCAGCTGACGGCGTTACAGTATCCATGAGCTCGATTTCAGGGAGGACGTCACATGACTTTGTTGTGTGATGACGTCATATGAACTGGTATGCCCGGCACGGACCAACTCCAAACACTCTTCAAACCAACCTGTTTTCAAAAAATGTTAATATCTAATCTAATAATTCATGAAGTTTTTCATATAACTTGAAACACTTGCGGCAGAGTAGTGGAAATCCATAGGAGCAAAAAACGACAGGATAAAATTAGAATAGTCTATTTTTATCCTGTCGTTTTTTGAAGTTTTTCATTTTTTGACAAACATGAAAGTGGCAAAAGTTCATTTTTTAAAACTCACTTCGTATCTAACCCTCTGATACAGGCCTTCTTTGTTGTCGAGGACGGTAAGAGCCTCCGAGGGTTTGACGTGGCCGACAAATAGGAAACTAACGTCTCCCCTTTCCCAACGCATATCGTTGAAATCCACGAGCGTCGAGTCGAGCCGGATGCTGGAGCCCTTCTTGTGGATTATGCAGATGTCTGACGGGAGTATTCGAGACACGAGAGGCACTGGACAGAAGAAGAACAGTTTCGATTCCTCAGATAACAGAGAGCTTTTATTTTGGATTTCAAAAGGCAGCAAGGATGTACCCATAATAGGTTGAAAAATACAAGATTTAGAATGGTACGTGTTTTGGCGATGCCATACCAGCATAAAAACGTTAGTGGGATGTGGGACCTATGATGCTGCGGTACGACATTAAAGCCTCTCTGGAAACAACTGAGATAATAATAAAGAAGTAGGAATGAGAGTAAGTAGGTAGAATCAGCTGAGTGAGCATTGAGACTAATCATACACAACCAACCGATGCAAAGCATATATCATATTATGTAGGTATATATCACATTATGTAGGTACAGGGTCAATAAGAACGCGTGGATTTCAAAATTATGCTATACGCCAAAAGTAATATTGCAATTAAAACAAGTATCATGGCAATAAAAAATAATAATTTTTGAACATCACGGGGTTCATATGGGGCCCCCTCCCTTGAAACTTCTCGCACCACTCATGTGATCTCATCCTTCAAGCATCAAGGGCTCATGGCTTGTAGGATATCCCTTTCATTTTAAATGTCCTTGACCATGAACAGCATATCATCACTCAATACGACAGTTCTTACATATCCATACCAGGGATTAAAACCTACTCCCCTGTTAGTAGAAGCGTTCCGTGAAACTGCAGATGACACTGCAAGAATGCAAAAAACTCCTCAGCAGCCAGTATACTCTTTCCCAATGAATTTCCAAATGAAACGCAAGAACAGACATTTCAGATCCCCATGACATCAATCCCAGAGACTTCTTTTTGGAGATGACAGCAAACAGATACTAAAGAGTGTACAAGATATTCACAGATGGATCAAAGCAGGCAGTTGGAACAGGAGCTGTGTTTTTTGATCTACAAACTAAAGGAAAATTCATGTACAAGCTACCTGCACCCTCTTCCACCTTCACTGCAGAGAAAATAGCCGTAAAATTAGCTATAGAACACACTAGTACTCTTCAATTATATTTTGTGGCAATACTTTCCGACAGCCAGTCCTCATTGAAACATCTAAAAAACCAGGGGAAACATATAATGATCGCCTGACAATAGAGATGGTGAACATGATAAATTAATGTATTAGACCAGGGAGTTGAGGTAAGCATCGTTTGGGAGAAGGCACATGCCAACATCGGGCCGAATGAGGAGGCTACTGAGCTGCAACAATGGCTCCTATAACTGGAACAAAGTACCATTTTCATTCATCTAACATGTCGTGACATCCTCCCAGAACATCATCTTGTATTTCATATTAAGATTACACAAATAAACCAGACGAATGAAGCGGCATACGTGACCGGCTGCAGGCAAAACCCTACTCTTTCCCCCCATCCCTGGGGGAGAGTGGAAAGGGCCATATAAAAATCCGCCGTTCTCGCCCGTTTCTTCGTTCTACGCTCACACCCAAAGTCGATGACTTCTCTCTCCCTCCTCACACATCTCCTTACTTCAATAACGTAAAAGATCCCAGACTGGTGGAACCTCCCTGACTTCGCTACAGGTGTTAACCTTTTAGACGCTAGAGCCATCACCTTCTCCTCCATCACTCTCACTACCACTACCACATAACAATTTAAAAAATAGACGCAAAATAGAATAGTACAAGCGATGGAATGAAGACTACGCATGGAACATCCATAAAAAAGGAGAGTACTATTTAAGCATCCAACCAGAGATCCCTAGACGGCCGTGGTTCCCCGAAGGGAATATCGACCGCAAGTTCATCAAAATCATTTCTTGACTACGGTTCAATCATCACAGACTTCCATTTCACCTCCACAAAACACACCCTGGAGAGCCCGAAATGTACACATTGCAACAGAACGAAGGCAGGAGATGGTGACCATGTAATTTTAAAATGCTCCAAATTCCACAACCAAATACAAGAATTATGGGAAAAACCTCATCCAGGGAAAGTGTTTCCAACTAGAATGTCTAATCAATATAGTAAAGCTGGCGCTACACGATGCGTCGAATGTTGGGCCAAACGTTCGACCGTACTCGACGAGTGACGACTCGACCAGTGACTCGAGCAAAAGCCCCAGTCACACGGTGTTGTCGGTGGTGGCAAATGTTTGATCCAGTGCGATCCAGGTCGAGCCGTAGGGAGTTTTTTCATAATTTTTAATAAAGTTGTGTGTGTAAAGTTTTTTATAATGGAAACGGATGACGAAGATTTTGCAGCGATTGCTGCAGCACAGTTGTTACTTATTTCGTGTACCGAATTGTTGTTGAAGCGAAGGAAACCAAGAAGAAGAAGGTGGTGGATGTTATCCCATAATAAATCCAGAGAATGGTAAGTGGTGAAAAGTTTTCGTGTTTTTGGTATATTATTTTTCATAGAGAAGTTAAGTCAGTAGGCAACAATCGGTCGGTTTTCTCAATTTCCAATCACAGCGCGGACAAATTTTCAATCATGCAACATTACCAAATGAGCGAATTTTGGAAGACCCTGTTATTTTTTAAAGATTTTTAGCAATTTCTAACAATAAAAACCAAAATGTGAAAACTTGCTTGTGAACCAAAAAAGCTGATCTTCGAATTCATCCTTACCTATCCGATTCTTGATTTTTTGGCGAAGGAACGGAATTTCTTAGTTACGAATTTCTTAGGAGTTAGAATTTCTTAATTACTTATTTACAATGACGTTATTCATTAATATTATCAGGTGCAGCGGCTCAGATATGCTGAATAATCTACTGAGGGAACCGTCTGGCAAATTTGAAAACTTTTGCCGTATGTCAGCAGAAGATTTTGAGTGCCTATTGAATAAAATTGGATCAATAAAATCACTGCGCTACAAACTACAAACTGAACGCCGAGTCGTGTGGCCGACCCTCCGTGTTCGAAGAAACGAGCCTCCAACGTTCCCGCCAACATTGGACACTTCTTTTTCCTTTGACTTGGGTGCAAGTACCGCTCTCAGAGCGATCGCCCTCCAACGCCAACGTTGGACGCTGGCCGTTGGACGCTGGACGTTCGAAGGTCGGCCACACGATGCTACCAGTCACCAAGCGTCCAACATTGGAAGGTGTTGGTAGCATCGTGTAGCGCCGGCTTAAGACAAGTCTATAGTGAAGTTCATCAAGAAATGTGACATCAGACTCTAATAAATAAAATCATAAATCAATGTTATTCTAATAAGTAGCATGGCTAAGGATTATGTAAATTATGAGGCCAATAAAGAGGGGGGAAATCCCCACAAGAAAAAATCACAAGTTGTAAAGGGTAGCCAGGGAATGTCCCCAAAACGCGAAATGAGACGCCCAGGGAAATGTTGGCGAAAAACTTCCACAGAGGCACGAGCTGTGTTTTCCCTTCATTTTCCTTGAAAAAAAAAAAAAAAACGGCCCAAAATATTCGCGTTGGGTCTAGCGCACACCAGACTGGGACTTTAGGGGAGTGGAGGAGAGCTTCAAGCAACATTTGCGGATTCGTTGGGAGTGACAATTCTGTTTGTTTCAAGGGAGATCCTGGTGGACGCAACACGCTATTTCTGAGCACCTCGATTCCTGCATTTTGGCACAAGGACTTCATAATATGAACAATCTACTATTCAAAAATTGATTTTTTATTAAACTTAAAGGCACTTGAACTCCCCATCTTTCTTTATGTTTTGACACAATTTTTTTTTTATTGCAATTACATTTGGCGAAGTATCATTTAGAAATCCATGCGTTCTTTCTGACAGATCCTGTACCTTCAAACGTAGTAGGTATACGTAACTAGTGGTAACAGTGTTTTTTTAAGCTGAAATCTGGTATACAAAAACATCAAGGGCTAGAGAAATACCTGTCATTTCAATGGCAGTAAGGTACAACCAGTTCTTTCAAAGTTTTAACGTACCCCAGCTGGTGAAATCCCACTTGAGCTCCATGTAGAAGTCGCCCATTTGTCTGAGAGCTTCTACCAAACTTGGACGGCGCTTTTCTATGTGTTCTCTACGCTGAGCTTTGAGTTTCCTAACCAAAGAAGCGACTGAAAGAAAAAATTACATTTCAAGCTGAATGACCAAAGCTGTGGATATGAAATTCATGTTTCGATTACCAAACAAATTTTAAATTATCGTTCATGTCAACAACCAGAGGGGGCCTATTCACTAAGCGAAAGAGACATCTTTTCGGTCAGACTCTCTCTTTTGGCAGAAGAAATTTTTACAGTATCCATGACACGGTTTCAGTAACTTCTAAATAAATGAGAGAGTTGGCGGCCATCTTGGCATTTTTGATCTCTTTCAGGGGGACACCTAATTAGGTGTCTTTTCTCGAAAAAGAGAGTCTCTTTCTCATTTCTTGTTTGTTTGATTGTCATATCGTGCATCATCCTTCTTTAATCCGCCACCATATCAGTCACTTTGATGCATGTTTTTTCATCTCTTAAAGGAAAGATGATTGTCCATTAGAAATATATACATATTGTCGATTCATGAGTAAAAACGTTCAAGTACGGGTTGAGAGCTATTCAGTAAAATATACGAACCCGGGAGACATTGGATGAGACTGTCTCCCGCGGGAGACTATCCCTCCTAGGAGATTTTCAAAACAGATCATCTATCTTCACTATCTCTCTTAGTGAATAAGCCCCCAGAACTCAAGCTGATACAACGATCTGGGGGCCTATTCAGTAAGCCAAAGAGACATCTCTTTTCGGTCGGACTCTCTCTTTTGGCAAGAGATTTTTATAGTATCCACGACAGAGTTATTTAGTAACTTCTGAAAGACAGAGTTGGCGGCCATCTTGGCATTTTTGATCTCTTTCAGGGAGACACCTAATTAGGTGTCTTTTCTTTTTAGGTCTCTTTCTCATTTCTTGTTTGATAGTGACATCGTGCATCATCCTTATTTAATCTGCTACCATATCAGTCATTTCGATGTATGTTTTTAGCGAATTTTCAAAGAAAATGAAGCTATTGCAATGGCTTCGAAATTTAAATAATATAAATTTTTGGAAATTTTCTTCATAGAAATCCGTTTCAGACCATTCTAAAACGATTCCTGAAATTTAACACTTTTTTATATGTATATATATATTTATATATATATATATGTGTCACTCCAGACGATAACTCTCGATAGAATTGAGATAAACAGCTCAAATTTGCACAAAAAATCTATCTTGGCAATCGAAAGGCTAAGTTCGAAGATGGGCGAAATTGGCCTACTCTAAGGAGGGTTTTGGCGCATTTAAAGTGCGCAAAAATTACCCAAAAATCCCCAAAATGTTATTTTCCAACAAGTGACCCCTCATTTTAAAGGTTTTTGCACGCTGAACACGATGGTGGAATCGGATTTTAGATATCTTGATCCGTTCTCAAATTAGAGCATTTAAAGTGCGCAAAAATTACCCAAAAATCCCCAAAATGTTATTTTCTAACAAGTGACCCCTCATTTTAAAGGTTTTTGCACGCTGAACACGATGGTGAAATCGGATTTTAGATATCTAAATCCGTTCTTAAATTAGAGCATTTAAAGTGCGCAAAAATTACCCAAAACTAGGATAATCTTTAAACTCTTACCTCCCCCCCCCCCCCACCCCCTTAGAGTGGTCAGATTGAAAAATGTGAGAAGTATTAATTGAAGACGAGAGTTCGAAGCAAAAAAGGGGGAGGCAAACGATTAGTACAACTCCTTGAATTTCCCATTTGACATATAATTGTTATGATACCTTCATAGATAGACAAGTACCGGCCCACGTATTACTAGAAGGAAGACGAAAGAAAAAATCTATTTCAAATTATTCAATTTAGGTACTAACAGTAGGAGGAAGAAGTTTTCCTTTATTCAAAACCATAGCCATTAATTCGAATATTTCTTTGAAAATTCGCTCATTAAGTCATGCTGCATGAGTGGTTTTTTTCATCTCTTGAAGGCAAGATGATTGTTCATTAAAAATATATACATAATCATTGATTCATGAGTAAAAAGTCCAAGTACGGGTTGAGAGCTATTCAGTAAAATATACGAACCCGGGAGACACTGGAAGAGACTGTCACCCGAGGGAGACTATCTCTCCCAGAAGATTTTCAAAATAGATTATCTCTTTTAGTGAATAGGCCCCTAGGCCTCCCAATGTTCACAAATATACATCATGTACCCAGAATGATCATAATAAGAGCTTTCGAGTCGATGTAAATTTAAATTTACCAAAAATCAAAAACTACACAACGCAGCATTGATACTAACTTGTCTGACGATCACCATAACTTATAGCTTCAGCCAGGGGACTCCAACCAGCGAGATTTTTCACCCTTACAGGAGCGTTGTGAGCGAGTAATATTTGTACGCATTCTGAAACATGGGTCACACGAGTGTAGACAATTTCGAAGAATCTCAATCATAATTTGAAATGATGAAACATTAGTAAAGAGTTGTATTAGTACCTTTACGTCCCAACATCACAGCCAAATGGAGAGCGGTATTCCCTGAAATAACAAAAAACGCTGCAAAGTCCTTGTCACATGGGTTTATTATTCTACTGGACATACCTACACAAATGTTGGCTGTTTATTTTTATTGTTTCTTTCATGTCAAATCATTGAAATAGCTATTTCTGATGGCTTCCACCAATTTTGGCCCCCAAAACTTAAATTAGGTAGGTACGCTCCTTTTTTTTTTTCAAATTATCGTTGATCATTGGTAGTGCCATTTAGTCGTATTGATCCACGTGTTGAAACTTTTGCTAGTGTTATTCTACAAATTGATGGTGATTTCAGACGATTTCGCAGGTTTTTGACTCATAAAAAATCAATTTTGGGGCTGAACATCTGGTACAATCTCAATTTTCCACTCTTTGGTCAAAATCGACTTCGTATTCGGTCTTCTCGTCCAGAAAAACATGGAAACCGATACCTCAAAAGCTCATGTTACCAATATGTTGCTAAAACGCAAAAAGTACCTATTTTTACACACATTTTCACTCATAACACGCCTGGGTGTATTCCGATCGGGCTGAAAAGTTTCGGGACACAACTAGGGCCCAAATGGAGCATGTGTGCGAAAGAACGAATTTTTTAGACCGAAAATGAAGGCTGTACACGTGATACGGCGGACGGCGTACGGCGGACGGACATTGCATTTTTGGAACCTACGTACCTTGAAACGGAAAAGAAAAAATTTTGAGGGGGTGTTATAAAAATTTTTTGCTGAGCGAATACATAGGTGTGTTATTCACAGAATAATAAACCAACACGTCTTGCTCCCAAAAGTTGACTATGCCCTTCACATCTACGGATGGGGTACAACTCGAAACAGAAAAAAACTTCAAGTTCTGCAAAACCAGGCTCTCAGACAAATACTATCGGCAGTAAGAACAACTCCCATACCATCACTTCACTCCCTCACCAGTACTACCTATATGAACATTAGAGTTGAATTTGAGACCTCACGAACCCTCTCCAGACTGCTAACAAACAGCCCCACTATTTATAATGCTGCAGTGACATATGTGACATCCCACATCCGAAAACACTCCATTCCCTGGAATAAATATAGGGCTGTGATAGTGACTGTTGTCGACCAACTACAGACTGGAGACGTACATCTATACACCGAAGCAAAGAACAGTGAAAGACTAAAATTACATCACGCTCTCACCATCAACCCAACTATTCCCACCATTGAGAAAAAAGGCAGTATAAGCGAATTGGAATGTAAGTCCCTCGCTCTAGAATATATTAACACCAATTACCCGCTTTACAACAATAAAATTTTTACCGATGGATCAAAACTTGCAAACGGCAATGCCGCTGCAGCTTTCTACTGTGAACATCATAAAGCCCTCTCTGGAATAGGGTTAAATAAGAACTGCAGCATCTTTCATGCTGAATTAACTGCTATTCTCATTGCTCTCCAACACGCAGCTTCTGATTCACCTCTAATGAACACCCTAATCTTATCCGACTCAAAATCAGCTCTGCAGTACCTGAGGCGCTTTAAAGCTGGCGATCAACCGCCTTTTATAATCCAGCAAATCACCAGACAAATCAGCATTATCAATTCCACCGCATCTGTAGCATTCCAGTGGATTCCTAGTCATGTGCACATAACATCAAACATGATAGCTGATGCTACTGCTCGAAGAGCGGCGATGATGGGATCAGTTGGACTCCACAACAATATCACGCTCAGCGATCATGTGAGTTTCCTCAAGTCTGTTCGAGAATCCACTTGGAGAACCGAGCATGACAATATGACAATGAACAGAGGACAGTGGACACGAGCCATAATCAAGTACCCCATGAATGTACCATGGTACACAGGTTTATCTGGCCCAAACATTTTCTTTACAAACATCAACCGCATCCTATTGGGCCATGGCAACACCACCTTCTTCAAGTTCCTCATGAGGAAAAACAACTCCCCCTACTGCACTAACTGCTCTGACCACGACGAAGTTGCAGATATGGATCATCTCCTGAACAACTGTCCCAAATTCAACGCCAATCGTCGCGACTTCGTGCTACGACACACCATCGACACCCCGATCCAGTCCCACCTGAAGCATCGCCTACACGATGTTCCTTTTCTCCGTGACATCAACCAGCTAGTAATAGACAGTGGAATGGAAATATGAATCAACAATCAACTGAACGACAAAGAAAAAACTGAACTCCTATGTCCGACATCCAAAGGAGGACAAAGAAACTGAGAACCACCACCACCACCACCCGCAGTACTTCGCTTATTGAAATAATCATATCTTAGTTCAATTAGATGACTTAGACCTGATAGAACTAAATGAGAACATTTTTTTCTTGAAAAAATATTCAGAACCTGAGGGGGGGGGGGGGGGGATGGAGTTTGAAGCTCTGCCGAAAATTAGCAGTATTTTTTAAATGAGGGTGATTTAAAAATGCGTAAAAAATGACGTACAAGGTCTATTGACATCTGACTGGCTGTTGGCCCAAGGGCACGGAGCGAAGGGACAGTTGAGGGTCGTGAATCGTGAACCACAACCACAATATGTATAGCTTTGCTCCAAGCGTGGCGAGTTTCGCAATTTTTTCGGCGCAGAAGCCACTGTGCATCAAAACTCAGTTACAAGCAGTTTCACTTATGTAACTCAATTCCCTCACCATCACACCCCCACGGGCGTAGAAACTTTCCACATTCAGTTCAAGAAATTTTTCGAACCCCAGGGATGAGATCCTGAACGAACTGAAGGAAAACCTTCTGGAAGCTCCTTACAATTAATTTCTCTAACTCTCACGCTAAACGTACTGGAAGCCTATTCAGATTTTCAGCTGTTTTCATAAAGAATGGGTGTTTCAGAACGGCTGTTCTTTGTCGCGTTTTTTTAAAGCTATTCTTAGTGCTGGAAACAAAAATCACTTTGACAGTAGGTACACTTAAGCTAGGTTCGTATGGAGACGCAATTCCGGACGGCAGTCCGGCACGGCTACGCGTTCTGCAATTCTATTGGCCAACGAAAAATGGATGATTGCAACGCAGTGCATACAAATCTCCAGATATTTTCCGCTGTCGGATCCGTTGCCGTATCTGCACAGAGGTTACTGCGCACACCTCTCCTGTTTGGTTGTTCAGCCATATTGAAATTCGACATATTATGTGGTTGATTTTGCGGTTTCGAGTTCGAGCAATTGTTTGTTTTTTGCGAATGCGTTTTGTTATGATTCCGCTGCTATGTGAACGCCTCTGCAGCAAAAATTCGGGCAAACCCGTTGCTGTGCCGGATTGCCGTCCGTAATTGCGTCTCCATGTGAACCTAGCTTTAGCCCCCTTTCACACGGGGAGCCGCAGGGCTCGTGGCCCGCAGTCAGGAGCGTTTTCTGCTCTTGACTCTCACCTTTCATATTTGCGAGCCTTTTTGGCTCTCGAACGCTCAGTCGCTAGTTCCGCCCACTTGAAGAAACATGGATCGCATGCGTACTTTGGCCATTTACCTTCTTCATTGTCGACACCGTCTTTGACGCCAAAAACGCCGAAGTACCAGACGGTGTTTTCGCCGGAGTTTTCGCCACGCTTTATCAACAACTTCGACAGGATGGCAACAAATTTCGATTACACACGGAATTAATTAACATTTCGACGTCTACATCCATATTTGAAATCAAAAAGAAAACAAGAAAGGATTTTGGCGTGACGAGAATCCTTCGATGGATAGCAATAAACTGAGGAGCGAGAGCCGTTTTCGCTCTTTGTGTGAATACCCGCATCCTCCCCTTTGCATTTCATGGAAGAACCGGAGACACGTGGCTCGAAGTGCAGAGCCGTGATCACTCGCGGCTCGCGAGCCTCATAAGCTCTCGCTCCCCATGTGAAAGCTCCACTGCACTCAATGCATTTCAGTCTCACGCGCCTTCCTCCTGCTCGCGAGCGCGAGCTGTGCGGCTCCCCGTGTGAAAGGGGCTTTAGGAGGCTGGCCTGGCGGGTACCAGGTTATTATTTGATGGTTATCCGTGTACTGTGACTGACGCTATGCTAGCGCTTGCAGTGTTTCCATCCACAAGTTCCAGATGTTCCAACCGATGAGTTATTGAACTGAGAAAAATCCCCACTTTTTTGGTTCGGGTTCGAAAACTCAGTTATGGTGCTTCGAACAAACCTTACAATCAGATATACCGATGGAAACAGGTTCAGGGCCACTTTCACCAAACTGCCTCTAATGTCTGATTAACCTAACGAAATCGTAACGGGAACATGCAGGTTAACCGTGGCGTCAGAGATTTACATTTCACCACAGTAATCAGGGCATCAGTTTGATGTCGGCGTCAATTTGATGGCGGCGTTAAGGATTCGTTAAGTTAACGATGCAGTGTTGCCCGCCGACGGTTTTTGTGTCCGTTTTCGACGAAACGATGCCTCATCGGGACAGTTAACGGGTGAAACGACATCAAAATCAAAACACTTTGTAGGTACTCGCGAACAACTTCCGACTATGACATACGAATGCCGTCGCCTTTCAACTCAAACTCAAAATAGGACTTCACGGCACAAAATGTAAGTGAAATTTCAGAGATTTCTTTTCAATATCCTACCAAGTACCTACTGCTGGCAATGCGTTCATGTAGTATCTAAGTACTGTACTTACGTGTATTATCTGGAGGATCTGACAAGAATCAGAACGCAAACTAACATGTAATATCCTTTATAGTACATGTACCACCACAATTATACACAATTTTAGGGAAATATAACTTGATATTAACCTTAACGTGACCACTTTGCCAGCGCACCCCAAAATTGGTCAGCTTCTGCTGTGTAACTCTTATGCCGTTTTTGAAAATATGAAACAATGCAATCTCAATCTGAATCTATTTCTGACGTGGTCTTGGTTGTTCCAGGAATGGAAAAAATATATGCTCCTAGAAAACCGTGGGCCCCCACTTCTGCGAACAGGAAAAACTTATTCGTTACAATGTTTTGATGTATCGGTTGTGAGGTTATTTTGGTTGCTGTACTTCCTTTTTTGAAATACAATACATTTTGTTCTGTTAATAAATAAGCATTATTATCTACGACAGAGGTGCTCCTTGTTAAGTATAACTTCCTCTCCTTTTGATTTATTATTCTGTTAACAATACACCTATGTATTCGCTCAGCAAAAACATTTTTATAACACCCCCTCAAAAGTTTTTCGTTTATTCAAAATTTGTGGAAACCTTAAAAAATGCTATTTTAATTATTGCACATGAAATAAACAATAAATGAACAGCCAACATTTCTGTAGGTCCAATAAAATAAATAAACACGTTCATTTGACCTCATATAGGGAAGGTATGTTGGAATGTAATAACTACTCACTAGGTAGTAGATACATTATTTAAAAAAATTTATTGTACATCTAATCAAAGCATAATATATACATAGAAAGAACTATAATATGTATATAATATACATTATATACATGCTGCTAATCGTCCGTTAACCTCTTAATTGGTGGAGGGTCCACCAATTAACTTTAACGAAATCTTTAACGGGCACGTTATCCCTTCTCCTTAAAGTTTTGGTTATCTTGGGGGTGGTGAAAGGAAAATCGCTCTGATGTCCGATTAACCGAGGCCGTTAAAGTTAATCAGGTCGTTAAATAGCTGGTGAAAGAGGCCCTCAGGGACATTCATGTACCAACCTACCTACACAGTCAGGTTCCGCAGTGAAATTCTGAATGGTTTAAACTAGGTTCACATGGAGACGCAATTCCGGACGGCAGTCCGGCACGGCTGTGTTCTGCAATTCTATTGGCCAACGCAAAATGGATTGTAGGTATTGCAACGCAGTGCTTTGGATACTAGGATCAAAATCTCCAGATATTTTCCGCTGTCGGATCCGTTGCCGTATCTGCGCAGAACTCTCTTGTTTGGCTGTTCAGCCATATTGAAATTCGACATTATGTGGTACATTTTGCGGTTTCGAGTTCGAGCAATTGTTTGTTTTTTGCGATTGCGTTTTGTTATGATTCCGCTGCCATGTGAACGCCCCTGCGGCAAAAATTCCGGCAAATGCGTTGCCGTCCGTAATTGCGTCTCCATGTGAACCTAGCTTGAGATTGGTAGCATCATCCTCCATTCTAGATAAAATTATACTGAATCACAGCTAGGGACTAACCTGGAACTTCAGACCAATTTAACACTAGTCTGAATCAGATTCTCAGCTTCACAAATATATGCACCTATCCGGTAGTGCAGATTTATGAAATTAATACTTATTGCTATTATTTTTGATTAAAATTGATATTAGATTTCTCATAGAGCGAACTGCATGACGCAGTAAGAGGTAAGTGTTGTACCTATTAGTCCTTGTAGGTTGTTGTACCTATCAACATAGCTGCTGATTCACGATTCGTACTCGAATCGCCTCATCACTTAAAAACAACAGCTACTACCAGGTTATCACTTTAGTGACACTTACGCACAATAATCAGACAGAGCGAACAATATGATTACAAACTGGAATAATCAAAATTGGAATAATGAGCAGCGATTTATCAAAGGCGATTCGAGAAGGCGTGCGAATGCATAAACGACGTCAACCCCTCCCGAATTTTTGAAAAACTTGGGTGTTTTACCGTGCTTGTCTTTTTTCTCGACGTCGTGAGTCCTGAGAAGTGCGGATAACTTCCTAACATCACCACGAAAAACACTTTCATGTAACGAAAAACAATCTTGCACACCCGCCATATTATTGATATGACACCGACAGGCAGATCGCACCACAGAACAGGAGACTATTATCGCAAATCGCACACAGAAAATGGAAATCAGATGAAAAACAAAAAAAAACCTCTCAAAACGGGGAATGCTTTTGGACTGAACAACACTGGAAGCTACATAACTAAAAACAAGAGCGTAGTTGAGACACCAGACGCGCAATATTATTGCGCAATATTCTGGTTTGTGCAATATAATTGATCGTGTGAGGGCGAGATTGAAAGATTTTGCAATATATTGCGTGATTTTCAAAAAGTTGAAAATATATTGCACGAACTGGAAAATATTGAGCCGTCTGAGGGCAACATTGCGCAATAATCCTCCGGCCGTGCCTGGTAGAATCAACAGTAGAGATGTCCGATACTTCAAAAGTATCGATATATATATCGTATCGATACATCTGAAAGTATCAAAAAGTATCGATACGATACTTTCGGAAAGTATCGATATTTTGAAGTATCGATACTTTTCGATACTTTCTCAAAAATGGGTGGAAACGTCGTTTTTGTTCTCTCTCTGTCAGCGTGACTATTATATCACATCCGAAACAATAAACCACTTCCTTTTTTATTTGAAACCTTTTTTTTTGGTTGGGCGCTTGTTTTTCAAAAATATTTTCATGACAAGACAAGGCATGACATTATTTCGTTAATTCGGCGCAATCACATCAGAAACAAGAATGAACAAAGAAAATCCAATCAAAAAGCTATTGAGTTAGGTTGGTTGGTTGCTTGGTTGGGTTAACATTTTTTCCTTCCTACTAGATGGAGGACAGCTGATTCTCACTGAGAGCTGGAGGTGTTGGTACATTAACTTTCTTAATGGGCGCCTTATGCTGAATAATGCTGAAGTGGTTGGCCCCCCATCGGCTCCAATACTGGGAAAAAAGTATCGATATGTATCGATACATTTTTCAAAAAGTATCGATACTTTTAAGTATCGATACTTTTGGGACATCCCTAATCAACAGTCAAAGTCAACTCGTCCCGTCAACTACAAGTTCTCTCTGCCTTCACAACCACCATGAAACATCCCAACAACATAAATATGGGCCATAAATTATTATTGTACAGTGGATTCTAGTGATGGGCTGATAACGCGTTATTCGCTAACAGTTATCGGTCAGTAACTGGTTCCGATAACCGGTTATTCTTATTGCCAGTTTACTGATAGGGGTAGAGGCAAACATGAATGTTCACCTGACAGCTGATGATGAAGAGTTCGTCCTATGATACCTACCTATTGCTTCATCTTGTGAATCTGCCACTTACACTGATGGGGCTTGCATACAGATGCTGAACATATAATAGAAATAAATGGTTGATAGAGGAATATCATTATTAGAATTTCGTAATCTCAAAAAAAAAAATCGGTCCCCCCCCCCCCCCCCAGGATCCCATAAAATTGAGTTTAGTAGGTCGATAACTATGGGTGGGTACCTACCTGTCTATAGCTAATGTGATAGGTAGGTAGATGAAATCTTGAATTAATTATCGGCAATATGATTTAGAACTTCCCATCACAACAAACTGGATTGCGAAACATTATGGGATTAGTTGTTAGGTCCTTCAACATTTTTAACGTTATTACTTGATAACTAGAACTGAACTGAGGGAATGTGGAATAACTCTTAATTTTTTGAAGGGCACTAAGCTGAGGGATACTATCCTAAAATGGGTAGGTAACCTGCTATGTACGGTTTGATAACGGGGGACTATAATCTTCCTGGCATAAATTGGAGGCTCCAGTCCGATGAGGGGTTCTCGGTGAGGCTTGGTACGAGGGGTGGACTTGTGTACGAGACAATGCAGCTCCTCGATCTCAAGCAGTATAACTTTACGGCCAACCCCTTCGGTAATGTCTTGGACCTCCTGTCAAACGCCTCCATCAGCAACCTTCGAACCGCGGAATCTCTGTTGCCGGTTGACATTGCTCACCCTCCCTTCGAATTTTCCATTACCTCTCCTGATTGCACCGAATCCTTCTTTCCGAACAATCGATTTTCATATAGGTAACTTCAAGAAGGGGGATTTCGGAGCTATGGGCCGTTTTTTCGCTTCGTGCGACTGGGGAAAAATTCTGGACGGGTCACTCGGTGACGCTCTCAGGAACTTTTATGCCACCGTGCACAGGGCCATCGAATCTCACGTTCCCAGGACCTCGAACTTCAGCTCCTCATTCCCAAAGTGGTTTGACAGCGGCCTGATTTCCCTGACCCGTCAGAAGTTGATCGCACATGCTCGTTACAAATGCACCGGTCAAGGATACGAACTTTTCTCTTCTCTTCACTCCCAGTGTAAGGCCAGATCTGGGGAATTGTACGCTGCCCACCTCCTTCGAGTTCAGGAGTCCATTCCCGACGACCTGAAAGCATTCTGGAACTTTTTCAACTATCGAGAGGGTGGGAACAACCTTCCCAGTTGCATGTCGCTCGATGGAACCTGGGAGTCGGAGCCTGAGGGGATCACGGCCCTGTTTGCAGCCCAATTCGCTTCTGTTTTTGAGCCCCCTGTCCAGGAGGTGCCCATCTACCCTGCCCTTGATATTGTTTCCCTGGGTTCACTTCGTGTTTCGGAGGAGATGGTCTCTCGTCACTTGGCCGGATTGAATGTAAAGAAGGGTATGGGCCCAGATGGAGTCCCCCCTATCCTCTTGAAGCAGTGCTCGGCTCACCTCTCCTTCCCACTCTCCGCCCTCTTTAACAGGTCTCTTGGTTCGGGTCACTTCCCTGATGAGTGGAAGACGTCATTCGTCACGCCAATCCATAAGAATGGAGACAAGAGCCTAGTGAACCACTACCGCCCGGTGTGCTCCCTGTCGACCATCCCCAAGGCTCTGGAAAAGCTCGTTGTTGAGCAGCTCACCCCTGCATTCTCCCCCTTCATCTGTGGTGAGCAACATGGCTTTCTTCGGGGACGCTCAACCACGACCAACTTGTTGGAATTCCAGGACTTCGTCACCGATGGTTTCCAGTACGGCCTTCAAACCGACGTCATCTCGACAGACTTCGCCAAAGCCTTCGACAAACTATCCCATAACCATCTTCTCGCTCTCTTGCATTCCCTGGGGATCCATGGCTCTTTCCTTGACTGGATGGAGTCCTATCTGACCGATCGTCGGCTGGTTGTTCAGTTGAGGGGCCAACTCTCACTGCCTTTCTCGGCGTCATCCGGTATCCCACAGGGTAGCCATCTTGGGCCTCTCTGCTTCCTCCTGATGATAAACAGCGTGGTGGGGACACTCGCACCTGGTGTTAGGTGTTTGCTGTTTGCGGACGACCTGAAGATCTTTGCCCATGTTATTGTTGTTTGCCCAGGCTATCATTGTGTACAAGCATAAAATACCTACTGAACCCATTCCACCTTTACTTGTTGATGGTGTGCCTGTACCCTACTTATCCCGAGTTAAAAATCTTGGAGTTTACGTTGACAGCTCTTTATCCTGGGAACATCACGTGACTCATGTATGCAGTTGTATTTTCGGAGCGCTGCATAGCCTGAGGCGCCTGTCTCGATTCACTCCCCATTCCCTCAAAAAAAGACTTGCCACGTCCCTAGTTCTCCCTCATTTACTTTACTGTTCTATGTTCATCTCATTTTCGCTTTCAACTGTTTTTTGTAATAAACTAAAAGTTGCATAATAATGCTTGTATCCGCTATGTACATGGCATTAAGCCTCGCCATTCAGTTCGTGGATATTCCATTCTTTGTTTGCCTCTTGACGATTATTTTAATTTAAGAATTCTCAAATTTATGTTTTTATTTTTGAAAGGTACCACTCCTCCATACTTGCGTTCATTGTTCTGCAGGTCCTCCTCTGAGCGATCTGTAGGCTACCTAATTCCGTCACATGAGGGACTTTATTTTAGCAAGTCATTGCAGGTGAACGGGGCTAGGATCTGGAACGCCCTTCCAACTTCTTTACGCTCGTTGCCCACCCTCGGACGTTTCCAGTTGGCACTCATTGACCATTTCAGAACTGAGAGATGAAATCTTGGATATACATGCACGATATATGTATTATAATTAGCCCATAACTTTATTTTTGTTTTTGTCTGTATAGCCTCCAAATTCATATTTTAATCTGTCCCTAATTCATAGCTTACTGCCGTCATTATTTGTTCTTAATTCAAAATTTAATGTAATTCATGTCTGCACTATGTACTGTACCTTGTACCCAGCAGAATAAAGGCTTATTATTATTATTATGTCACTGCCCGTTCGGACTTCGTCGCCCTGCAGTCGGCCATCGGGAGGTTGGAGGCGTGGTGTGTATCGAATCACTTGTACCTGAACCCGTCAAAGTGCTCGGTCATGACCTTCCATCGTTCTTCCCAGCCCGTCTTCCATGATTACGCTCTGAGTGGCGCTCCTTTGCGGCGTGTGAGCGAGTATAGGGACTTGGGAGTCTTGTGCGACGAGCAGCTGAACTTTACAGCCCATATCGAGGAGCTGTCAAACCGTGCCATGCGCGCCCTGGGCTTCCTGAAGCGCAGCACTAGGGAATTCACGAGCATCCCAGCCATCGTAGCCCTCTACAAAGCTCTAGTCCTGCCGATCCTATGCGTCTACCGTCTGGTCTCCTGCCTACTCCATCCACAAATTAATACCGCCTGGAGCGAGTCCAAAACAAGTTCTTGCGGTACGTCGCCTTCAAGCTGGGCATTTCTTCGGCTGATGTCGTGTACGACCCGTTGCTGCGGAATTGCCACCTGACCACCCTCGAAAACCTTCGTAGCGCCGCTGATCTCACCTTACTCCACAAACTCCTTAACAACGACATCGACTGCCCAGCTCTCATCTCGAAAATATATCTTCTCGTCCCTCGCCTTACCTCTCGCTCACCGCCGCTTTTCTACATCCCCTTCATGCCGACGAACTACCAACGACATCGTCCCTTCCGAAGAATACCTCGCTGCGCCAACCTATTTCTGTCCCTCAACCCCGACTTCGACTTTTTTCACTCCTCCCTCTCAAATCTTAAATCCACCATCGCTAGTTCCCCCCTTATATTAAATTGATTCCACTTCTCTTTTTGTATTTCCACCGTTTTTTCCCCCCATGATTGATTGTCATTCCGTTGTCCCCTCTCCACCCCACTCTGTTAGAATGGTTTTAATATATGATTGTATTGTAATTGGGCTTGCCCGTAATAAATAAATAAATAAAGAGTGATCGCTATAGGTACACTGTGTCCTGCAGCGTACAATACCATCTCAAGTCAAAGGGAAGCGAAACGTCCTAAGCTGATGGATAACTGTCAGGAAGTCAGTAACTGGTTACGAGGTAAAGCGATCCCAACATCAAAGGGTGCGCAGCAAGACAGTTAGTTACCTGTGTGTGGTCATTCACACAATATAAATATATATAGCTTGGTCCTCTTGTCTTTGGTACCTACCATCTCCATTTGTATGGTACCTACCATCTCCATTTGTACCTATTACTTAAATATTTTTGTATTTTTTTTTTCTCTTTTTTGTATGCCTGTTCAAATGGATCTGGAAATGGAAACGCCCGTATATGCTATAAAATAAAAATATAATAAAATAAAATTGCGCAATATATTGCACAACCTTCAATGTCGCCTTCACGCGGTACAACTTTTTGCACAAACGAAAAAATTGTGCAACCCGGAGTCAGCCATCAATATATTGTGCAACCCGGTTTGCACAATAATATTGCACGTCTAGGTGCCGCTTTAACGTCGAATATTGGCTCATTAAGTTGGTAAATTTAGGCGATGGATTTATCTTAAATTATCGCAAGACTAAAGAAATTCGAACCAAACGTGATCTACAATATCCACATCCGTCTAACCTTCCCGGTGTTGTGTTCCACGGTGGAGGAAGGACCATGGACGGACCAGCGACCACCACCAAGCACCAACTCCAGTCGGAAAATTAACATTTTTGGTTTATTATTTTAAATTTAAATAATAAACCTATGGAATCGACCATGAAAAATTTTTTTAATCCTTCCCCTCGCCCCTTCAAAATTTGATGTTTCACTTTTAAAGGGACGTAGAAAACGAATACCGAATAAAAAAATTTCTGTCCGTCCGCCATCCGTCTTTTTCTTTAGGTAGTTCCCATGTACCAAAATTCACGAAATTCGGTACATGGGTCCCGTTTGGGTTCTAGTTGATCCTCGAACCTCGGTGTTACTGTCACTCAACTCTAAGGGGCGACAAATAGGGGTTGAAATGTCCAGAGTATCCCTATCTCGGAAAATCGTTTTTTGAGGTGTGGGTTTCCTCGCATTTTTAAATAGTTTTGATTTTTTTCTGAATTTTTGAGACCATCCATTATACGATCCTGACATAAAATTTGCTGTACAATTTGCCGTAAAGAGCAGGGTGAATGCAGGCATCAAGCTGTGTTGAGCGCACATCACTGGTCTATCGGCTAGCTGGGCGATATAGCACAGTGGTCTACCTGACAGACTGATAGGCCAAGTTCCGGAGATCAAAACCCTTCCCGGACTGAATATTTTTTCACTTATAACTTTTAATTTATTTATTTGTGTTTCTTTTTGCCTTTTAGCTACTGCTTGTCAATGACAGATTATTTTAGCAACATTTAACACGTGATTTAGGTAGGCACCTAGTAACGAGTACGTGGTCAGGTGCTAAGCTACAGAGAGTCTGCCATCTACATGATATGTATAGAATAGTACCATATTATATAGAAGAGTTGTCTATACAGAGAGCTGTGATCTGTAACCCAAGGGTGTTCTGTACAAAATAATAAACCGTTGTGTAGGGATTTGCAGCGTTTTTTACACAGGAACATTAGTTTAGATGTTATAAACACCTCTGATGTACTTCTACTTGCAATGTTGGGGGACCATGCAGGGGTATGTCATTCCATATCAGTGTAAGGAGTCCTCTGTGCCTTGGTTTGTTAGCATTGTCAGATCGAAGTACCTGATAGTTAGGGCAATTTACTGTTTTCGCATCATCTAACCAAGTTTCCTTTACAAGTGCCACATCAACTCTCAGTGAGTTCAACAATTATATTTATTAGATCATGTTCTGTTCATATTGCCTGGATCGAAGGGTCCCTGGTGACTTGAAGCACACCACAAACCAATGCACAGCCTTCGCACACCACAGGCGTCGCCTCTTCAGCTCGTTTGAGGACTCCAACATAAGAGAACTAATTTCTAAAAACCAAAACATACAAAATTATAAAGCGATACCTACATCAATATTCATCTTAGAAAACAACACTACGACATAACCAACATTTCCGTAGTACAATTTCTTCGTGGGTGGCTGACTACTTATCCAACCGTGAATTGATTGTTAAAGTGAACGGTTGTTTTTCAGAACCATTTATCGCAACTAGCGGTGTTCCTCAAGGATCCCACTTAGGACCTCTTCTGTTTATTTTATACATAAATGATGTACGGTACGTCCTTTCTCAGGAAGTAAATATTTTGATTTACGCTGATGACATCAAAATGTTTACCACTGTCGATACTCTTACAGATGCAAATACGTTCCAGGAAAACCTTCACTCTTTTTGTAACTGGGCCAATAGTAAATCACTAAAACTCAATCATAAAAAATGCTTTGTGCTTACTTTCCACAAAATTGTGAACCCACTGCTAATTGAATACTACCTCGACGATATCCCTCTCATAAGAACTAATTCTATAAAAGACCTTGGAATTATTTTAGATTCATCCTTAACTTTTAAAGAACATTTCTGTCACATAATTCCACACTCCCTCAAACTACTTGGTTTTATTAATAGAATAACTAAAGGTTTCAAACAGATTGACACTTTGAAAATGCTGTTCAATTCACTCATCCGTAGCAAACTCGAATATGGCTCTGTGATTTGGTCGCCTTACTACAAGGTAGACTGCCATGCTATTGAGATAGTACAGCATAAATTTTTGAGAATGGTTGCATATAGATTGGGTATACCAGTTGCCACAATAGATTACAACCATATAATGTCAATCCTAAACAGAACTTCCCTGGAAAACCGTAGATTAACAGCTGACCTAGTTTTTCTTTATAAAATAATCAATTCCGTTTTAGATACCCCTGAACTTCTTTCTCTTATCAATTTTCATGTACCAAGTCATAACATTCGTAACCCATCGCCATTTGCCATTCCATATTCAAAAACCAATTATTTGATCAATTCCCCCCTCATTCGTATACAGAGAACCGGAAACAGCCTTCCCCAGCTCGACTATACCTCTTCCCTCCGTACTTTTAAATCTGTGATCGCACAACATCATAAATAGTTTCTGGTCAATTTTGTATTCCTTAATTTAAAAACATTCAATTTATTACTTAGTAAGTTGATTACTTGAGTTATGTACTTATTGAATCCTAATGTAAAATTTGATTTCCATTGTTTACTTCATGTTAATTGACATTATTTCATCAGATGTTTAGTATAGAATTTAATCTCATCTAGCCTTTTGTAAGGCGCTCCTATAGCTTGGCCCTATTACCTAAATATTTGTGTATTTTTTTCTCTCTCTCTCTCTCTCTCTCTTTGTATGCCTGTTCAAATGGGTTCGCCCGTATATGCTATAAAAATAAAAATAAATAAAATAAAATAAACATTGACCATCCAACAACAATCTGTGACTACCATGGCTGCGGCCCATTCAGACGTACAAAAGAAGAAGAAGAAGAACATTATTTTTATTATCAATTGTTATCACAAAATTCAGCAGTTTTTCTGGGCTAAAATTCAATGAAGTTCGTTGATTCTACCATTTTCAGATTTTGAAGTTCATTATTTTAGTAATACTTAGCTTGTGCATACCGAGAAACATCCGTTTTCCTTCGACGGAAAGTTATTTTGAAAAGTAGGTATGCAATTTTCTACGATCAAAAGTCGTACCTACCTGCTATAATTATGCTAGTTCTTACAGCACCACTTATATTTTTAGATCTCTCTCTGCCTTGTTTGTGTCTACAACACATTTTATTTCAGTACAGCGTTACGGTGCGGCTTCATGCCGTATATTCCAGATATTGTTGTATCTCACTTTGTACTGTGTATTATACGTACCTATCACAGTGTTACCATTCAAGAATTTAACCAAATGAAAAGTGATCGCAACACGAATCTGAAACGCCTGCCAATTTTATGGCTGGTGCAAATTTGAATTTTAGTGTATTACACGATAAAGTACTAGTTATATGTTTATATGGATGATGTAAGGATCTTCTTTTTCAGTGCTGGTTGATGGGAGTTTGAAGGAACAGTACAGTTGTTCCTGATAAGACAACTTGCTCTACAACGTATTTCTGGTTTACACCTGATGATGACTGTCAGAGAGCAGTTGAAAGCTTGTGTTCTCATTAAATAAAGATTTCAAAAAACACCTGTACTAGTTATAGTTAATTGTTACGTTAATAGTAGGATAAATTACAAGTCGGGATCATTTGAGGCAGAAGACAATAACTATGATAACTGTTTCTTGGTCTTCCCTGTCATTGAAGGCTGTCCATCTTTTTCAGGTGGCGAAAATTCATTCTTGAATGAAATAGCTTCCCAGCGAAATGGACAGCATTTTCGTTAAGGAGGAGGACGTAGGGGATAGCGACGTCGACGTGCTGGCGGACACAGCTATGCGGAGTGATGACCCTATGGAGCTCAGTAGGTTCACTGCTGAGAGCACGAGTTTCGACGAGGATTCCAAAGCTAACATCGACAGGCTCAAGGAGGAATTAGAAGAGAGCCTCAACAACCAGGAGGAGAGGGACACGAGTTGGGAGCAGAGCTCGAGTTCCAAGTCCAGGGAGAAGAAGAAGGAAAAGTCAAAGAAAGAACTGGAAGAAGAGGAGAGGGAAAAGATGCAGTGAGTACCTAGAAGTTGAGCATTTAATCGTAAATAATGTCCTGTGCATCCTCAGTATTCACAGTGCGTTTTTCAGTTTCTTTATGGTCAAACTGTGATGATCTTGTGATTAATTCCAGTGCTTATCAAACAGGGGAACCCGAGTGCATCACAGTTGTCCAGTGTTCTGAGTTGAACAATGGGGAATTTTCATCATATTAAAAACGCTGGAAAGTCCTTGTCACATGGGTTTATTATTCTACTGGACATAGTACAGCAATTTTGGCTGTTCATTTATTGTTTCTTTCATGTTGCAATTGAAATTGCTATTTTTGATGGTTTCCACCAGTTTTGGCCCCCAAAAACACGAATTAAGCTCGGTTTTTCCTTTCAACAGATTATTTTTGATCATTGATAGTACCATTTGTTTGTCTTGATTCACCTGTTGATACTACTTCTAGTGTTATTATACAAATTGATGGTGATTTAAGACAATTTCCCATGTTTTTGACTCATAAAAAATGAATTTCGGGAGCTTATCCTTCGTTACAACCTCAATTCTTCACTCTTCGGTCAAAATCAACCAAATATTCGGTCTTCTCGCCCTAAAAAACATTGAAAACGATTTATCACAAGCTCATGTTAACTAAAACCGCAAAAATCCCTCGAAAACCCCTATTTCTACACTCGTTTTTCTCCCATATCACCCCTGGGCGTATGCCGATCGCGCTGCCGTCCTTCGGAGAGCAACTAGGACCCAAATGTGCTCCCAAATGGGGACCCGAACTGTGTGCGGAAAAACGACGATTTTAGACAGAAATTTAACGTAAATTTTAAAGCTGAAACTTCGTTAGAACCTCAATTTTCAACTCTGGTCAAAATCGACTTCATATTCGGTCTTCTCGTCCCAAAATCATGGAAAACGATACCTCAAAAGCTCATGTTACTAACATGTTACCAAAACACAAAAAGTACCTATTTTTATACACATTTTCACTCATATCGCTCCTGGGTATATTCCGATCGGGCTGAAAAGTTTCGGGACACAACTAGGGCCCAAATGGAGCATTTTTGCAAAAGAACGATTTTTTTAGACCGAAAATGAAGCCGGTACATACACGTTATACGGCGGACGGCTTACGGCGTATGGCGGACGGACACGTATGCATTTTTGGAATCTGCGCACCTTGAAACGGAAAAGAAAAAATGTTGAGGGGGTGTTATTAAAATTGTTTGCTGAGCAAATACATAGATGTACTATTCACAGAATAATAAACCAAAAAAAGGAAATCAGAACTTTAGGAAAAATGGTAGTTTGAAGCTTGTTTTCCAAAATAAGCGTTATTTTTTTTTTAAATGAGGAGGATCAAAAGTAAAAATGCGGCAAACAATTACGCTATCAGGTCTATTGATATCTGATCGGCTGTTGGCCCAAAGAGGCGGAGAGAAGCTTTGGAGGCGAAGGTTCTCAGTGCTGCCAACTACCCAACATTATAAATTGCAAACCTTCAAAAACCTTTGCCATGACCTTCGTGAAACTCCTCTCGGTTTGATTTTGAGGACGTGTTTTTTAAATTTATTTATAAATTTGCTGTTCCATCCATCCGTCTATTGCAGTTCTGTACATAGTTGAATGTGACGCACTAGTGGTGTAAGCGTGATTTGAGTTGAAGTACTCAGCAATTTAAATACCTAGTGGGAACTCAGAAATGAGCGTTTCATACACGTTTCTGCCAAGATTCCGATATAAACACCTCATTATGTGGTCAATAAGTGATAATTTCCGTTAGGTATCGAACAGAATTTAGCAAAAAAAAGTAGAATTTGTAACCCACGAAAATTAGGAGTAACCATGACTTCTGTTTATATTACTTTCTCGTTTTTAAATTAAAGTAAGTAGGTTTCGTTCTGAGAATTTTGAGACGAACGCACTCCTACGACGAACAGTTATTTTTCTATGAGCTTTAAAGATTTGGGACCCCCTTACCCGTTGTGAGGTGGGTAATGCTGGATTCTTTGAAAAATCATAGAAAAAGAACTGTTCATCGTAGGAGAGTGCGGTTGGTCTCAAAACTCTTAGAATGGAACCTACTTCCATTCAAAAATATAAGCAGAAGACATGGATACTCCTCATGGCCCCATGGATTCCCCTGGAGTTGCTGTGCCTTACATTAGGAACCACTAATAGACCTCCATCCTCTGTCCAAACAGTATCAAAAATGTCCAATGCTGAACATCTCAATTCACAAGTAATAACATTGGACTGTTTTAAATTCCTATTCGATGTGTGCCAATTGCTTACGTATTCGAATTTACGCTATTAGAGAGTTCCTAGGAGATACCGTTGCTCAGATGCGTCATCGGCACATATGTCTCAGAATAATTTTCTTCGCATGCGCCAAATGGTTTATGTACCATAGGGTTGACGTATTTGGCCGCATACATCCGTCACCGCCTCTTGATGCCGTGAAACGTAACGACTAGACCGTGTGTAAAAGTAATCTGACATGTTGAAAACCGTACATGTTGAAAAACCGTAGGTATCTACTGCGATCTGTGGTGAAAACGTGATCGCGACGAATTTTCCTATTACACCATCGTTTTCGCTACCCATATACCTACCTCCCTTACGAGCCGTTGCTCAAGAGGAAAGAGAAGTTGTTATGGAAACACACATCATTGGAGAAGATCGTGAAAATGATATGAACCAGAACCCATAGAATCGGATTTTTGGTGGTGAGTGAGGGTGAAGAATTGATTAAACTTTCTTCCTTTAAATAAATTAGCAACAACAAACAATTCAGTAACTTTCTTCACGAACTTTTCTGATAATTCCAACTCAAGTTAAGCCCATTTTTCGTGTTTTGTACTGGTGTACTGTAAAACATTTCTGTACCTACTGTTTTCTTAACCTGTAGTACTTTACATTGCTTTCTTAACCTAAAAAATGAAATGGTGTCAAATGCTTAAGGTTTTTTAGTTTAGACCTACTTTTCTCTAATAATAAAACCTAGTATCACAAATTTATAGCTGGTTTTGCAGTCACACACACATTCATACCAGTTGCAAAAGAAGCCAAATACTTACTGCAGAAGCAAACCAACTTTATACAACTTTAATTTTGCAATGACTAGTTTTACGCTCTTCAAATTTAACAGGAGATTTAAGAGAGCTGGTGCACTGTGGTTTCTTTTATGTCTTTGTGTAGCAGTTTTGTCCTTTGAGATGGAAGGGGGTTGAATTTGTGGTACTTCAACAATCAGTAAGGAATTGACGTTGAGAAGTAGAATATAATTGATTGTTTTTGGTGCTGCCACGAGCTGGCGGATTTTGCAACTAAACTCGTTGCACCAGACTGTCGTGCTCAGTTGTCTCTCGTAACCCCTGGCAATGGGTTAGCATCCCTGTTGTTCGCCCCAACAGCGGATACAGTATAGATATGACCGTATCTCCTAGGTACTCTCTATTGGCTAGTTCAATCAATAATAACTCAACCATAATATTCTGTATATCACTGTTTTTCCTCCCCAGGGTATTAGTGTCAAACTTCACTGAAGACCAACTCAACCACTATGAAATGTTTCGCCGTGCGGCTTTTCCCAAAGCTGCCATCAAAAGAGTATGTAATATCTATTTCTGCATCACTTTGACCTGTTATATTGTGATGGGCTGGGCTTCCAGGGTACGCATTATAAAATCCATTAATTTTATTGATTTTTTTCAGCTGATGCAAACCCTCACTGGAACGTCCATTTCACAGAATGTCGTCATCGCGATGTCTGGTATTGCCAAAGTCTTCGTCGGTGAAGTAGTTGAAGAAGGTAATTCCGATTTTGGGGTCACGTAGTAATATTATAATCAGTGTCTAGGTACCTACCTACTAGCTGGTATGAGCCTTCCAGGAGGATGCCTGTGACAAAATATCATCTTATGAACGTGTCTTTAGAAGGTTAACTATCATTGAAAGGTTACCTTTGGGAAGAACAAAAGGTATGTTCAGACAAGCAGTTCTGAACTGGTTCGGAATCGAACCAGTTACGAATAGAACTGTAAAGGGAGGGGATGAGAACTGTTCAGAACTTTTAACTCTGTCGGTCCGAACGCTTTTTGAACTAGTTCGGAACTAATAACCACAATATCAACTCCTGAGTCCAGGCAGTCATAACGTTATCCATTCATCTGAGCTATAAATAAAGCAATAAAAAAAAAAATACCAAACACTGAAATTCATGGAAAAAGTAGACAATTTCCTTAACTGTGGCCACTACCAGTGCTTTTACCTGAAGTATCCTATCAATATCTAAGTTTAAAAAAAAAAAGTTTTTTTAACAACATTTTTGTGCTATTAGTTGCTTGTCATTTAGAGCCACCTTGAACCTTATATACCCAGATTTTTGGGCAAAATTTGGACTAAAACGTCATAACTCTCGAAATGTTGCTCGATTTTATTGAAAATAATAAACCAATATGAATTCTTATTAGGTACCTTAAACAGGTGGGCAAGTTTTGTTTAGGAGATTCAATTGGGGACTGATATAACTAATCTTACTAGGTTAGACACCTATCTATAGGTACCTAAGTAGGTACTCCATTCAAGGTAAGGCTGCAATGAACAACATAATTTGTCAAGGCATTTTCTTTGAAATTAACCAGTCTTATTCAACAACATTACAATCTCAAGAATGTAGTCAAGTGTATAATTGGGAAGCAAAGTACAAGCAAAGTGATCAAACGTTTTGTTGTTATTCAAAAACATTTAATGCGAACATCATGAACATACAGTCAACAAGTAGGTACCAACAACAGTATATAAAAATATAAAACAGGAATATAGGTTTATACGTGAAAAACGAGTTCGTCCTCCGAATCACTGAACTGTGGATGGCTAATCTCATTTTCCTCTTCATTGTCACTAGAACTTGAAGAATACATATTTATTGACCGCGAGATCTTCAAGTAGTCCTCACGATGCAACTGAATGGCAGTTAAACAGGCAAATAAAATAACAGTTATCTCAACAATAGCAGTTACCATAAAAATACATTATACTTCGTAATAATAACATGAGCAGTAAGAAAACAAAATGATAGCAGACGCCACAGGCAAAGTACAGTAAGGTTATAGGAGTGAAAACGTCTACTGCACATGTCTTGAACTACAAGTTCTGAAGAAAATCCCTAACCTCTCGAACTGGTTCTGAATGGTTACGAACTACTATGTCCGAACATCGAACTTATAGTTCGGAATCTTTTAGAACTAGTTCTGATGCTGTACGAACAGCCAAAAATGGGTGTGGTCAGTTACAAACGGTTCAGAACTGCTTGTCCTAACATACCAAAAGTGAAGGGTGGGTTTATGTACCCTTTGAATCATAACGAAATAACTGCGTAAAGGATCTGCACTCTGTAGCACAATAGTTTCGCTACCTGTAGTGTTTCTGCCAAAGAAGTGCTTAAATTCCTAAACCTTTTTAAATGAAGGCGGGCATCACAACGCCTTAGCTGTCATTGCTTTACTCAGACCCAGATTGGCCACCTTCTAAAATGTAGAACAGTGCGGTAGACGAAAACCTGGTTCAGCTCTCCTTTGTAGTACAAACAACCCACTAATTTACTCGTCTGTGAAGTTCCGTCTCTCTTGTGAGTAGAAAGTAGCTGCTCCCCTCCCCAACTTTTCGTTTAAATTTGGTACGTTTTGTGAGACTGGCTTATATACGCAAAATAGGAATCCGCTTCCACTCAACAACCTGCTGTCTGCTTCCCCCTGGCAGGGGAAAACTACTTGGGATGTATAAAACAGGTGAGCTATTTTCCTTTTTTGCGATTTGAGCCAATTTTCGTAAAATAGTATTTTTCAGAACTCGCGCTCATCAACTTGTACCTATTTAATTGTCCTCTCCCTACAACGTTCTTTTCTCAGTCCCTGTGGTTGTAACCGATTCCTCTTTGTTCATCTGGAAGTAACGCCACATAGCTCTTTCAGTCAAATTAGACCTGTTTCTTTATAAATGAGACTTCATTTATTTCAAATTAAACTTGGACATTCATCCCCTATTCCCGTATTAGATTGAAATAGTTCAGCATGTAGTTGGAAAAGTCTTAATGGGCCTGAATTTGTTGGTAATGGTTAATTTTAAATTCATAAATTAATCTCAATTTATTTTTATGTCACTTCATATACTTACTCTATGTTATATGTTGGGTTTTTTGACCTCCGGGTTCCTTTGTTCTTTAGTACTCCTTTATTGTACTTTTTACTCCTTTATTAACCTTTTCAATTTGAGAGAAATCAGCAAAGTTTGCCTAAAGGACAGCATAACAATTTCAACTCAGGAAGGAAAGCAGCTGACGACGGCGCCAACGGGAAACAGTTTTGTCTGAAATTTTGCATTGGCGCCTTTATTGGTTTATTATTTTCAATAATGAACCTTTGGAATCGACCATGAAAAATTTTTGTTTAACCCCCGCCTCAAAATTTGACGGTTTCCGTTTCAAGGAACGTAGAATCCAAAAATGGAATAAAAAATTTCTGTCCGTCCGCCGTACTTCGCACTTTTCTTAGTTACTGTGAACCAAAATTGATGAAATTTGGTTTGTAGGTCCCATTTGGGGGGGGGGGGGGTCTAGTTGGTCCGCGAAACTCGGCGTTACTGTCAGACGTCTCGGGGTGAAAAATAAGGGTTGAAATTTTCAGAACGCCGTAGCTCGAAATCTTTCAGTAGAAGGGTATGGTTTTTTTTACGTTTTTAAATAGATCTCCAACTAAAGAATTTTTTGACACCACCCGAAACATTGTACGACCAGCCGTTCGTTTGCACCAAAAAGCTTCGTCAACATGATCGTGAATTAATCTGTACATCCCCAGATACCATTGCTAGGAAACACTTGATTATAATCACGGATGGCTGTATGAAGTCGAGTTACTTGTTCTGTGATATTATTTCATTTGAAAAATGATGGGTCTTTTGGATTTTGTTGATAGGTACTTCTGGAACTTGAACAAACGTTATACTTCATGAATAAAACAAATAATTAATGATAGAATTATTGAATCCCGCGCATTTTTATGAAATGTTATATGAAATTTGTTCTGGGGGGAGCTCGAGGGTAAGTATTGAACTCAGACACCAGTGATCTTACAGATGTATACAGGTAAATTATTACACAACGGTTTATCACACAGCGGTTTGTTATTTTCCTTATGCTTCATGAATAACAACAATTAATTAATCATTGAATTATTGAATCCCGCGCAATTTTATGAAACGTTAATTCCCGCCGGCTCCTGTACTCGATTTAGGGCTTTCCTGGGGGGAGCTCGAGGGTGTTTACCTCAGAAAACAGTGATCTACGCAGAAGGGTCATCTATACAGGTAAATAATAAACGGTTGTGTAATAATTTGCAGCGTTTTGCCATTTTAACTGCTGTTTGTCATTGATAGAGTTATTTTTAGCAACATTTAACATGTGCTTTTGGTAGGTACCTAGTAACGAGTAGGTACAGGGTTAGGTGCTGAGCTACGGAGGGTCCGAGATCTACATACATAGAAGGGTCATCTATACAGAGAGCTGTGATCTGCAACAGAAGGGTGTTCCATACAGAGAGCTGTGATCTGTAACAGAAGGGTGTTCTATACAAAATAATAAACCGTTGTGTAGAATTTGCAGTGTTCGTCTAACCGCCATCCTCATGTATTGCGTGATTTTGTAGGTAGGTAACCCACTTATTTCATTATGTAGGTGCCTACTAACTAATGAAATGTTGAGTTCCGAAGTCTTCTTCCTACTTCCATGCGTAGAACTTAATGTTGTGTCCACCACAAACTGACACAAAATTTAGAAAACAAGATGGTGAAGTTGGTCCGACAGCGCCACCACCGTCCAACTTGGTCCATGACATGGGAGGGGAAACGCCTGAACCAATTTGGTCCGGTGGTTTTCTCGTCCAACCAGACCAAACCGTTTTGGTCCGTTCCAACGGTCCGGTGACTTCCCACACACCGTCTAGCGGTCCGCCACAACCAGTGGAGGGGAGTATTTTCCACTCTCCCCACCCCAGACATAGGTCGGTGGTCGGGTCGTGTATGTGTCGGGTGTCGTGTTTACCTTGAATTCAACTTCAGCCGAGCTGCTAATTTTTCTGCATTTTTCTCTTTCAGCTCTGGATGTTATGGAGTTCTGGCAAGAGACCGGCCCTCTGCAGCCCAAACATCTTCGTGAGGCTGTGAGACGGTTGAGGAAAAAGGGTGTAATACCAAACTGCCGACCCAAACCTCCGTTCTTGAGACTGTGAACCCCTTTAGCGAGTGAGTGAAACGTTTGGCTCTTGATGTGTGCGTTTTACTGACAAATTTGAAGAAGAAAAACGTCCTGTAATTGTTTATGGATGTTTGTTCTGTGTTTTATAATGCTCCTGCGTTTATGTCTCAAAATGGAAATTGGGTTTTATTTACACGTAGTTTACTTGGAAGCGAGAAAATTTTAAAACACATTCCATCGAATAAAAATAGTCTATATTTACATTACTTTATACATAAAATTGGACTTGACCTAAACATTTTTCTTTTTGGATGATCAATATTTACATCAATTGCGTACTGTATCTATATTTTATCGTACATTATTATTAAATAAAAACATGATTGTTTAATACAAAATGTACATTCATGAGAAGTTTGTTTAAACCTGTCACCAGCCAGTATCGAAAGCGTCTGAAAGTGTCTTCTATATAAAACTCTAAGCGTTTGCATATGCTACCTCATCACGTCTTAACAGCTTGACCAATTTTAATTAGGGTGGTCTCAATGTGATCAGTGAATTCCTGAGAAGGAACTCCTGGAAATTGTAAAATCGCCAGTCCTGTTTCGACGTGAACGGGGCTTTCCTTCGTGACCCGACTGTTTGGTTTCTACAAATCACCGGGTAGTACCTACGCATTGACGAATACTATCACCCCGGGCGTTGCCGACTAGAATTTGAAATAAATCTCGAGCTGGTACAGGACAGACACATCATCATTCGTCTACATTTAGGCCGGGCGCACATTGATAGCAGCCGAAGCAGTGCAGCGCAAGGGAGTACTGTTCCACATGTCGACTGTGCAACACTTGTGGAGGCCACACATTTCGCTTGTGCCAGTTTTTACCCAAAGGCCATATCACACTGGCAGTTTTACGCATTTTTTCCTCATTTTGTTATTCTCAAACGAGAAGTGGAAGAACTGCACTTTTTTATAATTTTCTCAAGGTGAATCCCCCAATAGTACGGTGCGCATCCTGGCGGAGCAACGTTAAGCTCACTGAGATATTTAGGACAAGTTTTAATTTTTCCCTCAACACCATTTCGTGCAAGAAAAATGCTAAAACTTATCCCTTGGGAAGGTAACAATTCAAAACTCTGGTAGTAACCCCATTGCCACCTTCTTCATTTTTCAGCTTCGAGAATTAATAGATATCCTTCTGTTAATCTGTGATAATACTGCACGCTAACGTCGCTTCAATAGTCCTAGACCTAACCTGACACCAGTGACGTAAATTTCCAGTGTTAATGAAACTGCATTCAGCCAAAATGTGTTGCATTTGAGATGTCCAGCACTCATTCCTCTTCAACATTCACGTTTTTCTTATTCTTCTGTTGCTATTTTAAAGTTCGAAAGTGCATTAAAAATGGAGAAAAACTGCTCAGTGTGCCTTAACCTGTTGGCTTGTACAGAGGAGTTATTTTTCCTGCTACCCTGTCCTGTGCTGCACTGCTCGGGCTGTGTGGCAGCTCAGTGTGCGCCTTAGCTTACCGATTCCACTTCTTATTGGAGTATAATAACACCAGAGGGTTTTTACATTACATCGCATATAAAGAATCACTAAATCTTTCAACGGTCGGACATAGGTAGGTATACTCTATTAAAGTAATGGTAAGAAAATCGAAACCTCCGTGGAGATCTCCACTCAGTTAATCTGAATAAGACGTTGTTTTCATTTCGGTTTTTTTGGCATGCGAGGTCGGCAGTGCCAAATGAAGTTGAATTTGAGAAATTTGTTTTTTCCAAGTTCATGTCTATCACATACAATGTTAGGTTCGCAGTTCGTTACAGCCTTAGGCTACGTAGGCGAAAGAATATTATAGCTACCTACGCACCATGATATTATATGAATCTGCTCACTTCAGGCAATACGTAGGAGCCTATTTTTATAGGTAGGTAATGTTCAAGTTATGATTCTTGATGAAGCTTGTAACTCAACATAGGCAATATGGCAGCATCTTACTAATAATTTCTAAGTCGGACGAAGGATTCTTGCGTGCAATATTATACATTCTTTTCTAATATCGCCGGTAGTATTATAATCGTTGTACATAGTAATGTTTCGAGGGGAATATCGTTCATTGCTTGTAACTATCAACTGTGGGGGGGTATCGATTTTTATACTTTTCCCTGATGGGTTCGCCTCCGCTCAGGGTGCTTTTCCTCCTGATGTCCGGGACTTCCATGTCCTCTTCCACTGCCTTGGGGTCGTTCCAAGGCTGGACCTCGCCCGAGCCACAGAAAATGAAAACGAAATTACTGAGGATGAGGACGGCGAACATGACCCAGAAGACTATCCTCCACTCCATCAGAGTTCTCTGTAAAAAAAAAAAAAATAATAAATGAATTAAATAAAGGAAAAAGAAGGTCAAAACATTAAGAAGTTTAAATAACATTGGCAAGAAAAGCTTTTCCTGTATGTTGGTGGATTTTATAGAGGAATTTGGCCTAATCTTGATGGATTAAATTCCCAGAGACTCAAGAGCATAGAATGCTGCTCTTGGGTTTTACCATTACAGTACCTACATTTTTTAATATTCAGAACTCTTGGAAGAACGGCAGTTCGAAGCCCGGTTTCAAAAATGAGCGTTATTTTTTAAATGAGGGTGATTAACAGTAAAACTGCGGCAAAAATGACGTATCAGGTCTACTGACATTTGATTGGCTGTTGGCCCAAGGAGGCGGAGCTAAGCCTCAAAGGCCATGAGGTTCCGAATTCTGCCAACAACCCCAACACTGGATATGGCAAACCTTCGTGGAAACCTCCAAGACCCTTGGCCAAGATTTTCCCCTTTGTCTGAGGACGTGCTTTTTAAATTTATTTATACATTTGTGGTTCTATTCATCCATCCATTGCAGGTACATAGTTTAAAGTGATGCACTAGTGGCTCTAAAGCTCTAGCGCTCTACACAGTTCAGTTGAACTAATCTGCGATCTACCTAATACCTACGTCATTTCTAGTGGGAACTCGGAAATTTAGCGTTTTCTGCCTATAATACTTTCCGACATAAACACCTCATTATGTGGTCAATAACTGTTAATTTACGTTATTGAACAGATTCCTAAAAAACGCTGCAAAGTCCTTGTCACATGGGTTTATTATTCTATTGGAGTTCTAGAGATTCTTGTTGGCTGTTAAATTTATTGTTTCTTTCATGTGGAATGATTGAAATAGCTATTTCTGATGATTTCCACCAATTTTGGCCCCCAAAACATGAAACAGGTACTCCATCATCATCTTTGATAATTGGTAGTGGCATTTAATGGTCTTGATTCACCTGTTTACACTTTTTCCAATGTTATTATACACATTTATGGTGATTTCAGACAGTTTTCCAGGTTTTTGACTCATAAAAAACCAATTTTGGGAGCTGAACCTTTGGTAAAACCTCAATTTCCGTGTCTTTGGTCAAAATCGACTTCATATTCGGTCTTCTCGTCCCCAAAAACATGGAAAAAGATATCTCAGAAGCTCATGTTACCAACATGTTGCTAAACCGCAAAAAGTACCTATTTTTACACACATTTTCACTCATAACACCCCTGGGCATATTCCGATCGGGCTGAAAAGTTTCGGGACACAACTAGGTCCCAAATGGAGCATGTGTGCGAAAGAACGATTTTTTTAGACCAAAAATGAAGCCTGTACACGTGATACGGCGTACGGCGGACGGACATTGCATTTTTGGAATCTACGCACCTTGAAACGGAAAAGAAAAAAGTTTGAGGGGGTGTTATAAAAATTTTTTGCTGAGCGAATACATAGAAGTATTATTCACAGAATAATAAACCAAAAGGAGAACTTGTAACCCATGAAAATTGTCCATTGGGTGTAGGTACATCATTTTCCTAAGCAAAAAAAAAGGCGAAAACCATGGGCCACCTTTCTCTTCTAGGCAAGAAAGCTGCATTTCCCGAGTTATTATTTGATACCATTCAAACAAAAACATACATTTCAACCCAAAATTTATTTTGGGTTGAATGTTGGGTTGATGAGACGTTAAAATTACTTAATATCGTATTCAGATGGTTTCGTCGTCAAAAACTCAGAAAAACGATCATTTTTATCAAATGTGTGCGTAGTTATGCGGAGGCTGACATATAAGAGCATGAGTTCTACCAAAACTCGTTGGGATCTGGGATGGTTCATAACACATCCTAATACCATAAGTACTAATTGTTGGGTTCAAAAATATCGATAAATCATATTAATATCACGATAAACTGCTGCAAAACCCGATGAAATGCTGAGCGAGAAAGCCGTAGAATCACAAATATTACATCGGATATTAAGCCGGAAGGACGTACCTCATTTAAATGAGTTATTAGAATGCAATTTCAGGAAAAACGGCATTAGTGAATAGGAGGGTGAACAGACTTACTGTTCTACACCTCAAAAACGAAAAAACATAAGGAAAGAGGTGCGAAATGTCAAAATCGAAAAAGCTCTTCTAGTGAAAATCCTAATTTTTCGAGATGCGCCCTTCTTGCTTAGGACGGCAGAATGCTCTGTGATTCCTTCCACAATCCGAATGAACTGAGTTGCAACATTGCAGGCAATGATTCCCAGTAACTTACTAATTTGATTGATTTTAACTCACGTTCGGAGTCATGAACCCTATCAGAGTCGGTGCGACCATCCCGGAGATGGACCCAATGCCGTTGGCCAGTGCCATGATGGTGCCGGCGAAGTTGGGCGAAAGGTCCAGACTGTTGACTCGGAGGCTGGCGTAGCAGAAGCCCATGAATCCCATTCCGACCGTGAAGAGCACAGCCACCGCTGTTTTGTTGCAACCAGCGTAAGACGCTAAGAGGCAACCTATGGCTGGCCCTACCGCTCCTGAGATAAAAACACATTGATTACGTAACTGTAATTTGTGTAGCTATTGTGCTATACATTTCTAGATGGACTGCAGTTGATCCAAAAGATTAACAAAGCTCTGCGATCCCCTCATTTTAAATTATTCCATTATGAAGAGATGATTTCTTTGGGGCGGCTATCCATTCTCAAGGATATCACTTACCGAAAGTGGCGAGCACCTTCCTAAGATTGGTGATGCCGATCATTTTCTTCTCCAACAATTTGTCTGCAGCGTATCCAAGAATTAGAGAAGTGAGCCACATCACTAGGTATGGCATTGCTGACAGGATACCATTCTGAAAACGGTTGTAGAGAGAAAAGGGAAGAAAGTGAGTATGTATAACTCATCGTTGTTTGAGAAAACCCGACAAGTCCAGAAAAGTCAAATTCTGTTTTAAGGCCGGGACACACATATCCGCACCGCATCAAGGTGGTGTGTTGGACAACACACGGATGGAAAGTTACGAGAAGGAAGTTTACCGGGAAGTCCCCACATTTCCGTGCCGATACCTCTCCGACTAGTTCAGTTTAGTTTTTTGCGGACACGGTGCAGATCAGGATTTCCTTTCCTCATTTTCTCCTGTAATTTCAGTTCCAGCTGGTTGAATGTGTACATCGACATTCTAAAATATTCACGTAAAGCTTGGACTAGTTTGCGCATCAGATGAGGCAGCAGCGAGACAAATTCCCCTTCAACCCATCTTTTCTTCCAAGCACTGTGAACCCAAATTCTTCTTTGGGGACGATTTGCCTCCAGCCCTTGTCTTCTTCCTCTATGCGAGTGCCAAAATACCCAAATCACTGAAAAATTCCTGAACATATCTACGTCTTGGAGGGCAAATGAGTACTGCGTCGGAACCATATGCGCGGCCAACACTCGGAACTGTGTGGCCTCCCACCTCCGTCACCCGACACTCGGCCATGATGCGGAGAGGGCTCGGTACGGGAGCGGTGCGGATATGTGTGTCCCGCCCTTTATTCAGATAAATATTATCTTCTGACACGGAGGAACATGTTTCAAGAGAACCCCGACCATTCCCAAGGTTTCAAAGGGGGACAGAGACTTGGGAATCAGTGGTGAGGAGAAATACGAGAAGTCCAGGACAGGTCTCGGGTTTTACCTTGAACCACTCACACTCCCCCACCCTGCTACCAGCTATGGCGGATTGTTTACATTATATAAGGACTTCAGCGAAGAACTTTAATTTCATTTTATTCTGTTGGTCTATTTGTATACGTTTTAGAAACAAAGATGTCTGAGCCGTGCAGTTCCCAGGGTGCCACGAAGGTGGCCAACTTCTTGGAAACATCACTCTGAATAATTTATAATGGAATAATGATTTTTGGATACTAATACCTACTTTACTTTTGAATACGCTGAAGAAGTGTTATTGGTTTATTATTTTCACTAATGAACCTTTGGAATCATTCGACCAGGAAAAAAATAAAATTTTAACCTCCACCCTCTCGAAATTCATGGTTTAAGTTTCAAGGGACGTAGAATACGAATATCGAATAAAAAATCCTGCAACGCCCTACACAACGGTTTATTTTTTGTATAGAACACGCTTCTGTTACAGATCACAGCTCTCTGTATACATAACACTTCTACATACGTAGATAGCAGACCCTCCATAGCTCAGTAGGTATCTAACCCCGTACTCGTTACTAGGTACCTACCTAAATAACGTGTTAAATGTTGCTAAAATGAATTCTGTCAATGACAAACATTAGCACAAATCAAATTCTGAAGGGAAATTGTTGATGTGGAGTGAAAAAATATATGGTCCCAATAGGGTTGAGATCTTGGGAACTTTGGCGTCACAGTCCGTCACGTATACCACTGCGCCAACCTGACCGAGAAACCAGTGATCTGAACCCTCAACTCAGCTTGGTGCCTGCATACACCCTGCTCTTTACCCAGGCCGGCTCCTCCAGTACTCGATTTAGGGCTTTCCTGGGGGGAGCTCGAGGGTAGGCACTGACCACAGAAAACAGTGATCTACGCAGAAGGGTCATCTATACAGGTTAATAATAAACCGTTGTGTAATAATTTGCAGCTTTTTTTTCATTACAATACAATTCGCTCAAAAAAAAAAAAAAGCAAAAGGTTCAAACATGGTTATTAAATTAAACCTCTTTCAATGACCTGTTTGTTCACTACATAACGGCCCACTGTATTAAATAACAGAGTAAAAACCTTACGCTATTAGAAAAATGTTTGAAATAGGTAGTTAGGTACCTAACTCAGTTGTTCCGAGTAGGTCTTACCTACATAACCCGACAAGTCCAGAATAAAAGTTGAATTCTTGAGTCCCTGGTTCACAAAGATCCCTGGTGGAAAAATTTCGTTTGTTGCTCGTTAGTTCCATCAGACTACGTATATGCTCCTATGTTCAAAATTCGGGGTAAATGTGGCAAGTTTTTCTCGTTTTCCCACAACTTTGTCGTTTTCTTATTTTTCCCACTTTTTTCTGGACACGTTGGGTTTCTCAAACGACCGATTCTATCATTTCAATAAATTTCATTAAAATTGCATTAGATATATATTTTATTAAATAGGGTGAGGTGTTGCATATATTAATTTGCGTGCATATTTTCGTCAAAGATGACATCTTCATTGGCATTTGGACCAAATCTTGATGAACCACTTCTTTTGTAGCAGTACCTAGGTAGTGATTGAAGCAGTGGATGTACCTACCGATTCGGTTAAATATAATATTGAGGCCTGAATGAGCAAAATTCTAGTATTCAAATTGATACCAACCAAATGAATAACCGTCCCAACCAGTGTAGATGGGACTAGTGAACGGAGGGGGATTAATTTGGTTGTAGTGATCATTAGTTTGACTGAAAAATGCTATATTTTCGTAGGGTTTTTGGTTGCAGTAACTGGAATGACCTAAATCGGTCACTTACGTCAGCGATTGAGAAGTGCATGACGTCATTCATGTACTTGGGGAGATCCGTAACAATGGTGAAGAGGCCCCAGTCGTGGCCCGTCTCGCCGATGATGGTTGCCCAGACCGCTCCGCTGGTCAGGATGGCCATCCACGGTGTCCCGCCCAAGTCCTGGAAAATTGGCAGTGCTTCGATTAGGTCATGAGATGCGATGCCTGGAAGTGAAGCAGGGTTCACATGGAGTGCGGAAACGCGTAATGCAGACGGCATAAAATTATGGAGGGGGGGGGGGGGGTGGAGAGTCGGCCATTCCGGAGGGTCCTGTTTACATGGCGGAGTGGAAATGCGTACTGCGGACGGCGAAAGAACAGACGAGAAAACATGCTGGAAGGTTACAGAGGCTGCGCGGTGGCCCACTGCACAGATGCGGACTTGCATACCTAATTGCGGAAGGATATTTCTCTTTACCAATAGCCAACAGCCAATCAGGTTGCTTTACTCAGTCCACATTACGCCTTTCCGGGTCCATGTGAATCCTGCTTAAATCGCAGATATGCCGTATTTATGCAAGCGTGCTGTGCAACTGACCCTAGAGGTTCGTTCTTAGTGGGCGTTCTGACAGTTCTCGAACTCATAAGAACTGGGACGGAAAATCCCGGGGCGTTCTGGAACTTGAGGAACCACGTTCTGCACTGCGAACGATTTCCGAGGTGCATGCAGATTTGAGAGATGCGCATGCGTCACCTACGTTCTTGAGTTCCAGTTCTGACAGTTCCGAAAAAAATCGGGGACTGTCAGAACCGTTCGGAACTGGATCCGCAAAACACTGCGAACGCAGAACTCAGCGTTCTCGGCGTTCCGGAACTGGGCGTTCTGGCACTGCGAACGACAAAACTCGACTGCGCTTGCCCAGAACCGTTAGGAACTGGCAGAACGTACTCTGAGAACGAAGCTTAAGATTCTAGGGAGGGTGCCCTAATATGGTATACCTAACTTTGAAGCCTACTTGTGACTTTAAAATACTCTCTTATCACCAAAATGTGCACTACCATGGGAAACTAATCCTCTACGAGATTCTGGGGCGCAATAGCCCCAAATCTACGTTGAACAGGAATAAATGAGGTTTTTATTAAACAAGTTATTTTTGAGTCTCAAAAAAAAGTGATGCCTAAAAAATGGTATACCTTAATATGGCACTACTGCAGTATTAGGAACCTTAATTAAAATTTGAATGTACAATCATATATCAAGGGACTTCTAAATTAAAAACCGGTTTAATCAGGAACTCAAGACAAACGAAATTATTAATCCAAACAAATCAAAATCACTTACTTTTGGGGTGAAAAATTGTCGCGAAAAAGCTTCCAAACATTTCCTGGAATGCACTTTTCACACAACCTGCTCTGATAAGGAGCCTAGGGGAGCTATACCGACGCGCCCCCTGCATTCTTCTCACTAGAACCTCAAAGTTGAGGGTCTTTTCAACAGAGTGCGTAGCGTGGTTAATTATAATGTGGAATAATCAAATAAAAAGTAAACCTTCAGCTTACTACCAGTTTATATTTAAAGCCAAGCTTTTCGCTAAAATTCTGAGCATCCTCAGGTATTCACATAAACAATAGCTTTGTTCCTGCAGTCCCTCAGAGCTTGTTCAGAGCAACCCGGGCATGCGCAGTAAGGGTGAGGCAAAGATTCGCTGTTTGTGCAGACAGGGCGAGCTCTGAACCAAGTGGTCCGGTGTGTTCGTGTGCTTTCCCCGGGCAGATGATTTGGTGTTCGTACTGGCCACGGGGCTTCCTCCGAGCTCCGAGCTGCTCTGAGCAAGCCCTCCTGTGCCCCACGAGAAGACCAGGGGCAGCTGAGCACTGATCTTCCATGCATGCACCCTCGACCCGTTCGAGCCAGTTCCGTCCAAGCGAAAACTGAACTTGCTCGGAGCTAGCACCTAGGGGACAGCACAAACAAAGCTGCAGATAACAGACTGTTATCTGTTACCATACTGTTATCTGTGTTTATGTGAGTATCTGAGGATGCTCAGAATTTGAGCAAAAAGCTTTGTTTTAGATGTAAATTGGTAGTAAGCTGAAGGCTTATTTTTTATATGATTATTCCACATTGTAAGATGGCTTACTACAAAAGGTTTATTATTAAATTCGTGGTTGAATAGATAACTGCTACTGAGAATTTACTGCAATAGGGCACTACCTAACACTAACTCAGAAGTTGTGTTGGTAAAGTACTAAATACGAAGTGAGGTACCTAGTTGATACCTGTACCTACAAAATAAATAAGCGTAAGCTTAAAGTTACTCAGGAACCCACTGGAATCAGCACACAACCGAACCACGTAGATCAGCTGCAAACTCAGCCTGTGTAATATAGGTACACATTTTTACAGTGCATGGGCGAAGTCGGCACAACTCCCCGTGTTCGTGGCCAGGCTGTAGACAGTTTTTGTACTCCCATAATCTTTACGTGTTCAACTGTGGAAACGGTGATACGGGAAGACGGACCAACGAGCTTGAAGCATTCTCTTCCTGTAACGTGTAGTTCTACGCGTACACGGGAAGAACTACCTTTTCTCTTACATGGGAAGAACTGCAAGTACACGTGTAGAGAATGCTTGAAGCTCATTGGCCCGTCTCATATCATCTTGGCGTATCAGTCCCACGGTTGAACGTGTAAAGATCACAGGAAGAACAAAAACAGTCTAATGAGCTTCAAGCATTCTCTACACATAATGGCGAAGTCCTTCCTGTGAACGTGAGCTCTTCCCGTGTACGCGAAGAACTACACGTTACAGGAAGAGAATGCTTCAAGCCCATTGATCCGTCTGCCCGTATCAGCATTTCCATGGTTGAACGTGTAAAGATGACGGGAAGTACAAAAACTGTCTAATAGCTAGGATCTTTCACGAGGATAACTAGACAGTTTTTGCACTTCCCGTCATCTTTACACGTCCAACCGTCGGGCTGATGTACAAGATGATACGGGCAGACGGATCAATGGGCTTGAAGCATTCTCTGCCTGTAACGTGTAGTTCTTCGCGTACACGGGAAGAACTACGCGTACCTATACGTGTAGAGAATGCTTGAAGCTCATTGGTCCGTCTTCCCGTATCATCTTGGCGTATCAGTCACACGGTTGAACGTGTAAAGACCACGGGAAGAACAAAAACAGACTAATAGTAGACAGTGTTGGGACTCTCACGTCTCTTCTGGATGTCTCGCCGATGGAGTCCTTGAGGTACTCGAGCTCCTCTTCGCTGATGAAGGGGTGCGACGAGGGGTCGTTGTAGCAGAGGAAACACCAGACCAAGTACCACAAGACGCCCATCGCGCCAAATATGTAGAAGACGGCATGCCACGAGTGGTTCTGCAGAATGAAGCCTCCGCCTGCTGTCGACACAACTGATCCGATTTGCACACCTGCGGCAAACTCGTATAATTACAAAGGCTGGCTTAACAAAACAGGAAGACAAGTGCGTTGTCTCTCATCGAACATTTCAACAGAACAAAACAATTACACCAGTTCATCGCCGATGTCCCACTTTCGTAACCACGAAACTTCAGGAATGGCTAAGAACAAAAAATAAGGACACCTTTGGAATGAGCGTTAAATTTCCTATCAGATTATGACCCTAACATGAATTTTGGAGTACGTTCAATGGGCGAAGAATTGGACTGAAATCGATTTTCTACTGTTTAAAGATTACTATTTCCTTAAATGGCTCTACGTCTCAAACGCTGCAAATTATTACATAACGGTTTATTATTTACCTGTAGCGTAGATCACTATTTTATGTGGTCACTACCAACCCTCGTGTTACCCCAGGAAAACCGAATTGGAGCCGGCCGGCGAATGAAAGTTACATAAATATTCGGTGGATTCATCTATAATTCTATAATTTATTATTTGTTGTTATTCACGAAGCGTAACGTTTGTTCAAGTTATAAAAGTACAGAAAGGGGTGACAAATTGGGGTTGACAATTTCAGAACGCCGTAGCTCGAAAACTTTGAATAGAAGGGTATGGTTTTTAGCGAATTTTCGAAGAAAAGGAAGCTATTGTTCTCGGTCCAAAATTTTTAAAACTCGAATTTCCGAAAGATTTTTATACCAAAATCCGTTTCAGATCATCCTGAATTCCCTGCCGAAAGACACCAAAAATTATATGTATATATATATATTTATATATTTATATATGTATGTGTCATTCCAGACGATAACTCTCGAAAGAATTGATATAAAAAGTTCAAGTTTGCACGAAAAATCTGTCTTGGCAATCGACAGGCTAAGTTCGAAGATGGGCAGAATCGGGTCACCCTAAGGGGGAGTTTTGGGGAGTTTTAGGGGGGGAAAATTACCCATAAATTCCCAAAATGAAAAAGTCTGACAAGTGACACCTCATTTTAAAGGTTTTTGTACGCTGAACACGATGGTGAAATCAGAATTGCGATATCTCATTCCATTCTCAAACTGGAGCACTTTGAAGATGAAGGAACGTGGTTATTTCTTGAGATGTTCTTCCTGGTTCGTCTGCTCTAATCTGATAACGGAATGGGATATCGCAATTCTGACTTCACCATCGTGTTCAGCGTTGGAAAATCTACAAACCGAGGTGTTACTCGGCAAAAAATGGAACAAAAAATTTGTTACGTACCCAATACCTACTCTTCTGGTATTCAAAACATTTTTGATTTCCCCCTCCCCCTCCTTCCACCCCAAATTTTACTTTGCGTAAAACTACTCCTGTTTTAATTTTGTATGGTATCAAGTTGGGAAAACATTGGCCGAAAATTAATTTTCAGAAAAGTTTAGGCGGAGGAGGAAGATGCCGAAAACTTCGAAAATTCGCTCTTATAGCCATGCTGCATGACTGTGGTTTTTTTTAACGTTTTTAAACTGAACTGAAACTAAAGAATTTTTTGAGACCACCCCGACGTCCAGCCGTTCGTTTGCACCGAAAAGGTTCATCAACACGATCGTGAATGAAACTGTACAAATCTGGCCCAGATATCATCGCTAAGGAGCACCTGATTATATAATAACGCATGACTGAATGAAATCCAGTTGGTTGTTCTGTGATATTATTTCATTTGAAGATGTGATGATGGCTCTTTTGGATTTTGTTGATAGGCACTTTTGTAACTTCAACGAACGTTATGCTTCGTGAATAGCAACAAGTAATTTATTAATGACAGAATTATTGAATACCGCGAATTTTTATGAAACTATAATTCCCGGGCTGGCTCCAGTACCTACTAGAGCTTTCCTCGGGGGAGCACTGTAGGTACTTACCACAGAAAACAGTGATCTACGCAGGAGGGGCATCTATACAGGTAAACCGTTGTGTAATGAATTGCAGTGTTTTTTTAATTTTATTGCAGTAGTTAGGGGAGAAAATCACGTTTCAATGGAAAAAAATCGTGTGTTTTTGGCGCAAATCGAGTGTTTTAAGGTATTTATGACTCGACCTGACCATGATTAGGGGAGTTTGGTATCTTCTACGTAATTTTTCACGCTGAATCGAACGGTGACACTCCCAAACCTCCCCGCCCGTTAAAAAACTGTTATAAAACTAAATAACTACAACGTAAACAACTGGTAAAAAATCCTAGTTGTTTACCTTAAAACGTCGCGATACATTAAAAATCCCGTCAAATGAAAATAACCGCATTTGATAACAGATCAGCGAAAGATGATCATGGAGGGAGGCTACTTTGCACGTCTTTGTTTGTAACCCCCCCCCCCCTTATTAATTAATTTTTTTTTTGTCGGTAAGGGAGGTTCGGGATTATCACTATTTGATTCAGCGAGAAAAATTACGTAGAAAACGACACACAACTCCTCCAGCCATGGTCAGGTCAATGCATAAATACCCTAACACTTGATTTCCTGTAAAAACACACGTTTGTTTGCATTCACACGTGATTTTCTCCCCTAATTAATACAGCAAAATGAAGAAGAAAAAAAAACCGCTGGAAAGCTGAGATTCTGAGGAAGTTTTTCCCGTCACGTGCACGTTCAATCGCCCATTATTTTTGAGTCAGATCCACTTGACAAAATTCGAGAAAATTTTCTTTTCAGTCCAACTTTCGCCCGTTGAAAGTACCTACTCCAATGTTCGTGTCAGGGCCATATTTTGATAGGAAATTTGACGCTCTTTCCAATATTGTCCTTATTTTTAATTTTACAAGATAATTTAAGGGAGTTATGGCCATTTTAGTGGTAGGAAGTCAAAAACGTGAAAAAATTTTAAAAGTGAGAAAACTCACGAAAACAAGGGGTTAAACAAATCACAAGGAGGATTTTTTGTTGGAAATTAGTTGAAGAATCGATTCTTGGAGTAACTATCAGTTTCTTCTTATTCGGTACTAAAATTTGAAATGAACCTACATCTACACTCCTTTTGACCTCGGGATTCTGCTCAAGGATGTTCGAAGACTTGTTCAAACATTATATAATCCTGGGATGAAAGGAGATTACACAGACCCTACATCACAAGTAGGTGGATGTTCGTTTGATTGCGGATTATTTTCGAGTACCCATTTGATAAGAACTTGTCATTCAATTAGGTACGTACGTATATTCAACGGTAGACGATTCAAAGATCAAATTAACTGCTCAGCCTATAAAATACTAATAATAAGGATTTTTATAGAACTTTTTACTTCCATGTATCTATTATAATATAGAAATGTAAGTATGGTGGAAATAAGTCTTCGAGAAAAACATGGAATCTTTTTTCGAGAATCAAAACGAGTTTTTCGACAGTTTTCCGCTTGACGTCGCTCACGACGTAAGTTGGAATTTCGAATCATAACTTCCTAAAAATACGGTATTTTAAGATTTTTTGGTTCATTATGCGATAATGAACCTTTGGAATCGAGCATGACAACAAATTTACCCCCCCCCCCCCCCCCCCCCCGCCTTAAAATTTGATGGTTCTCGTTTCAAGGTACGTAGAATCCGAAAATGGAATAAATCGCTGCAAATTAATGCACAACGATTTATTATTTACTTGTACAGATGCCCCTTCTGCGTAGATCACTGTTTTCTGTGGTCAATACCTACCCTCGTGTTACCCCCAGGAAAGCCCTGAATCGAGTACTGCTGCCGGCCCGGGAATTACAGTTTCATAAAAATGCGCGGGATTCAATAAATATGTTATTATAACGTTTGTTCGAGATTCAAAGGTACCTACCAAAGAAAATCCAGAACAGCCATCATTTATCAAATGAAATAATATCACGGAACAACCAACCAGATTTCTGACAGCCATCCGTGAATATAATCAGGTGTTTCCTAGCAATGATACGTGGGCTGGATTTATACCGTTTTATTCAGGGTCATGTTGACGAAGCTTTTCGGTGCACACGAACGGCTGGTCGTACGATGCTCCGGGTGGTCTCGAAAAATTCTTTAGTTGGAATTCAATTTAAAAACGTAAAAAAAACCATACCCTTCTACTGAAAATTTTCGAGCTACGGCGTTTTGAAAAATTCAACCTCTATTTTTCACCTCTTAGAGAATGACAGAACGCCGAGCTTCGCGGTCCAACTATATCCCGAACAGGACCTACAAACCAAAGTTCATTAATTTCTTGGTAACTAAGGAAAGTGCGAAGTACAGCGGACGGATAAAAATATTGGTTTATTATTCTCAATAATGAACCTTTGGAATCGAGCATGAGAAAATTTTTACCCCCCCCCCCCCCCCCACCCTCCCACCCTCCCTCAAAATTTGATGGTTTTCGTTCCAAGGTACAAAAAAAATTTGTCCTTCCGCCGTACTTCGCACTTTCCTTAGTTGCTATGAGCCAAAATTGATGAAATTTGGTTTGTAGGTCCCATTTGGGGTCTAGTTGGTCCGCGAAGCTCGGCGTTACTGTCAGTCATCTCTAAGGGCTTCAAAATAGGGAGTTGAAATTTTCAGAACGCCGCAGCTCGAAAACTTTCGATAGAAGGGTATTGTTTTTTAAAAATGTTCAAATTCATCCCGAACTAAAGAATTTTATTGAGACCACCCGGAGCATTGTACGACCAGCCGTTCGTTTGCACCGAAAAGCTTCGTCAACATGATCGTAAATAAAACGTAAATAATAAACCATTTGTGTAATAATCGGCAGCTTTTTTCTTTTTCTTTTTCATTTCGTTAAACTCTTAAATTTGAGATGAGAACGAGCTTGCTAGGTGGAAAAATAAGGGAGTTATGAGGGGTTCTCTAATTTTTCGATTTTCAGCGTAACTGCCTTGAAAATGGACCAAAACTGGTGAGATTGGTACCAAAATGACTGTTAAGATGTCCACATCATGCGTATTGATTCTGAACTCGATCTCATTCGATTCGACTAATTGACGGCATATTAAAATATGCCAATGGTTCCAAATTCCAACATTTTCTGGTTTATTAGCTAAATGACTTTGGTGTGGTGTCAGAAAGTGGTTGAAAGTGAGGTTTCTGCGCAAGCATATTATATTTCCATGCTCAGCGTGTGTATATTCTCATGATCGGCGTATCAGGCCAACATGAGCAGCCGGTTGGGCCGGAATGGAACATTTTATTATCATGTATCAGTGCAAAATAGAATTCTAAAAAAAAGTACGCAAATTTCCCACCCGTGTGTATATTATTAATAACAACGGTAAAATTTGCATACTAAACAGGTGTAGCTTTCAGCGTTTCACTACAGTTTGGCACAGCCGCTCTACCAATCCTAAATAGACCCACAAGTCCCAAGAAACAAAATTTAATGTAATTTCCCCTGTTTTCTAATTGAAGAAGGAGAATTGCAATCTGTTTCAACAGGGATTTCGTTATTTAACTGTGTGTTTTAGCTTAACGTTGGTAATTGATATTACGGCCTTCAAGTGCTCTGCGATGTGTCCGATAAAGAGAAACTCGGCTTATGTCATTTTATCTCCTGCCTACTCAAGTGAGCCTGTTCCTCTCGTTATTTTCCTATTTGGTGGTCTCTAAATTAACCAGGCTCGTTACTGGAGCGTATCGTTTCGAGAATTGATAATTCATTTGCACTTTTCCCTCTCGTTTGCAAAACACAGCTTTTCTTCATTACCTAAGCGGAATTTTCACTTACAGTATAATAATGTGATCGTTACAGTTCACTGTAACTAACTACCTATCAAAGCGGGTTGCATCATTCGTCCATAACCAAGTAGAAGAGTTTGAAAGCCGGTACGAATTTCTGCATTTAAACATGGATGATGGAACAGACACATACACACGCTAAGAACAGGCACAAGCCCTGTCTAATAATTAAGAACTTGAACTTTAATGGATTCGCCCTACGTGATGAATATCGAGAATAACTTGACAGCCTTGTACAAAAGTCAAGTCCTACCGATGAGAGTACTCATGGATAAATTATGTGTAAAAATGTTATGTGTAAAATTATAAAGTAAAAACGCTGCAAATCCCTGCACAACGGTTTATTATTTTGTATAGAATACCCTTCTGTTACAGATCACAGCTCTCTGTATAGATAACCCGTCTAAATAATATAATATGTACTATTCTATACATATTTTGTGGATCGCAGACCCTCCGTAGGTTAGTACCTAACCCCGTACTCGTTACTAGGTACCTACCTAAATAACGTGTTAAATGTTGCTAAAATAATACTGTCGATGACAAACGATAACTAAAATGGCAAAAAGAAACGCAAATAATGAAGTTCTGAAAGAAAACTGTTGATGTGGAGTGAAATGGATGCCCCTGCTGCGTAGATCACTGTTTTCTGTGGTCAATACCTATAAGGAACCGTTGTGTAATAACTTGCCCATCAATAATACTTCAACGGTTGTTCAAGTTGCAAAAGTACCTATCAACAAAATCCAGCCCCTTCTGGGTAGATGAGCCGTTGTGTAATAATTTACCGTTGTGTAATAATTTACCGTGGTGAAATAATTTACCGATGTGTAATGATTTACCGTTGTGCAATAATTTGCCGTTGTGTAATAATTTGCCATTGTTTAATAATTTACCCATCAATAATACTTCAACGTTTGTTCAAGTTTCACAAGTACCTACCAACAAAATCCAGTTAGTAGTCCATCACTTATCAAATGAAATAATATCGCAGAACAACCAACTCGACTTCATACAGCCATCCTTGATTATAATGAGGTGCTCCCTAGTGATGATATCCGGGCCGGATTTATACCGTTTGATTCACGATCGTGTTGACGAAGCTTTTTGGTGCACACGAACGGCTGGTCGTACAATGCTCCGGGTGGTCTCAAAAAATTGTTTAGCTCAAGAAAAATTGAATAACGTAAAAAAAAAAAAACAATACCCTTCAATCGAAAGTTGAGTGAGTTGGTGGGTGAGTTGAGTTGTGTTCGAGATACGGCGTTCTGAAAATTCAACCCCTATTTTGAACCCTGACAGTAACGTCGAGCTTCGAGGACCAACTAGACCCCGAACGGAACCTATAACCCGAATTTCATCAATTTTTTTTCATGGTAACTAAGAAAAGTGGTCAGTACGGCGTACGGCGGACAGACAGAAATATTGCATTTTCGGATTCTACATACCTTGAAACGTAAACCATCAAATTTTGAGGGGGGGTTAGAATTTTTTTTTCTTGCTCGATTCCAATGGTTCATTGTTGAAAATAATAAACCATAATGTGACTTAGCTACGTCCTCAAGTGATACTATCAAGTGATATATTATCGCATGAATTCGCGTGATTCTCTCTCGCCAAAATACTATTGTAGGTACATAATTATACAGTAGAAATAGTTTATAACGTACTCCAAGGGACCATCGATTTTCGTTGCCTATAGTCGATGTTCGTATGAATCGATACATAGATTACAACGAACAGTTCGTTTATGTGGCGTATAAATAAATTTAAAAAAGTGAAATCAATGTTTCTTCTTGTGGTCAGCTTTTGTTTGGAGGATCGGACCGTTGATGGTATATTTGTCGGCCACTGCCACTTGAACTAAGCAAAAAGCAGTGTTCCCAATTCACTGTACTGCGCACCGTGATATTTTCACGTTTTCACTTTTATTAAATTAATTGAAGATTTTGCCTTTATTTTTTAGAATACCGGATATTGTGGAACGGTTAGTTTTTAACTCGGACGCCACAGAAACGACTTTTTCGCCCGACTCCTAACGGCAGCGAACTGCAAAATTTCCTTCCAATGTGAAAGACCGGTCTGGCATCTTCAGTGAGAGAAATGAGCAGACTGCGTACAAGTCCGCAACACAGTGAGACATTTTGGTGTGATTTCTTAATTTTGCCTCTTTCACATACAAATTGGGCTGTTTCTTACGCGCACGATATTCTCGTTGTCTTTCGGCTTGCAATTTCCTTTTCCTCTCGGATGACGATCGCGTTTGTAGGAATCGTATATTTTTTCTTTGTCGGTGGTGTCTGGCGAGAAAGAAGTATCGATAATGAACTGACGAAACTCTTCCGAATCCATCGTATACTACGTAATCGCAATTTACAAAGGCACCTGTTCACACACAAAACGGGTAATCGCAATTAACAAAGGAATCTTCTTAATATTGATTCAGGACTTGAAAGGAAATACAACAATTTAGGGATAATTTACGGAATCATTTAAGGGTTGCAGTTTACAACGATCCGGGTTACACAAACAGTGGTGCAAGGTTACCACATTCGACACTAGTAAACAATGACTTTCTTCACTACCTATGTTGCTAACTACCTTGTTTACCCATATTTTTTGGTTTATTATTCTGTGAATAATACACCTATGTATTCGCTCAGCAAAAAATTTGTATCACACCCCCTCAAAATTTTTTCTTTTACGTTTCAAGGTGCGTAGATTCAGAAAATGCAATGTCCGTCCGCCGTCCGCCGTATCACGTGTACAGGCCTCATTTTCGGTCTAAAAAATTCGTTCTTTAGCACCCACGCTCCATTTGGGCCCTAGTTGTGTCCCGAAACTTTTCAGCCCGATCGGAATAAACCCAGGGGTGTTATGAGTGAAAATGTGTGTAAAAATAGTAACATTTTAGTAACATGTTAGTAAAATGAGCTTTTGGGGTATCGTTTTCCATGTTTTTGGGGACGAGAAGACCGAATATGAAGTCGATTTTGACCAAGGAGTGGAAAATTGAGGTTGTACCAAATGTTCAGCTCCCAAAATTGATTTTTTATGAGTCAAAAACCTGCGAAATCGTCTGAAATCACCATCAATTTGTAGAATAACACTAGGAAAAGTGTCAACACGTGGATCAAGACGATTAAGTGGCACTACCAATGATCAAAGAAAATTTGAAAAAAAAGGAGCGCACCTAATTCAAGTTTTGGGGGCCAAAATTGGTGGAAACCACCAGAAATAGCTATTTCAGTTATTTTACATGAAATCAACAATAAATGAACAGCCAACATTTGTGTAGGTATGTCCAGTAGAATAATAAACCCATGTGACAAGGACTTTGCAGCGTTTTTCATCATGCTCAGCTCAGCTACCGCGCAAGGTACCTACGTGGGTACGGTTAACAAGAAAATATTCAATAAAATCACACGATTCGAACGAGTGGTGAACGATTTTTGTACAGTGAAAAATGGCGAACATGATGTTCCGTAGAAACGAATCGGTTGTAGGAGAAAATCATCAGAAATGCTGCATAACGCGTTTTCCTGTCGGTTTTGGTAACGCTTTTCGAGTTTGTGTGCCAAAGTAAAGACATGAAAATGTCAATAAATAAATAAATAAATAAGCACCGTTATTGACCTACTCAAGTTTATTAATTTCAAGTTTATCTAACGTCGTACGATGCCTGACAGTTCCATCGCCTCCTCACAACTACTTGAGGACGACGAACGGTGCTGGATCTACAGGCCCTACGAGAAAAACCACCAAAGAGCTGCACAAACAATCTGAATGAGCTTTGGAAACAATATGAAAATGACGAGGACGAATTTATTATCAATTCTGACGCGAGGGACGCAACTAATAGAAATTTTCTGTCCGCATTTTAGGTCTTTCCTTCCTTCGTCCGAAGTCCAAACCCATTACTTTTGCTCCAAGGCGTTAGCCCAAAATCATTGCTTTTTTGGCCCACGTTGCACTGTCTAGCGATTGGATCAAACTCAAACCGCCCGTTGGTTGGTAGGTACCGAAATGTGACATAACTCTTGGTAACAACGCGAGTGTTTTTTCTAAAACAAAGCGATGCAATCGGGGTCAAGTTTAGCAATCAATTCTGTCTCGAATGAGGTTAATGTATGTTGTGATCCGTGTGACTGGACAGCTAGCAACCACGATTTCGCTATTATAGTAATGATAGGAGGTAAAATGCGTGATTACTCGTAGGTAGCAGAGGAAGATAGGCTTTGCGCTGTTAGTACCTAATAGGTACTACTACTCTTTCAAATCGAGTTATTCTGGCACAGTTCCGATATCGATCTGTTCTCCGTGAACAAGGATTTATGCCCTGTGGGCGCCCACTTGGGCGATGTAATGAGCCTTCGTTCAACTCGCTGTAAGTACACCATTTTCGATCCGAGATTTCAACCCAAATTTTAAACCTTTTCAGAAAGACATCGACCGTTTTCAATCAAAACTCATAATAAATGGATAACGTGATGGTGAGTACCTGCAAATACGACAGTTGAAAGTTGGCTTCTTTCGAGAGGAGGTGACCACTGAGCAAGGAGGGTGCTGAGCGCAGGGAATGTGGTACCCTGCAATCAATATTAATAGTTAGGTAGTGGTATATTATTGGTGTCAATATTATTATTATTATTATTATTATTGGTGTGTTGAAGCAAAGCTATCCTTCTTATGCATTATAGTAGTTTCAAACATCAAAACCTTTTCACGAAGGAAAACCATTTTTGTCCCATCATTAGTTGATTAGAAAGTTATTTAATAACCTATGGGTACCTATAGAGACGTTACCAAATTATAGCAGCTGCTATAACCTATTGACTACTAAGTATAACCTATAATCTACTGACCACATAAATCTGCTCAACCAAGTACCGATTTCAATCATCAATGAACGAGATCAAGATGCCAGGCGGTAGAACGAATTTGAGTCGGTAAAGAGCATTCGGAACAGGTCAGAAATAGAAGAGTCGAGATCGTGACAGATTGATAATCTATTGTTGTACAAACTCACAATGGCTACGGACCTATACAAATCAAACCAACGTATTTTCACTTATCACGGGTGGTTAGGAGGCTCGGTAACTGGACAAAACCGGTTAGAGCTTTTTCAATACCAACTTGGCCATCATGAAGCCAGAAAAGAACGTAATTTTTCACACTCGAACAGGAAAAGCTTCCTCATAATCATTTCATGGTCACACAACTCCCAGTACTTCCATACCAACAAGAACCATTAATTCATATATATTAATTGCTATGCAATTTTAACGCCGGGGGTCATGTGAAAAAAATGTCCTGTCACAATATCCTGTCACAAAAACGCGTCACGCAAAGAGGAATGTGATGAAGATGAGCACAAAGAGGAATGTGATAAAGATGAGCACAAAGAGGAATGTGATAAAGATGAGCACAAAGAGGAATGTGATAAAGATGAGCACAAAGAGGAATGTGATAAAGATGAGCACAAAGAGGAATGTGATAAAGATGAGCACAAAGAGGAATGTGATAAAGATGAGCACAAAGAGGAATGTGATAAAGATGAGCACAAAGAGGAATGTGATAAAGATGAGCACAAAGAGGAACGTGATAAAGATGAGCACAAAGAGGAACGTGATAAAGGGGGGGTAAATTGCATAGCAAATTCTCCTTTGTTATACGAAGTATAAGAACACATCCTTCGGAGGTGAGGAACGGCGAAGCCGTTCCGAGGGGGCGGAGCCCCCTTTGGGGGTCCAGGGGGCTTGCCCCCTGGCGAGGCCCGAAGGGCCGAGTTATATATATATATATATATATATATATATATATATATATATATATATATATATATATATATGCGTGGTATGCAATGTTGCAGGTGGTTATCGAGGTTCGGTCATTAAAACGAGATTTATCCCAACGTTTGATGGTTTATTCCACCATCTTCAGGGGGTTAGTGAGTTCTGAAGAAATTTTCACCCATATCTAAATCAACGGTCGATATATATCTATGCTACCCATACCTACCCCTGCACCCATCTTAGGACCTATCCAATACTTTCAGGAATTTTCAATACGAATATAAGGCTACGTGTTTTCATTTGGTTATTTCCAAAATCATACAGACTCCGTTATCAGCTGATATACTCGTTGGATATTAAAAATTTGCTGTAGGAATGTACGAGTATAATGTAACCTTATTCCTCACCCAAAAGAAGTTGGTCTCAATTGGGTTCACGAAGAGCTTCTGATGCTCACCCAGCACAGAATAGGCATTTCTGTATATCTGTGTTACCTTGGCACTCGGACTCGGGACGATTCAAACTGCCTGAAACTCTAATTTGAGGCCCACATCAGAGAAATTACAAAGCTGAGTCACTTGATGTTCAATATTTTCCATTTGAAACATCTATAAACCGTGGAACGAATTCATTTGGCTGCTTCGTCACGGTCGTCGGTGTTCTCACTTTGATTTTCTCTTATTCGAGGGACTTGTTTTACGAGAGCTTAATATACAATATTCATGAGGACAAAGCGGAGTAATTGTTTGGTTTCAACGTCGAACGTAAAAACTCAAGTCCCACTCCAATGAACGGATTATTGTTTCTGTAACCCACATCTTGGAGACCTGCAGTTAGTCAGCAACACGCTAGTGAATCAATGTCTTATTTGGAGGGCGTGTGTCGGAATTAAATGCTAATTGATCTGTCTCAATCCATCCAGATCTGGACTTGGACAAACCAAAAAACCTATTCAATGCGAGAATAACTTGATCGCAACCACGACGTGGGTATTGACACTGAACTCTGAACTCTATCCACGAAATAAGATAATGTTTTCCTATGTACAGGATGTAATTCCTCTCCTCTACCCTCCCCCCCCAAATTTTGTAACAATCCATTCTAGACAAAATTTCCAAAAGGTAGGTAACCCCCTTATTTTTTAAGCGTAGGATTCGAATATTGCATTTTTACGCACGTACATTAACACCGTTTTTAACTGCAGACTCGAATTCTATGTAAAATTTCATGAAAAAAAAAAGAAAAAAAAGAACTCACTCGAATTTTCATGTGCGCAAAAACGGGCGCAAATTACGCTCAAACTGTTGGCTGAACTCAAAAATCGAGTTCCGTGAGTGTGCAGTAATCTACCAAGTGTGATAGATGATTTTAATGTGTTTTTTCACGCTCAATAATGTGGTGACGATAATTTTTCGATTTGCGCAATTCGGGTGACTCGGCTTATGACCCCCCCTCCGACCCTAATAATTTTGTAATAAACCATTTTAGTCAAAAGGACCCCGCACTTTTTCAATGTAGAAGTGGTTTCACTAGATCGAGCCAGAATTTGGCACGGGGCTTCCTTTCAGTCTCCTGAACAAAAGTCTCAATGGGCACAAAAAAATCTACCGTCAGGATTTTGAGCTATGGCCAGATTGAGCGCTTCAAGTTCGACTTTTTAAACACCTTCAATTGCTTATATCTCTCTAGGGATGCATTTTAGAAAAAAAAGTGCACGAGTAAAATCGTTTTAAAATCGTCCAAACAACTCGATGCCATACTTGTTTTAAGTCAAAAAATGTTTCTTCATTTTTGGCCAATAAGTCCCCGTGTTCTTTTGTATAAGAAAATATAAGAAACGTTAAGAAACATTTTTTGACTTAAAACAAGTATGGAATCGAGTTGTTTGGACGATGTTAAGACGATTTTACTCGTGCAATTTTTTCTCTAAAATGCATCCCTAGAGAGATATAAGCAATTGAAGGTGTTTAAAAAGTCGAACTTGAAGCGCTTAATCTGGCCATAGCTCAAAATCCTGACGGTAGATTTTTTTGTGCCCATTGAGACTTTTGTTCAGGAGACTGAAAGGAAGCCCCGTGCCAAATTCTGGCTCGATCTAGTGAAACCACTTCTACATTGAAAAAGTGCGGGGTCCTTTGCAAATTATAACTACCCTTAATTTTTTTTAGCAGATCGTATATAACATTTTTTGCGCACATACGTATGTGCACTTATGTACAATATACATTAACTTTGTTTTTTGTTCACATGGCAATATGTTGTATTGCAAAATGTGGATTCTACTTGAGGTTTCACGAAAAAATGAATCGTAAGTCGAGTTTTTGCGTGAGCCAAAATAACGCAAAACGTGCACAACTTGTCCACAAAAGGCGAAATATGTTTTATGGATGGGTTGAACTACCATGGTATATGACTTCGGGGTATTTTGCAACGTTCAAAAATCGACAAACGAACATCACCACGTTATTCAGCGTGAAAAAACACATCAAAATCATCTATCATACTTGGTAGATTACTGTATCCAAGGAACTCAATTTTTTCCATTTTAGCCAAGATTTTGAGCGTATCTGCTATCGTTTTTGCGCACCCAAAAATTCGAGTGACTGGTCGTTTTTCCGTCAAATTTTACGTAGAATTCGAATCTTCGATAAAAATAGGGGTTATCATTTGAAAATACACTGGCAAGGACATGTCACAGAAGCTTCCTCGTGGCCTTCACAGTATGTCACCATTAAATTTTCAGAAAACTAGAAATGACCGGTTCGCCATGCTCACGACGAAAGAATGCTGGGCAACCAAAAATTTAAAAAATCGCTATTTTTTGGCAATAAAAAGCACGGGGGCAAAAAAAGATTTAAACCCGCCATTTACCCCCCGTGATCGGACAAAAACGGCGTTTCTCTAGCTTCTACGTTTAGGCGTGATTGAAAACGTGACATACCTACATACAAAAACAGCTTTTAGAAACGTGACACTCATACACGAGATATTTAGATCTGATGAAAGTAGTAAAGGTCATGGGTCATGCTTCCACAACAGATTCGTTCCGGCATCAGGGAATTATGCTTCCACGTGCCACTGCCACTGCTGATTCAATCATGATGAATGTCGTATGGGACCTCAAGGGTCTTTACCCGCATCATCCCTGAAAATCTGACCAAAATCGTTCAAAATTGATGGAGTTATGACCGTAACAAGAAAATCTCGTTAGCGCCTGCGCAGATGCTACCGTTGATTCGATCATGATGAAACTGATAAGGGGACATCTAGCGCTAAACCCACACAATTCCTCAACATTTGATTGAAATCGTATCAAAATTTTGGAAGTTATGGCTGTGGCATGGAAATGTGGACAGACAGACAGACGGACAGACAGACACGAAAGCAAATTTGTTCAGGAGGCTCTGAAACGCAAAATGCAAGTGGAAATTTTGGTTTTGGAGCACAAAAAAAATTTTCATTTCGAAAGTGAAAACAAAGCTTCCGCTGCCTTGCAGACTCGGAAGCAAAATGAAGTTACCTAGTGTTGTACACTGCGCACGTGCTCAAAAATGTCATGTTCGAATCCTATGGTTGTGACGGTGGGCAATTCTCGAGTCGTTTGTGTTTCCAATGAGGATGAGGGCGGTCAGGCTGAAACCTAATCGCTATCCCTTCTTAACTGGTGATAATATCGCTGGTCATATAAGGGGGACTCACGAGGGTCCACCGTCACTGTACTCACCATGCCACATCGTAACAGAGCGTGGTTTGGTAGTGCGCGCTGAGTAATTCACCATATACCCCATCCAATTTTTGTGGGCTTGCCAGAAGGATAAGCCCAAAGTTTTCCAGAATGATTCCTTTACAAACATCCTGCCCCTTTTATAATACACGCATCTGTCCCCCCCCCCCCCCCCCGGTCGCCCCTTTACAGCTCATTATAGCGACATATATTGAGCTCATTTGAAGGCGATTAATGCCGTGTCCCATTTACAAGTCCCTATAGTTGTTCCATCATAACGATGGAGGTTGATCACCTAGAGCAGCGGTTCCCAACCTTTTTTAGCTTGAGGCACACTAACTTAAAAACTCGTTCAGCCACGGCACACTTGGGTAAATAATCTCCATAATATAATGAGTATAATCATAATGTATTGTTATGTGATTTTTTTACTATGTTACTTTCTGTAAAAATATAATTTAAAACATAATTCATTGAGTTAATGCTGTGCTCATTATGGAAACTAATTAGGAAAATGAAGAAAACAAAATTGTAATGCACTTACAAACATATATTTTGTGCTAAAAGAGACGAGTTGATAATAAAAAATAATGGAGTATAAAACAGAATGTCCGTCTAATTAAAAATAGTGACACCATATCTAATGCGATATTTGTGCTTGGTGACCCTTCATTATTAAATCCTTTCTAGGACGTATTGTAGACGAGCACACCCTCAAGTCGTCCTCTAAAGATTTTAGCTGTGAAATAGTCGGTAAAAGTGATTATCACGGCGAATTAAAAAAGTAAATACTAGTAAAAAAAACCAGTCATGCAGCATGACTTAATGAGCGAATTTTCAAAGAAATATTCGAATTAATGGCTATGGTTTTGTTTTGCTTCGAACTCTCGTCTTCAATTAATACTTCTCACATTATTCAATCTGACCACTCTAAGGGGGTGGGGGGGGGGGGGGGGGGGGGTAAGAGTTTAAAGATTATCCTAGTTTTGGGTAATTTTTGCGCACTTTAAATGCTCTAATTTAAGAACGGATTTAGATATCTAAAATCCGATTTCACCATCGTGTTCAGCGTGCAAAAACCTTTAAAATGAGGGGTCACTTGTTAGAAAATAACATTTTGGGGATTTTTGGGTAATTTTTGCGCACTTTAAATGCTCTAATTTGAGAACGGATCAAGATATCTAAAATCCGATTCCACCATCGTGTTCAGCGTGCAAAAACCTTTAAAATGAGGGGTCACTTGTTGGAAAATAACATTTTGGGGATTTTTGGGTAATTTTTGCGCACTTTAAATGCGCCAAAACCCTCCTTAGAGTAGGCCAATTTCGCCCATCTTCGAACTTAGCCTTTCGATTGCCAAGATAGATTTTTTGTGCAAATTTGAGCTGTTTATCTCAATTCTATCGAGAGTTATCGTCTGGAGTGACACATATATATATATATACATATAAAAAAGTGTTAAATTTCAGGAATCGTTTTAGAATGGTCTGAAACGGATTTCTATGAAGAAAATTTCCAAAAATTTATATTATTTAAATTTCGAAACCATTGCAATAGCTTCATTTTCTTTGAAAATTCGCTAAAAGACGTAAAATTTCGCGGCACACCTACAGGGACTTCAGGGCACACCAGTGTGCCGCGGCACACTGGTTGGGAACCTCTGACCTAGAGTTTGCCCAGATGATCATTTCACTGGACCTCTGACAACATTTTTTCTCCGCCAATACTCGTATGTTCTCCACCAGTAAATATTACCGAGGTAGTACCATTACGATGGAGTTTAGTCACCTTGAACCAGAGCTTCATACTACTTTTCATTCCCCCTTTTCCCTCTCATACTTCTGCTACCCAGAAGTATGTCATGTGGGGAGGAGTGTGACGGTGGGGGTTTGTGTTTCCAGTGAGGATGAGGGCGGTCAGGCTGAAACCTAATCGCTATCCCTTCTTAACTGGTGATAATATCGCTAGTCTAGAAGTGGGACTCACGAGGGTCCACCGTCACTGTACTCACTCTGTCACATGGTACAAAACAAGGGGAGTTACCATTTGGAAGTTTTGCCTCAAAACAAGGGGGATGAGCTCACCAGCTGATACACCCTGCATCATGGAGTTTTTAGGGAATAAGGCTGCTGCTACCACGGTAGAATCGGAACCAAAGAATATCCCGAAGGTCTACTTCACAGGTGCACTTAGGTAACAAGTTTCAAAACTAAATTGATTCGAAAGGCTGAAAAATCGCCATAAGTTGAGTTGGCCTTATTTGCGATTACCTTACAATTTCAAGCTCTCAGCGATCTAAAAACCATTCAATCAAAACAACCAAGGGGATCAATTTAAAAATGCAAACAGTTCGACAGACGATGACGGGAGAATCAACACACCGCGCTATGACGCGCCCACATCACAAGGTGAATCCGCTGGTACCTAACCGCTGGTACTACTGCGAGTTCAACCCCGACAGCTGGCGCTAATAATTTTCCAAGGCCGAATTTTTATGCGATGATCGGGACGCTATTAATGAAGTTTGCCAGAGCATTTGATGCCGCCGATTCATTCGGACCAAGGTTTTTAGAAAGTCCCATCGCAAAACACAAGGTCCCCGGCTGAAAAACTGACATTATTTCATTTATGGTAAAATTCATTTTTCCAGTTAAAAGCTTAGCGGCCTTGGAGAGAAACTGGTTTGACGATCTTCATTCCGGGACGGGAAATGAGCACTCTTGAAGAACGACTGCATTTTTCATCACCCTTTTTAGATCAGTTTTCTAGAAATTAGATAATCTCGTCAATCCAGGTCTTTTAGGGACTTAATGGTTGAACCTCAAAGGGACACAGTAGTTGGACAAATGGGTCGGGGTACGGGAAACAATTCAATTGATGCTGGATTCGAACCTAAGAAACACCGCTTACTACGTACAACATCGAATGAGAGACGTCTAGTCATAGGTACTAACAGATTCTCTGAGCGCTGTTAGCACAAATCTGGTTCCGATGCTCAACTCCCTGGAAGCCGAAATTTTAAGGGCGACTGGACAGATCCGAGCAAGAGGATACCGTTTCCTACTTCTGTGGATCAGAACTCCACGGTGCTGAGGGCAATTTATGTGGCGAAAAGGGCAATTCAAAAAGAATCTGTGGACACAGATTTCTCTCTACGTCCTATTAACGGATTTATTCAGAATATTTAAGGTACAAATGGCTCAGAAGTGGCAACGGGGATTCACTCATTATCAATCTGTGGCCGACTATAAAGCCATATTCCCGTAAGAAAAACTCAAGACAGTTCAGTGAAATAGACAACGTGCCAAGACATTTTTACAAAAACAGTATCATGGCTTCGTACTGGACATTGCCTAACAAGACCGTACATGTATGTACATTAAAAATACATCTTACTGAATCGTCCACCTGCGAGTTTTGCTTGGAAGACAACTTGACTGTAAAAAAATTGTGGTTGAACCTTTCACTTCGCCCATTTAATACCAATTATTGGTGACACCAACATAATACAGAGACATTTATTATTTCTTATGTGATATTAACCACAATCTGAAAGAAAAAGTGTTAATATGAGTCAATAGTTCATTCATTTCACTATAAATGTTATTATTAATTATTAATTAATAATAACAATAATAGTTACTTTAATCAAATTAAATTATAGGTACTTTAATTTATATTAATATTGTGATGGTGGCTGTTCTCGAGTCGTTGGTTTTTCTGGTGGAGATGAGGGTCACTTAGTGGAAGCCTAATCGATATCCCTTCTTACCGCTGATAATCTCGCTGGTCTAGGAGGGGGACTCTCGAGGGTCCACCGTCACTCTCATCTCACTCTGTCACAATTTTTATATTAATTAATAATGATCTGTAGAATCCTCAAAAAATTTTTTTTTGAAAAATTATTTGGACCTCTTGGAAAAATGGTAGTTTGAAGCCCGTATTCAAAAATGGGCGTTATTTTTCAAATGAGAGTGATTACAAGTAAAAGTGCGGCAAAAAATGACGTATCGGGTCTGTTGACATGAGATAGGCTGTTGGCCCAAGAAGGTAGGTACAAGGGAGCGTGTGTGTGTGTTTTCGAAGCTTCCGGGGCGAAGGTTCTCAATGCTGCCAACAACGCAACATATGGGAAATGGCAAACCTGGCAACCTTTAAGAACGGCTGCTGCGACTTTTCGTGAACCTCCCCTCGGTTTGATTTTGAGTAGATGTTTTTGGTTTATTATTCTGTGAATAATAAACCAAATAAAAAATACCCATGTTTTAAATTCATCTGTACATTTGCAGCCCCATCAACCCATCAGTCCCACGCACACAAGTCGCTCCTATTTCCACGTCACCTTTCCAATGAAGCATCACAGTTGATAATACAAAAGAATACCCAACAGGTACGTAAATGGTACCTGGTAGATGATCCAAGACCAGCAGTTTGGAAAAATTCCACGTCAAAAATTGTACAGTTTGAATGTTCCATGTGACAGTGGTTTTCAAACGACGAAAAAGTGGCGAGAATCGAAGAAAAGAACAACTACCTACACGACGCGTATCTGGTCTACCTCGACCAAGGTCAAGAGCGTTCATCGTATTTGGGTCGGAAGCTTGATATTGAAGATGACCCTGAGGAAGGCACTTGAAATTATTGTTTCTAGCCGTGAAGAGGGTCCGACAAGCAAAGCCGTAATCTCGATGAGCGTTTCCCTACTAGCTGAGCTGTCACGTTGAATAAATTCAAAGGATTGAAAGCGGAACTGATCCTGTCAAATGGGGCAAATGACTAATTGCTCGCCTTCCATTGTTCGAATGGCGTGTCCATGGGGAACATTCATGTCGCTACTCTAAAAAAACCTGGTGGCATCGTAGTGTTCCAGTTTTTAAAACACTTAAGGCCAATGTGGAGTATTTGTTAGATTGATAGGGAACATGCGGCATAAATTCCGTTCTATCTCGGCAAGGGAAGATGAATTTTCAATTTGAAAATTTATTTGAGTTTCTTTTAGCGAATTTTCAAAGAAAATGAAGCTATTGCAATGGCTTCGAAATTTAAATAATATAAATTTTTGGAAATTTTCTTCATAGAAATCCGTTTCAGACCATTCTAAAACGATTCCTGAAATTTAACACTTTTTTATATGTATATATATATATTTATATATATATGTGTCACTCCAGACGATAACTCTCGATAGAATTGAGATAAACAGCTCAAATTTGCACAAAAAATCTATCTTGGCAATCGAAAGGCTAAGTTCGAAGATGGGCGAAATTGGCCTACTCTAAGGAGGGTTTTGGCGCATTTAAAGTGCGCAAAAATTACCCAAAAATCTCCAAAATGTTATTTTCCAACAAGTGACCCCCCATTTTAAAGGTTTTTGCACGCTGAACACGATGGTGGAATCGGATTTTAGATATCTTGATCCGTTCTCAAATTAGAGCATTTAAAGTGCGCAAAAATTACCCAAAAATCCCCAAAATGTTATTTTCTAACAAGTGACCCCTCATTTTAAAGGTTTTTGCACGCTGAACACGATGGTGAAATCGGATTTTAGATATCTAAATCCTTTCTTAAATTAGAGCATTTAAAGTGCGCAAAAATTACCCAAAACTAGGATAATCTTTAAACTCTTACCCCCCCCCCCACCCCCTTAGAGTGGTCAGATTGAAAAATGTGAGAAGTATTAATTGAAGACGAGAGTTCGAAGCAAAAAAGGGGGAGGCAAACGATTAGTACAATTCCTTGAATTTCCCATTTGACATATAATTGTTATGATACCTTCATAGATAGACAAGTACCGGCCCACGTATTACTAGAAGGAAGACGAAAGAAAAAATCTATTTCAAATTATTCAATTTAGGTACTAACAGTAGGAGGAAGAAGTTTTCCTTTATTCAAAACCATAGCCATTAATTCGAATATTTCTTTGAAAATTCGCTCATTAAGTCATGCTGCATGACTGGTTTTTAATTAATAAAACACGGCTGTATGAAAAAAAAATCCGAAAATTTTTGGATTAGATTAGGATTAGGATTAATTATTATTACATAGTTGAAACAGTTTTTTTTGTGTGTGCAAAAACACGTCCGTCCCATATTGGGACAGATATATGCACTAATGTTCAGAACAATTCCATAAATAAATATTGAAAATTAGCGGCCGAAGACGAAATCTTGTTGTAAAAGTATGATGTTCTTGAATATTGGAGTACCTAGTTTTTTAAATTTTTTTAAAAATAATTTTTTATTTGGAATTAGCTTAAAACTATACAGCCATAAAGTTTATGTATCTCATCAAACATATTAAAAAAAAATTAAATGCACACATTTTGATTAATTGTGACAAAATATTCATAAAAAAGAAAAGATGTTTCATTAATGTTCTGAGATAGCAGGTACTTCATATCGAACGGTAGGGGAACAAAACCCGACTACAGTAGAACTCCAATTATCCGAACTCCGACTATCCGAATCGCCGATTATCCGAATCACTTTCAGAAAAAAATTTGTCCAAAAAAAGTCTAAGTGCGCTATCATTCTACCCCCCGCGAAGCCAGTGTTTGCGCGTTTGCTCACTATTGTCCTTCCCTCCGCGAAGCAGCCGGACAAGCAACAATTTGTGACATTAAAAACAGTAAGTCAACACTTTTAAACTTTGTTTCGGTGCTTGAAAATGAAGATGGAAGTTCCTCCAGGAAAACAATGAAGACAGCAACCAACAAAAATTTGGAAGATGCCGTGTTTAAATGGTTTTTGCAGCAACGTTCTATGGGAAATCCGATTTCAGGTCCAATCCTTTGTGAAAAAGCCAAAATCTTAGCAGAAAAGCTTGGTTATTCATCTTTTAAGGCTTGTAACGGCTGGCTAAGACCGCAAAACAGCTTGCATTGACGGAGATGTTTGAAAAACAATGATTTTTATTTCTAAACTTGTACATAAGTACATTTTATTTATATTTAAAACATGTGAAAATATCATGTTTCTTTCATTTAATTCAATAAAAAAATAGTGCAATATCAAAACGTAGCTTTTTTTCTCTCCAATGGCAATTTTTTTAAAAAAAACTCCGATTATCCGAATATTTGATTATCCGAATGGGTCCCGGTCCCCATTAATTCGGATAATTGGAGTTCTACTGTATTTAAATGAAACAGGGTGTCTCGTTGGGCATCGAATCGTTGGGATATGAGCACAGTGTGGTCCAGATCCTCTTCTTCTTGTAATCTCTAGTACATGTGGGGCAATGAGGGGTTTCTGCTTGGTTGATCTTGTTTCAATGTTTTCTGCAGAGGTAATGATTGTTTCTGATCCTCGATATATGGTTTTATAAAATGATTTTGGCCTTCCTGAAACTTCTGAAAACCAAATACGTCCGGTTATTAAGGGGAAGAGTGATTTATTGGAGTTTCCAGAGCTATATTGATGGTACTGATTCTGCCATTGCCGTATGGCCTCTTTCTTAAAAGTTATGCGAAAGTCTGAAGATCGTTTCGTCTGTACGCTCTAGCTCTACTGCGTGTCCGGCAAGTGAGTCTGCCTTCTCATTTCCAAAAATCCCTACGCGACTTCAAAACCATAGAAGAATCGTTAGAGGCCCTCGTTCTTTCAGTCTATAGATTCCGTGAAGCACTTCTCTTTCGATTTTGGTCATAGATACCTGGGGAGTCATGGATTTAAATTTAGTGACAACACTTCTCGAGTCTGATAATGTGACTGTTTTTTGATGGCATGTGTCTTGGCTTTCGAGCAATTGCAGCGCAATCTCTTATCGTAGAATCTCACTAGAGGCCTGTCCACATTGCCCTTAATCTAATAACCAACATGTATAGGTCCCCAGAGAAACTGTACAGGTATTGCATCTCACGGTCACGCATCAGCAGAGAGTGCAACTCAATGTGGTACGTTGGTAATATGTAGGAGTACTACCTACCTACTGTGGTACCAGTAAGAACTGGTTTAAACTGATATATGTATGTCGTGGTATCCCTCAAAATTCTACATTTACCATGCCTACGTAATATGGTAAAGATTTAAAACAAAGGGAACGACGAGCTGAGTGACGACGTGGGGAAAGTAGGAGAAGGGTCCCCTCCATCAACAGCCATCGCCCCTCAACGGTCATTACGGCCGTTGATGCAGGGGGACGGGTGGAAAGGGGCCTTTATAAGCAGCCCTGCAAGCCCAGCTCCTCATTCGACAACCAAAACCTCAACTTGCGACTTCTCTCTCAAACCTCTCTCTCCTACCTCTCCTTGCGCCTGCTGTGGTGGTAACCGCGGGGTATCTAATACCTGCTGTGGTGGTAACCACGGGTGCTAGCAAAAGACTCCCAAGGAGCACTTCCTCCCTTTCATCTAGCACCTGCTGTGGTGGTAACTTCAGGGTATTTTATACTCGCTGTGGTGGTAAACGCTGGGTGCTACCAAGACTCCCAAGGAGCACTCCTATTACTGGCTGTGGTATTAGCTTTCTTCTTACCCAAACTTATCCTCCAAAGGGGTCACCACACACCTAACCATTCACCACAACCCTGTCGTAAGGCCACCAGTAGCCCCCACGACAATGTACATATGATTTTACTGTAAAAAATTATACACTAATAGGTTGGTGGGTGGAGATGAGTTGGCCTAAAATCAACGAGCGGTGGAGGACAATCTCCTGCCGCAAATCGAGGCAACTCATTAAGGCCAACTTATTACGAGCGATTATTATTATTATTATTATTATTATTATTTGTTATTATTTGTCATTATTTTTTATTATTAGCTTATTATTATTATTTATTATTATTATTATTACTTGTTTTAAGTCAATGTTTTCTGAGTAAAAATAGTTCCTATCATTACAGCCCTGAAGAGGATTTATAAATAAATCGAAACGTCGGCATAGTGGATATTTTATTAAGCAACCAAACCTCAAGAATCCTACCAACAACATTAATACTGAGTGGTCGAGAACGTTAATCATAATTATTATTATTATTATTATTATTATTATTACCTACGTAACATGTCTTTACTCACCTCTCCCAGGCCCATGAGGACTCTGAGGACGATCATCGCTGTCGGCCCCTGGTCGGCGACCCAAGGCGTCATCATCGTGAGGACCCCCGTGCTCAGGATGCCGAGGCCCAGGGTGTGTTTCCCGCCGTATCTTTGCGCCAGGAGTCCGCCCGGGATGTGAGTGAAGATGTATCCGTAGTAGAATGCGGAGAGGATCACCCCCTGCGTGCTCTCAGTCCAGTCGTACCCCTCGGTCTATCGGAAGGAAACTGAATATTGAGTTTAAAAGAAAGTCAGCATATCGACGGTGGGCGAGAGACAACCAGTGATTCCCCATTTTTCGCCAAAATGAGGTTTTTCAATCAAACGGACTCATTTGGGGTTTTTTTTTTAAAGCGATTCTGACGCTCATAGTGGAGAAAAGTAAAGCAAAACTATTATTTTCGAAGCGATTTTCCATATCTCCAAAGGTGGAACAAAATGGTTGGAAATTCCGAATTTCCGAGCAACAAGTTTTGACTTCCGTTATCTCCCGTATTATTGACATCAACTCCAGTTCCAGAGACGGTAGGTACGTTGGGGAATTTACCCGATTTAACATGATATTCGCGAGAAAAATTATTTTTTCAATTTATTCATATCTACTGATATTTGAGCATAGAATAGGCCGAATACCATGGAACAACAATAATTATTTGTGGTATAATTCAATGACTAGTGAACTCTTGATTAGAGATAAGGTTCGTCTCCTCCAGAAGTCACAAGCCCAGTGGTGAGTGGTTTTTACCTGGAGACATCTACCATATGTCACCGAGATTTCCATTTGGGGTTTCACGCCTTTGAATAGCCAATTTTGGTTTATTATTCCGTGAATAATACACCTGTGTACTCGCTCAGCAAAAATTTTTTTGAACACCCCCTAAACTTTTTTTTATTAACATTTCAAAGTGCGTAGATTCCAAAAATGCAATTTCCATCCACTGTACGCCGTATCATCCATATTTACCTTTATTTTACACCGATTGGGGTGCAAAGTTTCGGGTCATAACTAGGTAGACGACATTGCGTTTTTGGAATCTACGCACCTTGAAACGTAAAAGAAAAAAAATTGAGGGGGTGTTCAAAAATTGTTTGCTGATCGAATACATAGGTGTATTATTCACGGAATAATCAAAATGAGGTATTTTTGAGGTTTTGGCGAACTTGGGGTTGTGGGGTATATTTTTCCACGTTTTTTTAGGGCGAGGAGATCAAATATGAAGTTGATTTTGACCACTAAATGAAGAATTGAGGTTCTAACAAAGTTTCATCTCCCAAAATTCATTTTTTATGAGTCAAAACCTGGGAAATTGTCTGGATTCACCATAAATTCGTATGACAACACTAGAAGCAGTATTAACAGGTGAATCAAGACCGTTAAATGGCACTATCAATGATCAAAGGTAATTTGTTCAAAATAGGAGCGTAATTCGAGTCAACAAATCCACGTGACAAGGACTTCGCAGCGTTTTTGATCAATATATCGAGTCCATGAATCAACATGGAGATTGCGAATCGAGCATAATTTATTCAATAATATAATGAAGTTTTAAATTACCTACATAGGTACTTTTATATAAATGTTTAAAAATTATTGTACGGTCGTGCACTATGCACATTGGGTAGAAATGCCTATGCACAGTGTGATTGTTAAAATAAATAAACCAAGCCAGAAAGTAATTGGGTGATAACGGGACCGATATTTGAGCGAATTTTACGCACTCAGTAGGTAAGTTGCATTCGGTTTTTTGCTCTCCTGTAAAGTAGCGCTTTTGTAGTTAAGGGTTGTCTCTTGCCCACCGTCAATATCAGCTAATCAGTGGATTTTAATTGACTGGGTCCTGCCACAGCCTATCGGAAGGACCTGAATATCGAGTTAAACTAAAAACCGCTGCAAATCCCTACACAACGGTTTATTAGTACGTGGTAGATCGCAGTTGCTTAGTACCTAACCCCGTACTCGTTACTAGGTACCTACCTAAATAACGTGTTAAATGTTGCTAAAATAATATTCTATCAATGACAAACAGTAGCTAAAATGGCAAAAAGAAACACAAATGAAGTTCTGAAGGGAAAATGTTGATGTGGAGTGAAAAAAATATTCAATCGAGGTACAGTTTCGATCTCGGAAACGTTGACGTTAGAGTCCGTCACGGATACCACTGCGCTACAGCGCCAACCTGGCCGAGAGACCAGTGATCTGCGCTCTCAACTCAGCTTGATGCCTGACTACACCCTGCTCATTACGGCAAACTGCATCAAATTTTATGGCAACACCGTAGAATGTTCCGGATGGTCTCAAAATTTCAGAAAAAATCGAACTATTTAAAAATGCGAAAAAACCCACACCTCAAAATAAAATTGTCCGAGATAAGGGATACTCTGGATATTTCAACCCCTATTTTTCACCCCTTAGAGTTGAGTGACAGTAACGCCGAGCTTCGAGGACCAACTAGAACCCAAACGGGATCCATGTACCAAATTTCGTGAATTTTGGTTCATGGGAAATGAGCAAAAGCCGCGGACGGGATACGGCGGACGGACAGAAATAATTTTATTCGATATTCGTATTCTACGTCCCTTGAAATGTAAACCATGAAATGTTGGGGGGAGGGTTAGATTTTTTTTCATGCTCGATTCCAATGGTTCATTATTGAAAATAATAATAAGGGGGTAATTTTTATTTTTTTTTTCAGGGTCTATTCCAGTGGTTTATTATTTAAAAATAATAATAAACCAAAATCGGTATCAGCTAATCAGCTGTTAATTTCTTAGGCAAATAATAAACTTTTTGGTTTATTATTTTCAATAATGAACCATTGGAATCGAGCATGAAAAAAAATCTAACCCCCCCTCAAAATTTGATGGTTTACGTTTCAAGGTATGTAGAATCCGAAAATTCAATAAAAACATTTCTGTCTGATCGCCGTACGCCGTACTGGCCACTTTTCTTAGTTACCATGAAACAAAATTGATGAAATTCGGGTTATAGGTTCCGTTCGGGGTCTAGTTGGTCCTCAAAGCTCGGCGTTACTGTCAGTCATCTCTAAGGGGTTCAAAATAGGGGTTGAAATTTTCAGATCGCCGTAGCTCGAAAACTTTCAATAGAAGGGTGTGGTTTTTTTTACGTTATTAAATTTGTCTTGAGCTAAACAATTTTTTGAGACCACCCGGAGCATTGTACGTCCAGCCGTTCGTGTGCACCAAAAAGCTTCGTCAACGCGATCGTGAATCAAACGGTATAAATCCGGCCCGGATATCATCACTAGGGAGCACCTGATTATAATCAAGGATGGCTGTATGAAGTCGAGTTGGTTGTTCTGCGCTATTATTTCATCTGATAAGTGATGGACTATTGGATTTTGTTGGTAGGTACTTGTGAAACTTGAACAAACGTTGAAGTATTATTGATGGGTAAATTATGACTCAACGGTAAATTATTACACAACGGCTCATCTACAAAGACGGGGCTGGATTTTGTGATCGGTACTTTTGCAACTTGAACAACCGTTGAAGTATTATTGATGAGCAAGTTATTACACATTGGTTCATTATAGGTATTGACCACAGAAAACAGTGAACTACGCAGAAGGGGCATCTATTTCACTCCACATCAACAGTTATCCTCCAGAACTTCATTATTTGCGTTTTTTTGCCATTTTAGTTACTGTTTGTCATAGACAGAATTATTTTAGCAACATTTAACTCGTGATTTAGGTAGGTACCTAGTAACGAGTACGGGGTTAGGTACCCGCTATACGGAGCGTCGGCGTTCTAAGATGTATAGAATAGCACATATTATATTATATAGACGGGTTATCTATACAGAGAGCTGTGATCTGTAACAGGAGGGTATTCTGTACAAAATAATAAACCGTTGTGCAGGGATTTGCAGCGTTTTTCTCCATACAACGTATCATCGATGATATTCAGATTCTGGCCAAGTACCTTGACTGATGTGTTTGTGACCGGCTTGTAGTCGTCCGGGTACGGACAGGCATCCGGGTCGCTCTGCGTGAAGTTGTCAACGGAATGCGTGAGGACCATTTGAGTGATGGCAATGGAGAGGCAGCCTCTCATGATGTATGCGTTGGCCACTCCGCAGAACCCCATGAACGCCAGGACATAGCGCTGGGCTACCACTGGAAAACAATGATCGAGAGCTGATGAAATCATCATCGGTGGGAGGCTGAGGATCGTTATGATGTAGGTAGGGAAGATGAGCAGCTATGGTTAGACAATATAATATTCCAGAACCACAAGTTTGTAAAATAAAAAAAAAACCAACCCTCTACCTCATTGCATTGCTTCTTCACTACCGAAGGTACGGAAGCCTTGGATTCGTGATTGAGTAAAAAAACCAGTCATGCAGCATGACTTAATGAGCGAATTTTCAAAGAAATATTCGAATTAATTAATTCAAGGAGTTGTACTAATCGTTTGCCTCCCCCTTTTTTGCTTCGAACTCTCGTCTTCAATTAATACTTCTCACATTTTTCAATCTGACCACTCTAAGGGGGTGGGGGTAAGAGTTTAAAGATTATCCTAGTTTTGGGTAATTTTTGCGCACTTTAAATGCTCTAATTTAAGAACGGATTTAGATATCTAAAATCCGATTTCACCATCGTGTTCAGCGTGCAAAAACCTTTAAAATGAGGGGTAACTTGTTAGAAAATAACATTTTGGGGATTTTTGGGTAATTTTTGCGCACTTTAAATGCGCCAAAACCCTCCTTAGAGTAGGCCAATTTCGCCCATCTTCGAACTTAGCCTTTCGATTGCCAAGATAGATTTTTTGTGCAAATTTGAGCTGTTTATCTCAATTCTATCGAGAGTTATCGTCTGGAGTGACACATATATATATAAATATATATATATACATATAAAAAAGTGTTAAATTTCAGAAATCGTTTTAGAATGGTCTGAAACGGATTTCTATGAAGAAAATTTCCAAAAATTTATATTATTTAAATTTCGAAGCCATTGCAATAGCTTCATTTTCTTTGAAAATTCGCTAAAAGAAATTCATGTCTCCAAAATGAAAATTTTCACTACCACTTTGCGTTTCAGACATCGAGGAACATTTTTGGTTCCGTGTCTGTCTGTCTGTGGTAATTCCTTGTAACGCCCATAACTACCCGAAATAATGGTCGAAATGGACTGAAATTTGGAGGGTAGGTGCAGGTTGGGTCACAGATGGTCCCATACCAAAATCATTGAAAAATTACAGTAAATTTCGTCTGCGCATGCGCAAACGTGAAATATTTGAAACGCCCGTAACTACCTTAAATACCATTGAAATTAGTTTAGATTTTGAGGGTCGATGAGGAATAATACTTTGATGGTTCCACATCAGTTTCACTGGAATCGTACTGTAACTTTCGTCTGCGCAAGCGTGAAAATTAAATGTTGACAATTTCTTTCTAACGCTTCTAACTACCTACGCGAAAATAGTCGTACAGAGCTGAAAGTTTGAAGGTATACGCGGGTCGGATCGCAGATGATCCCTTTTCAAAACCATGGAAATCGTTTCGTCTGCGCATGCGCAAATGTGAAATACTCGAAACGCCCATAACTACCTCAAATATCGTTGAAATGAGTACAGATATGCACGGTCGATCATGAAAAATATTTCGATAGTTCCATATGAATTTCATTAAAATCGTGCTGTAACTTTCGTCTGCGCATGCGCGAACATGAAATGTTGACCGTTTCCTTGTAACGCTTCTAACTATGCGAAAAATAGTCGCAGAGAGATGAAATTTTGACGTTACACGCGGGTTGGATCGCAGATGGTCCCGTATCAAAAATGAACCTACCCAACTATTCTATACACAACGGTAAATTATTACACCACGGTAAATTATTACACAACGGCTCATCTACCCAGAAGGGGCTGGATTTTGTTGATAGGTACTTTTGCAACTTGAACAACCGATGAAGTATTATTGATGGGTAAATTGTTACATAATGGCAAATTATTACACAACGACAAATTATTTCACAACGGTAAATTATTACACAACGGTTTAGGTAGGTACCTAGTAACGAGTACGGGGTTAGGTACTAACCTACGGAGGGTCAGCGATCTACATAATATACTGTATAGAATAGTACATATCATAAATTATATAGACGGGTTATCTATACAGAGAGCTGTGATCTGTAACAGGAGGGTATTCTGTACAAAATAATAAACCGTTGTGCAGGGATTTGCAGCGTTTTTATATATTGATAGAATTTGTGATTCTGATGGAATGGATTTTGATGGAATTCATCTGTGGAAGGTGCACTGCACCTTCTTATCGTTGAATTATTATTCTTCTGCGGAAAGCTACGGTTTTGAAAAAAATTCCCGGCTATCTATATTTTATTGTTCATTATAACCATTTAATTTATTGTTATCGGCATCAAACATAACCCTTCCATAGTGTTATCGGCACATAAACAAGATAACTTTATAATATTGTAGGTGCTTTTTATTTCACTGGTAAACGTAGTAGGCATCGGTCAATCTCTGCAGGCCTTCACGGCGAGTCAAACAGTAGAGATAGTGAGGTACTTGTGAAAGTTGGTAGAGTATACATGATAAGCCTGCCACGTGTCACAGAATATCCAGCAGCTAATCGTAACAATAAGTGATCGCTCTCCGCGCAGAGACAGGTATCGCCATGTTTCACCAGACGACATGTATGAACTTGTCGTGAACGGTGGGCTTTTGCGAAAGAAGGTTGGAGAGAAGGGGTCACCAGAAAGTCGTGAGTTAGTCACAAAATTTTGGATAGGAGCGGAAGAGAGATGTAGGTGAGAAGAGTGAGATGATGGATGTGGCAGGTTGTGCTCCTATGGAGTCTTTTGACTTACTCCCCGCGGTTTTCACCAACAGCAGGAGTTATTTGGATAGGTGGCTATTACCCCGCGGTTTTCACCAACAGCAGGTACTAGGTGAGAAGGATGTGTCCCGCGGTTTTCACCTACAGCAGACACTGGGAAGATGGAGGCTAACACCCCACGGTTTTCACCAACAGCAGGTGTTTGAGGGGAGGGAGGTATCCCGCGGTTTTCACCAACAGCAGGCGTCAGGAAGGGTATGAGAGAGAGAGAGAGAGAGAGAGAGAGAGGTCCGAGGGAGAAGTCGGAAGTCGGGAGTCGAGTCGTCGAATGCCGAGCTGGGCCAGAATGGCGAGTTTTTATAGGGACTTTTCCACCCGTCCCCGGTCCACAATCGGCTGTTACGGCCGTTTGAGGTGGATGGCGGTTGGGGAAACCCCCTGTTGTTTACCAGCTCGACGCTCTCCGCGTTTATTTGGTGAAATCACACAATATTACAGGAGTGGATTCTGAGAGGGAATCACGACACCTACTATAGCAGGGTGAATCGGAAACAGGTCAGCAAGAAGCCAGATTCAATTTTTCAGGCAACTTTCGAAAATGTCACCCAGCAAAATTTTCTTTCAAACCCTTGGTTTTCGTGTTTTTCGGCAATTCAATTTTTTTTCTCCCATAAATCACGTTTTTCCGCATAAAACTCGCCATAAAAATTAAACCCACCCGCCATAAAACTCACCATTTGTAAAATCTAAAAACAACAACGGGTGACTATCGTTAAGAAGCTCGTTAAATTTCCTTTCAAAATTATGGTATTTGAATAATTTTTTATTGGTGTGAACCCCTGTAATTCTCGCTTGAAAATCGGAATTTGGCGAATCTCAGAAAATACGAAAAACTTCAAAGAAAGCTATGAAGAATAAAGAAGCTGTGAACTCGGCAAAAGTCGATCTGGAAGAAAGAACAATCGTTGTTATGAAACTGTGAGAGGCCGCTCAAAGAATAACAAAAGAGTAAAGAAGTCGAATGGGAGTCAAAAGAGGGTGTTCTATACAGAGAGCTGTGATCTGTTACAGCTTTTACTATACAAAATAAAAAACCATTGTGTAGAGATTTGCAGCGTTTTTATAGTGTGTGGTTTTCGAAGTTTGAATCAGCACTTCAAAATGTATTCTTTGGTCCCTTGGTTGACTCAGTACCTGACAGATAACCCTGCCTTCTTTAAACAGAACCTACCTACCCAGTTTGTACGAGTATGAAGTTGTTAGCAAATGAAATGGAATTTGCAATTGTAGGTGCCTGTCTGTATTTCTACATTTCAAATGATCATTAAAATCATTTGTCATACAGAAAAATATTGAGCAGGTTGGTGGCCACAACGTAGGTAGACATCGTACATACAGGGACCGCTCTAGTAATACAGGCGCCCTAGGCAAATGATAAAAAAAGCGCCCCTAAAAAAATTCGCGCGGTCGGCGCCGCAGGCGCCGACCGCGCGAATTTTTGTTATTGCTATCTTTGATATCATAACAGGTACAAATAAACAACAAAGCATTTTTTATTAGAGGATAAATATTACTTTACGCTTACGCTTACGTAAAAATAAGTTATTTCTTTTTTTTTCACCTGCAAAAAAATCAGTAACGAGAAATTGCTGATAAGCTTTATCGTGCATTTTTTTTTTCAATTTTTTTCACAATTTTTTTTTCAATTTTTTCACATTTTTTTCAATTTTTTTCTTTTTTTCCCAATTTTTTTTTCTGTCCACTTGCCATTTTGGCGCCCCTCAAATTTCGGCGCCCTTCACTTTGCCTAGTTTGCCTATATGGTAGAGCGGGCACTGCGTACATAGTTTAAAAAGATGCAGCGTGCGCTGTCTTAGTTTTTACAACATTTCAGGAGGGACAAAACACTGAAACGAGGAGTTACATACAGATCACAGCTCTCTGTATAGGTAAACCTTCTGTATAGATCACAGCCCCTCCATAGTTTAGTACCTGTTCGCCACTGCAAATTAGTGTTATGCGTTGAATGTTCAAGCAGCAGCTAAAATGGAACACAAATGTAGTTCTGAAGGGACATTGTTGATATGAAGTGCAAAATATTCGGTCCCGGAACCGGGATTCGAACCTCCGATTTTAAGCGCAAGAGCCCGACGCCTAGACCACTTAGCTACTGCGGCCACCTGGTCAAGAAACAAGTGATATGCGCTCTCAACGTAGGTTGATGCCTGAATACACGTGGCTCTTTAGGGCAAATTTTATGGCAACATCGTAGAATTCTCCGGATGGTCTCAAACATTCAGAAAAAAACGAACTATTTAAAAATGCGAGAAAATCCACACCTCAGAATACAATTTTCCGAGATAGGGATACTCTGGATATTTCAACCCCTATTTTTCACCCCTTAGAGTTGAGTGACAGTAACGCCGAGCTTCGAGGACCAACTAGAGCCCAAACAGGACCCATGCACCAAATTTCGTGAATTTTGGTTCGGTGGAACTAAGGAAAAAGCCATGGACGGCGTACGGCGGACGAACAGAAATATTTTTATTGGACATTCGTATTCTACGTCCCTTGAAACGTAAATCATGAGATTTTAAGGGAGGGGCTAAACTTTTTTTTCATTTTTTTTTTTCATGGTCGTTTCCAAAAGTTTATTACTGAAATAATTAACCAAAATGGGAAGAACACTTCTTAAGTTTTCAATAGAACCAAGGAAAATAAGTATAAAGAAGATGGCTCTTTTCGGACTGAAGGCTTTTAGCTAAATTGACAGGTAGTCTGTTGTAATTTGTGTTCTAGGACAACACTTGAATGACAGTGGACTGACATAACACTTTCAATCTTATCTCTGTCCCGCCGCCAACAGCGTAGCTACCCAGCGAGTCTGATAAAACTAGAAAAAAAATGTCGAGTATGAACGCGTGGAAATTTGAAAAACATGAATTATGAGCTCAGCCTACTCAAACAACTGCGTACACTTTTTTACACCAAAAATGCAGGCGGGAAGAACACTTTCAAAGTACCGACGTTATTTCCAAGCATCTTGGTACGTTAGTTCCAAGTACTTTGGTACATTATTTCCAAGTACCTACTTTGGTTATTTCCAAGTACTTTGGTACATTATTTCCAAGTACCTACTTTGGTTATTTCCAACCTACGTTATTTCCAAGTACTTTGGTACGTTTTTCCAAATGCTTCGGTTATTTCCAACCTACGTTATTTCCATGTACTTGGGTACGTTAGTTCCAAGTACTTTGGTTATTTCCAACCTACGTTATTTCCAAGTACTTTGGTACGTTATTTCCAAGTACTTTGGTACGTTTTTCCAAATGCTTCGGTTATTTCCAACCTACGTTATTTCCAAGTACTTTGGTACGTTATTTCCAAGTACTTTGGTACGTTTTTCCAAATGCTTCGGTCATTTCCAACCTACGTTATTTCCAAGTACTTTGGTACGTTTTTCCAAATGCTTCGGTTATTTCCAACCTACGTTATTTCCAAGTACTTTGGTACGTTTTTCCAAATGCTTCGGTTATTTCCAACCTACGTTATTTCCAAGTACTTTGGTACGTTAGTTCCAAGTACTTCGGCCATTTCCAACCTACGTTATTTCCAAGTACTTTGGTACGTTTTTCCAAATGCTTCGGTTATTTCCAACCTACGTTATTTCCAAGTACTTTGGTACGTTAGTTCCAAGTACTTCGGCCATTTCCAACCTACGTTATTTCCAAGTACTTTGGTACGTTTTTCCAAATGCTTCGGTTATTTCCAACCTACGTTACTTCCATGTACTTGGGTACGTTTTTCCAAATGCTTCGGTTATTTCCAACCTACGTTATTTCCAAGTACTTTGGTACGTTATTTCCAAGTACTTTGGTACGTTTTTCCAAATGCTTCGGTCATTTCCAACCTACGTTATTTCCAAGTACTTTGGTACGTTTTTCCAAATGCTTCGGTTATTTCCAACCTACGTTATTTCCAAGTACTTTGGTACGTTTTTCCAAATGCTTCGGTTATTTCCAACCTACGTTATTTCCAAGTACTTTGGTACGTTAGTTCCAAGTACTTCGGTCATTTCCAACCTACGTTATTTCCAAGTACTTTGGTACGTTTTTCCAAATGCTTCGGTTATTTCCAACCTACGTTATTTCCATGTACTTGGGTACGTTAGTTCCAAGTACTTCGGTCATTTCCAACCTACGTTATTTCCAAGTACTTTGGTTATTTCCAACCTACGTTATTTCCAAGTACTTTGGTACGTTTTTCCAAATGCTTCGGTTATTTCCAACCTACGTTATTTCCATGTACTTGGGTACGTTAGTTCCAAGTACTTCGGTCATTTCCAACCTACGTTATTTCCAAGTACTTTGGTACGTTTTTCCAAATGCTTCGGTTATTTCCAACCTACGTTATTTCCAAGTACTTTGGTACGTTAGTTCCAAGTACTTCGGCCATTTCCAACCTACGTTATTTCCAAGTACTTTGGTACGTTTTTCCAAATGCTTCGGTTATTTCCAACCTACGTTACTTCCATGTACTTGGGTACGTTTTTCCAAATGCTTCGGTTATTTCCAACCTACGTTATTTCCAAGTACTTTGGTACGTTATTTCCAAGTACTTTGGTACGTTTTTCCAAATGCTTCGGTTATTTCCAACCTACGTTATTTCCAAGTACTTTGGTACGTTTTTCCAAATGCTTCGGTTATTTCCAACCTACGTTATTTCCAAGTACTTTGGTACGTTAGTTCCAAGTACTTCGGCCATTTCCAACCTACGTTATTTCCAAGTACTTTGGTACGTTTTTCCAAATGCTTCGGTTATTTCCAACCTACGTTACTTCCATGTACTTGGGTACGTTTTTCCAAATGCTTCGGTTATTTCCAACCTACGTTATTTCCAAGTACTTTGGTACGTTATTTCCAAGTACTTTGGTACGTTTTTCCAAATGCTTCGGTCATTTCCAACCTACGTTATTTCCAAGTACTTTGGTACGTTTTTCCAAATGCTTCGGTTATTTCCAACCTACGTTATTTCCAAGTACTTTGGTACGTTTTTCCAAATGCTTCGGTTATTTCCAACCTACGTTATTTCCAAGTACTTTGGTACGTTAGTTCCAAGTACTTCGGTCATTTCCAACCTACGTTATTTCCAAGTACTTTGGTACGTTTTTCCAAATGCTTCGGTTATTTCCAACCTACGTTATTTCCATGTACTTGGGTACGTTAGTTCCAAGTACTTCGGTCATTTCCAACCTACGTTATTTCCAAGTACTTTGGTTATTTCCAACCTACGTTATTTCCAAGTACTTTGGTACGTTTTTCCAAATGCTTCGGTTATTTCCAACCTACGTTATTTCCATGTACTTGGGTACGTTAGTTCCAAGTACTTCGGTCATTTCCAACCTACGTTATTTCCAAGTACTTTGGTACGTTTTTCCAAATGCTTCGGTTATTTCCAACCTACGTTATTTCCAAGTACTTTGGTACGTTTTTCCAAATGCTTCAGTTATTTCCAACCTACGTTATTTCCAAGTACTTTGGTACGTTATTCCAAATGCTTCGGTTATTTCCAACCTACGTTATTTCCATGTACTTGGGTACGTTAGTTCCAAGTACTTCGGTCATTTCCAACCTACGTTATTTCCAAGTACTTTGGTACGTTATTTCCAAGTACTTTGGTTATTTCCAACCTACGTTATTTCCAAGTACTTTGGTACGTTTTTCCAAATGCTTCGGTTATTTCCAACCTACGTTATTTCCATGTACTTGGGTACGTTAGTTCCAAGTACTTTGGTTATTTCCAACCTACGTTATTTCCAAGTACTTTGGTACGTTTTTCCAAATGCTTCGGTTATTTCCAACCTACGTTATTTCCATGTACTTGGGTACGTTAGTTCCAAGTACTTCGGTCATTTCCAACCTACGTTATTTCCAAGTACTTTGGTTATTTCCAACCTACGTTATTTCCAAGTACTTTGGTACGTTTTTCCAAATGCTTCGGTTATTTCCAACCTACGTTATTTCCATGTACTTTGGTACGTTATTTCCAAGTACTTTGGTTATTTCCAACCTACGTTATTTCCAAGTACTTTGGTACGTTTTTCCAAATGCTTCGGTTATTTCCAACCTACGTTATTTCCATGTACTTGGGTACGTTAGTTCCAAGTACTTCGGTCATTTCCAACCTACGTTATTTCCAAGTACTTTGGTTATTTCCAACCTACGTTATTTCCAAGTACTTTGGTACGTTTTTCCAAATGCTTCGGTTATTTCCAACCTACGTTATTTCCATGTACTTGGGTACGTTAGTTCCAAGTACTTCGGTCATTTCCAACCTACGTTATTTCCAAGTACTTTGGTACGTTTTTCCAAATGCTTCGGTTATTTCCAACCTACGTTATTTCCAAGTACTTTGGTACGTTTTTCCAAATGCTTCGGTTATTTCCAACCTACGTTATTTCCAAGTACTTTGGTACGTTATTCCAAATGCTTCGGTTATTTCCAACCTACGTTATTTCCATGTACTTGGGTACGTTAGTTCCAAGTACTTCGGTCATTTCCAACCTACGTTATTTCCAAGTACTTTGGTACGTTTTTCCAAATGCTTCGGTTATTTCCAACCTACGTTATTTCCAAGTACTTTGGTACGTTTTTCCAAATGCTTCGGTTATTTCCAACCTACGTTATTTCCAAGTACTTTGGTACGTTTTTCCAAATGCTTCGGTTATTTCCAACCTACGTTATTTCCAAGTACTTTGGTACGTTAGTTCCAAGTACTTCGGTCATTTCCAACCTACGTTATTTCCAAGTACTTTGGTACGTTTTTCCAAATGCTTCGGTTATTTCCAACCTACGTTATTTCCATGTACTTGGGTACGTTAGTTCCAAGTACTTCGGTCATTTCCAACCTACGTTATTTCCAAGTACTTTGGTTATTTCCAACCTACGTTATTTCCAAGTACTTTGGTACGTTTTTCCAAATGCTTCGGTTATTTCCAACCTACGTTATTTCCATGTACTTGGGTACGTTAGTTCCAAGTACTTCGGTCATTTCCAACCTACGTTATTTCCAAGTACTTTGGTACGTTTTTCCAAATGCTTCGGTTATTTCCAACCTACGTTATTTCCAAGTACTTTGGTACGTTTTTCCAAATGCTTCAGTTATTTCCAACCTACGTTATTTCCAAGTACTTTGGTACGTTATTCCAAATGCTTCGGTTATTTCCAACCTACGTTATTTCCATGTACTTGGGTACGTTAGTTCCAAGTACTTCGGTCATTTCCAACCTACGTTATTTCCAAGTACTTTGGTACGTTATTTCCAAGTACTTTGGTTATTTCCAACCTACGTTATTTCCAAGTACTTTGGTACGTTTTTCCAAATGCTTCGGTTATTTCCAACCTACGTTATTTCCATGTACTTGGGTACGTTAGTTCCAAGTACTTTGGTTATTTCCAACCTACGTTATTTCCAAGTACTTTGGTACGTTTTTCCAAATGCTTCGGTTATTTCCAACCTACGTTATTTCCATGTACTTGGGTACGTTAGTTCCAAGTACTTCGGTCATTTCCAACCTACGTTATTTCCAAGTACTTTGGTTATTTCCAACCTACGTTATTTCCAAGTACTTTGGTACGTTTTTCCAAATGCTTCGGTTATTTCCAACCTACGTTATTTCCATGTACTTTGGTACGTTATTTCCAAGTACTTTGGTTATTTCCAACCTACGTTATTTCCAAGTACTTTGGTACGTTTTTCCAAATGCTTCGGTTATTTCCAACCTACGTTATTTCCATGTACTTGGGTACGTTAGTTCCAAGTACTTCGGTCATTTCCAACCTACGTTATTTCCAAGTACTTTGGTTATTTCCAACCTACGTTATTTCCAAGTACTTTGGTACGTTTTTCCAAATGCTTCGGTTATTTCCAACCTACGTTATTTCCATGTACTTGGGTACGTTAGTTCCAAGTACTTCGGTCATTTCCAACCTACGTTATTTCCAAGTACTTTGGTACGTTTTTCCAAATGCTTCGGTTATTTCCAACCTACGTTATTTCCAAGTACTTTGGTACGTTTTTCCAAATGCTTCGGTTATTTCCAACCTACGTTATTTCCAAGTACTTTGGTACGTTATTCCAAATGCTTCGGTTATTTCCAACCTACGTTATTTCCATGTACTTGGGTACGTTAGTTCCAAGTACTTCGGTCATTTCCAACCTACGTTATTTCCAAGTACTTTGGTACATTATTTCCAAGTACTTTGGTTATTTCCAACCTACGTTATTTCCAAGTACTTTGGTACGTTTTTCCAAATGCTTCGGTTATTTCCAACCTACGTTATTTCCAAGTACTTTGGTACGTTTTTCCAAATGCTTCGGTTATTTCCAACCTACGTTATTTCCATGTACTTGGGTACGTTAGTTCCAAGTACTTCGGTCATTTCCAACCTACGTTATTTCCAAGTACTTTGGTACGTTTTTCCAAATGCTTCGGTTATTTCCAACCTACGTTATTTCCAAGTACTTTGGTACGTTTTTCCAAATGCTTCGGTTATTTCCAACCTACGTTATTTCCAAGTACTTTGGTACGTTTTTCCAAATGCTTCGGTTATTTCCAACCTACGTTATTTCCAAGTACTTTGGTACGTTTTTCCAAATGCTTCGGTTATTTCCAACCTACGTTATTTCCAAGTACTTTGGTACGTTTTTCCAAATGCTTCGGTTATTTCCAACCTACGTTATTTCCAAGTACTTTGGTACGTTTTTCCAAATGCTTCGGTTATTTCCAACCTACGTTATTTCCAAGTACTTTGGTACGTTTTTCCAAATGCTTCGGTTATTTCCAACCTACGTTACTTCCATGTACTTGGGTACGTTTTTCCAAATGCTTCGGTTATTTCCAACCTACGTTATTTCCAAGTACTTTGGTACGTTTTTCCAAATGCTTCGGTTATTTCCAACCTACGTTATTTCCAAGTACTTTGGTACGTTTTTCCAAATGCTTCGGTTATTTCCAACCTACGTTATTTCCAAGTACTTTGGTACGTTTTTCCAAATGCTTCGGTTATTTCCAACCTACGTTATTTCCAAGTACTTTGGTACGTTTTTCCAAATGCTTCGGTTATTTCCAACCTACGTTATTTCCAAGTACTTTGGTACGTTTTTCAAAATGCTTCGGTTATTTCCAACCTACGTTATTTCCATGTACTTGGGTACGTTAGTTCCAAATGCTTCGGTTATTTCCAACCTACGTTATTTCCAAGTACTTTGGTACGTTTTTCCAAATGCTTCGGTTATTTCCAACCTACGTTATTTCCAAGTACTTTGGTACGTTTTTCCAAATGCTTCGGTTATTTCCAACCTACGTTATTTCCATGTACTTGGGTACGTTAGTTCCAAGTACTTCGGTTATTTCCAACCTACGTTATTTCCAAGTACTTTGGTACATTATTTCCAAGTACTTCGGTTATTTTATTTAATGGAGTATTTAATTTATCATCCTTATATACTTTAATTTCGTCTAAAACATTCCTTCTTTCGCGCACCTGCTCCATTTGGGCCCTAGTTGTGTCCCGAAACTTTTCAGCTCGATCGGAATACACCCAGGGATGTTATGAGTGAAAAAAAGGGGGTAAAATAGGGTTTTTTGGTGGTTCAGTAACATGAGCCTTTGAGGTATCGTTTTCCATGTTCTTTAGGACGAGGAGACCGAATATGAAGTCGATATTGACCAAAGAATAGAAAATTGAGGTTCTAACGAAGTTTCAGCCTTAAATTTACGTTACAATTTCGTCTAAAATCGTCGTTCTTTCGCACATAGTTTGGGCCCCCATTTGGGAAACCATTTGGGTGCTAGTTGTGCTCCGAAACACGGCAGCCCGATCCGCATACACCCAGGGGTGTTACGGGTGAAAAATGGGGGTGAAAATAGGGTTTGTCGTGGGGTTTTTAGTTTTTAGTTAACATGAGGTACCGTTTTCCATATTTTGTAGGGCGAGCAGACCGAATATGAAGTAGATTTTGACAAAGGTGTGAAGAATTGAGGTAGTAACGAAAGTTCAGCTCCCAAAATTAATTTTTTATGAGTCAAAAACCTGGGAAATCGTCTGAAATCACCTTTGGAAGTAGTATCAACAGGTGAATCAAATGGCTCTGTCAATGATCAAAGATAATTTGTCAAAAATAGGAGCCTAATTCTTGTTTTTGGAGGCCAAAGTTAGTGGAAACCATAAAAAACAGCTATTTCCATTACTGCACATGAAAGAAAGAATAAACGTATATTCCAAAATTTCTGTAGTTATGTCCAATAGAATAATAAATCCGTGTGACAAGGACTTTGCAGCGCTTTTGTATTTGAACGGAAGGGGCCGAAGGTATTTGTTCCTAGTATCGTAGGTACCATAATATCTTATTGGATACGGTTTCTCAATTTCCTGTTCTATTTAGTGTTTGTATCACGCAATTATAATTTATGGTTTCATGATAATACATCTTGAACTGAATTGTGATGTATAACTACAAAATACCTATTAATATACCTATTTATACGTATTAATACCTAATTATACCTACCTGTTGATAGAGTAGTTTCAGTTGGCAGGTACCTGCCTACTACCATAAGCGATACCACGGCGCCGTCAACGTATTAATATTCCACAAGGGAATCTTCTGAAGTCTTTTCGGGTTTGGGTCCTTGATAGAAGAGGTCAGGAGAACTGAACCGTGAGGCAAAGGGTTTATTTTTATCCTCTAATACCTTTTTCATGCTAATTTTTTTTCAGGTGAAGGACGTCGAAGGTCGAAGGAATGCAAGCGGCTGCAAAGCAGATGACACCTTCACCTACATCCAACTCTTTCGCTCTCCCTTGGCATTCATAAGAGCGCGTTCCGGTCAGTTCTGGCACCGGCGATTCCTTACTGTTCCTACTATCGGTAGAAGTCGCTTGGTAGAAAGGCGGTTAAAGGAATAAGCCGGACATAAGGAGAGAAACAGTCAGGTCCCGATCGGATGTATGTAAACACACAGTGAATTGGCCTGTTATAGTGATCAAAAGGTCGGTTATACAGGGTGATCCGCTCGTAGTTGCAAAAAAATTTGCGTAATATTGCATCAAAAATGGAGTAAAATGCCGCCAACCGCACATTTTTATCCCAATCCGTTCTCGAGATATGATTTTTTAAATGTTTTTTTCAGGAAAACCGTGTTTTTTTCCTTTTAAACTCAAATTTCTCCACTTTACCTCATTTAATTTTACTTTTTGACCTCATTTTCGGAATCATCGTTAAATTTTCCATACGCATGGTCTACTTCAAGTCTTGAAAAGTACCATCTAGAGACAACAACAACACCTCAAACATTAGACGAATTTGAAAAAATAAAATTTCTGAAATTTTAAAAACGTTACTACTCCTTCGAAAAAAATCCTGGAAACTGGCAAATCTCTTGAAAACTTCTTCATAATACATTCTATCTTCTAGAAGAATAGAGAAGGATGTAGGAATTTAAAATTTAGTAACAATGCTTCAAATTTCAAACTTTCACCATACGCAGATCAAATTTATTAAATTGTCTACGTAATCCAGTTTCAGTTGAACATAGCTAACTATCATCAACATTCATATTCTAAACTTTCCAGACCAGTTGCGAAATCCCAAAAAAAAGGATCACGAGAGGTGGCAGCAGAAATTCACAGATGCATCAGAAAAATCCATCTAAACCCGTTTTTGATTGACCACCTGTCTCCCCAGGTGCGTTCTACTTTCACTTCACGTTCTCGAACGATAATTTATATAAGAGCAATAATATTGCACTAATATGTGCAGTTTTCAGAATATTCATTAAAAAGTCGTATGGAACCATCGGGGGCCTAAACCCCTGTAGGTACGTGTACCTACGTTCCGAATTTCAATCAGCTCATGCCAATGCCTTGTTTCAGGTACTTAGTTGAGAGGAAGGCAAGGATTTCACGTTGACGCAAGCGCAGACGAAATTAATGAAAATGAGACCATAATATTACTTATTATAGAGCCCTACGACCTACCTACCTACCTTGCCTCCAAAATGGACTACATTTTCGTGTTTTCGTGGCCGGAAAACAATTTTTGCCGACACAGACATACAGATATGGTACAAAATTTGTTCAGAAAGGTCTTAAAAATAAAATTCCAGTGGAAATTTCGCTGTTAGAGGACAAAAAATCTACATAATATTTACGTACCTACCTACTTACTCATAGTTGTTATCGGGCGTAGGTATAGCTACAAAAACCATGTTAGGCATGTACCTATACAAAAATTGGGAAGTTTCTTGAAAATATAGTTTTCACCTGAGGAATTTTTTTTGCAACCAAGCAGATATCAGCATAACGCGGTTCCTACCTAAGTACCTACAAGGCGATTTGACGGCATACTCACTACCTACTTACGTAGGTAATTCTATAATTTTCATCTGCAAAATATAATATGTACCTACCTAGGCACGTCAGTTGGCCATTGCCGATGACAGGTAAAGTGAGGTACCTCATCTATAATCCGTCAACCAGTCGTCACAGGAGGTTTAAATAGAGGTCAAATGATCATTACTTATCTTATACCTACTGATACAGAGCAGGTATTTTATTTACTGCCTACTAATAAAATGTCGCTAGCTAACTTTCATAAATTGTGAATTCAGTTAGCAGACTGATCCGCGCTAAAACCCGCGCAGACCGTCATCGAGCAGACTCTTGTTCGTACCTACCTACGCAGTGACGACCGGAAGGGAGGGGGGAAAAACATGGTGCAAATTATTACACAACGGTTTATTCCCACCATCTGCGTAGATCACTGTTTTCTGTGGTAAATACCCTCGAGCTCCCCCCAGGAAACCCCTAAATCGAGTACTGGAGCCGGCTCAGGAATTACAGTTTCATAAAAAGCAGTAAGTAAAATTCGCAAAATTTTGGTGTAGTTGTGAAGGTAAATTGTTGATGTGGAGTGACGAATATCTGTTCCCGACTGGGATTCGATCCTGCGATCTTCAGCATGAGTTTCCGACATCTTACCCCACTGGGCTACGGGGCCACACGGGTAAAGGCAACTGATGTGCGCCCTCGACTCGGCTTGACGGCTGCATAATCGCTGCTCTTTGGGGACAAATTCAAATTTTATCGCAACATCGTAGAATGCTCCTGATGGTCTCAAAATTTCAGAAAAAAAAAATCGAAATATTTAAAAATGCGAGGAAACCCACACATCGAAACACAATTTTCCGAGATAGGGGTACTCTGAACATTTCAACCCCCATTTGTCACCCTTTGGAGTTGAGTGACAGTAACGCCGAGCTTCGAGGACCAACTAGAGCCCAAACGGGACCCATATACCAAATTTCGTACATTTTGGTTCATGAGAACTAAGGAAAAAGCCGCGGACGGCGTACGGAAGGAAATGTTTTTATTCGATACCTATTCGTATTCTACATCCCTTGAAACGTAAACCATCAAACTTTGAGAGGGTGGGGGGGGGGGAGGGGGGGATTAAATTTTTTTTTTTCGTGGTCGATTCCGAAGGTTTTTTAAAAATTATTTTCAATAATAAAAAAAAAGACTTTCTCTTCTAGCCTTTCCTAGCCATGGAGGTAGGATTACACTTCCATGTTCCTAGCGAACCTCATAGGTAATGAAAAAAAAGTATATTTGGCTATAAAATGAAAAAAGAATAGTAGGAACGTGATATTATGGGCCCAAAAAGCGTTGGTATAAATATTATAAAAAAACCAGTCATGCAGCATGACTTAATGAGCGAATTTTCAAAGAAATATTCGAATTAATGGCTATGGTTTTGAATAAAGGAAAACTTCGGTCTAAAATTTGGTTTTCTATGTATATTCTCTTCGTATTTATTTTAATTTGTACGTTTTGTCCATCCTGATTCTACCGTTTGTTATGAGTAGATTCCTTGTTCCTTCTGAATGGCCTTTCCTCTTGACTACGATTTCAGGCCTGGTATCTAAAACCAGTTCAAGATTTGCTCTACTAGGTAGGTAGATCCTTCCTTCTTCATTGATATTATTTTTATCATGTTAAGTACCTACCTACCTTTGAATATCAAATATTCGTATGATACTGATAATAAATTGATAAGATACCTACCTAACCTTCTTCCTCCTACTGTTAGTACCTAAATTGAATAATTTGAAATAGATTTTTTCTTTCGTCTTCCTTCTAGTAATACGTGGGCCGGTACTTGTCTATCTATGAAGGTATCATAACAATTATATGTCAAATGGGAAATTCAAGGAGTTGTACTAATCGTTTGCCTCCCCCTTTTTTGCTTCGAACTCTCGCCTTCAATTAATACTTCTCACATTTTTCAATCTGACCACTCTAAGGGGGTGGGGGGGGGGAGGTAAGAGTTTAAAGATTATCCTAGTTTTGGGTAATTTTTGCGCACTTTAAATGCTCTAATTTAAGAACGGATTTAGATATCTAAAATCCGATTTCACCATCGTGTTCAGCGTGCAAAAACCTTTAAAATGAGGGGTCACTTGTTAGAAAATAACATTTTGGGGATTTTTGGGTAATTTTTGCGCACTTTAAATGCTCTAATTTGAGAACGGATCAAGATATCTAAAATCCGATTCCACCATCGTGTTCAGCGTGCAAAAACCTTTAAAATGAGGGGTCACTTGTTGGAAAATAACATTTTGGGGATTTTTGGGTAATTTTTGCGCACTTTAAATGCGCCAAAACCCTCCTTAGAGTAGGCCAATTTCGCCCATCTTCGAACTTAGCCTTTCGATTGCCAAGATAGATTTTTTGTGCAAATTTGAGCTGTTTATCTCAATTCTATCGAGAGTTATCGTCTGGAGTGACACATATATATATATATACATATAAAAAAGTGTTAAATTTCAGGAATCGTTTTAGAATGGTCTGAAACGGATTTCTATGAAGAAAATTTCCAAAAATTTATATTATTTAAATTTCGAAGCCATTGCAATAGCTTCATTTTCTTTGAAAATTCGCTAAAAGAGTATGTCTGGTAACCCTAGCGTATATGACACAGCATAATTATACCTACCAACCGAATAGAAAATCTGCCAATTCGAGTAGGCAGTACTGCTTCCTCACTTGAATCATATGAACGTATAGAATAGTTGGTTATGTTCATTTTGACACAGGAACATCTGCGTTCCAACCCGCGTGTACCCTCAAAATTTCAGCTCTCTACGAATATTTATCGCGTAGTTAGAAGCGTTACAAGGAAATGGTCAACATTTCATGTTCGCGCATGCGCAGATAAATTACATTGCGATTCCAATTAAATTAATTTGGAACTATCAAAATATTATTCCTGAGCGACCCAAGTTTGAACTTATTTCAACGATATTTAGGGCAGTGATGGGCGTTCCAAGTATTTCACGTTTGCGCATGCGCAGACGAAAGTTACGGTACTTTTTCAATGATTTTGATATGGGACCGTCTGCAACCCAACCCGCACCTACCCTCCAAATTTCAGTCCATTTCGACCATTATTTCGAGTAGTTATGGGCGTTACAAGGAATCACCACAGACAGACAGACACGGAACCAAAAATGTTCCCTGATGCCTGAAACGCAAAATGGTTGTGGAAATTTTCATTTTGGATGACATAAATTTTTCTTTCTTTTTCTATGGGGCCAAAAAGCGTAGGTATAGGTACTATAAAAAGAGTATGTCTGGTAACCCTGGCGTATATGACACAACACATACCTACCAATCGAATAGAAGAAATAAGAAGACATTAAAAGTTGCTAACGTATCCTGCTATCGTAGGCACTTTTCAAGACGGGTTATTATTTTAGAGACCAACTCAAGCGAATCGTACAACGACCTCTTTCGAACCTATCGGGAGCAATAGGGTTTTACCATTTACACATTTTATCTACTCGTAACACCACAAGTTTGATATTAAACACCCGTTGACTGTCAACATGGAACGGTTATTCGATTCACCTCAACGCCTTGACATTTTAATCTGGACAGTGAGATCGGTAGGTATTTGATATTATGTGTACTCGTACCAACGAATACAGCTACGAGTATTACGTACATATCGATTTATCAATATCGATAACCCTTCTTGGTTCTAAACAAATTTGATATTATCGCTATAAATATAAACTTCCAGACATTTATTGGGGTTTAAATATTTTTTTAGAACTCACTAAAGTTAATTCAACCCCTTCAATTTCAATACATAAGCGCCTATCCACCTACAAAAGGTAACTGATCGTGGAAACCCATATCAAAGAAAAACGGAGTTATTGAAAAAATACCTAGTGGATTTCCTCTTATACACGAAAAAACGCGAAAAATACTGTTATACCGGTTTCGGTGATCAAACCATCGTCAGTAACAAACAATAACCAGTTATTGCTTAACAAGCAGTTACCGATATTACACCGAAACCGGTATAACAGTGTTTTTCGCGTTTTTTCGTGTATTAGTGGAAATAGACTATTTTTGGTTTATTATTCTGGGAATAATACACCTATGTATTCGCTCAGCAAAAAATTTTTATAACACCCCCTCAAAATTTTTTGTTTTCCGTTTCAAGGTGCGTAGATTCCAAAAATGCAATGTCCGTCCGCCGTCCGCCGTATCACGTGTACAGGCTTCATTTTCGCTCTAAAAAATTCGTTCTTTCGCACACATGCTCCATTTGGGCCCTAGTTGTGTCCCGAAACTTTTCAGCCCGATCGGAATACACCCAGGGGTGTTATGAGTGAAAATGTGTGTAAAAATAGGTACTTTTTGCGTTTTAGCAACATGTTGGTAACATGAGCTGTTGATGTATCTTTTTCTATGTTTTTGGGGGCGAGAAGACCGAATATGAAGTCGATTTTGACCAAAGAGTGGAAAATTGAGTTCTACCAAATGTTCAGCTCCCAAAATTGATTTTTTATGTGTGAAAAACCTGGGAAATCGTCTGAAATCACCATCTGTTTGTATAATAACACTGGAAAAAGTGTCAACACGTGGATCAAGACGATTAAATAGCACTATCAATGATCAAAGATAGTTAAAAAAAAAAAGTACAGCTAATTTGTGTTTTAGGGACCAAAATTAATGGAAACCATCAGAAATAGCTATTTCGATTATTACGCATGAAAGAATCAATAAATGAACAGCCAACCTTTCTGTAGGTATGTCCAATAGAATAATAAACCCATGTGACAAGGACTTTGCAGCGTTTTTGTGTTTTAGTAACATTTCTGTAAAATGAGCTTTTAAGGTACCTATTGTTTTTCATGTTTTTGGGGACGAGAAGACCGAATATGAAGTCGATTTTGACCAAAGAGTAGAAAATTGAGGTTCTACCAGATGTTCAGCTCCCGAAATTGATTTATTATTAGTCAAAAACCTGGGAAATCGTCTGAAATCACCATCAATTTGTAGAATAACACTGGAAAAAGTGTCAACAGGTGGATCAAGACGATTAAACGTACTATCGATGATCAAAGATAATTTGGAAAAAAAAGAAGGAGCGTACCTAATTCGCGTTTTGGGGGCCAAAATTGGTGGAAACCACCAGAAATAGTTATTTCAATTGTTTGATATGAAAGAAACAATAAATAAACAATAAACAGCCAAAATTTCTGTAGGTATGTCCAATAGAATAATAAACCCATGTGACAAGCACTTTGCAGCGTTTTTCAATACCTAACTCCGATTTTCTTTCTGATACTTGGTTGTATATAAAAATAGGAACTAAACAACTTGGAATAATCGAACAAAAAACAAACCTTCAGTTTACCACCAATTTATATTTAGCACAAAGCTTTTCGCTCAAATTCTGAGCATCCTGAGGTACATTACTCATATAAACATAGATAACTGTTATCTGTGTTTATGTGAGTAATTTACCTACCTCAGGATGCTCAAAATTTGAGCGAAAAGCTTCGTGCTAAATATAAATTGGTGGTAAACTGAAAGTTTACTTTTTGTTCGATTATTCCAAATCGTAAGACGGCTTACTACAGAAGGTGTCTGATTAAATTCGATGAATTGACTAAACAACTTCGTTTGATAAGAACCAAACATTTTCTCGGACTTGAGAGTAAAAAATTGTGAAGGAAAGCTATAAAATTATTGCGTAGGGGAAATGTCTCAATCCTCGCATTGATTTATAAAGTAAACAATACTAACTTATTGCTTACCTACTTGTTACCTGCAACTGCATTGAGTTTATCAAGTTGAAGTAAGTAAAAAGTTTTGTAGGGTGTTTCGTAAACGTTGAAAGATTTTAATTGCACGGTAATTTGTGTATGTTTGATTGGTGAAATTGGCCTTGGTTAGGTAACAATTTTTGCTTCCTCACTACCGAAGGTAGGGAAGCCTTGGATTCGTGATCGAGTAAACAAAAGTTAACGTCCTCCAAAATGAAAATTTCCACTACCATTTTGCGTTTTAAACATCCAGGAACATTTTTGGTTCCGTGTCTGTCTTTGGTAATTACTTGTAACGCCCACAACTACACGAAATAATGGTCGAAATGGACTGAAATTTGGAGGGTAGGTGCGGGTTGGGTCACAGATGGTCCCATACCAAAATCATTGAAAAAGTACAGTAACATTCGTCAGCGCATGCGGAATGTGAAATATCTGAAACACCCGTAACTACCTTAAATCATTGAAATGAGTTCAGATTTTGAGGGTCGATCAGGAATAATACTTTGATAGTTCCACATCAATTTAATTGAAATCGTACTGTAACTTTCGTCTGCGCATGCGCAAAAGTGAAATACTTGAAACGCCCACAACTACCTTAAATGTCGTTGAAATAAGTTCAAATTCGGAGGGTCGATCAGGAATAACACTTTGATAGTTCCATATGAATTTCATCAAGTCTTACTGTAACTTTCGTCTGCGCATGGACGAACATGAAATGTTGACCATTATCTTTTAACGCTTCTAACTACATGAAAAATAGTTGTAGAGAGCTGAAATTTTGAGGATACTCGCAGGTTGGATCGCAGATGTTCCCATTTCAAAATTATGGAAATCGTTCCGTCTGCGCATGCGCAAACGTGTAATAATTGAAACGCCCATAACTACCTTAAATATCGTTGAAATGAGTTCAGATTCGGAGGGTCTATCAGGAATAATACTTTGATAGTTCCACATCAATTTCACTGGAATCGTACTGTAATTTTCGTCTGCGCATGCGCGAACATGAAATGTTGACATTTTCCTTGTAACGCTTCTAACGACGCGAAAAATAGTCGTAGAGAGCTGACATTTTGAGGGTACACGCGGGTTGGATCGCAGATGGTCCCGTATCTATACGTTCATGTGATTCAAGTGAGGAAGCAGTACTGCCTACTCGAATTGGCACTTATTTTTTTTCATGTAGTGGGTATTCGCCATCTGCAATTGTTTTATTTATGTGTACAGTTGTAATATTGGGCCCCGAGCCCTTAACTGTTGAAATAAAGAAATTCTAATTCCTTTAATCCCTTCCTCCCTTGATGTCTGTTATATTTATAGAGAGCCTAAGTAAGCAAGTAGCTACTTAAGCAATTTACTTACTGAAAGTGAAGGACTTGATTGCGAAATTGGTGCTAATCAAGATTTTTAAAAGAATACAAACTGGCGAAAATCTGACGTTGTAAGTAGATCGGCTGATCGAGAAGTCAATAAATCGCCGTAGATGAAAACGAATGAGAGAACTAAGTCATATTTTAGGGATTGAAAGTTGGAAGATGAGCTCGATACCAATCTTCTACGGGTAATATTAGATTTACACGTACGTGCACACCTACTTACCTTATGAGATGAATTAATTGTTTATATGGTGAAAATATTACTATCACAGAGAAGCATTACTTACCCTGGTGGTTTTGAATTAACTGCACCAAACGTTGCCATAAAAAATATATATGTTATTCACTCTACTGCCTACTAAATTATCTGTCTAATAATCATAAGTACCTAATTAATACAAAATTATAGAACTTTACCTTTTCCCAGTGTTCTAGACAGGAAGGCGTTCGTCATTTCGTCGCCGGCACGCGATTTTTTTTTTCCTTTCTCAAAACGACTGTCTTATCAAAAAATTGGCGCACCTCAGCGTCGATCAATTTTCTTGTCAAATACCAGAACGATGAACCCAGCTCGTAAAAACCGGGTCAAAAGAAGATCGATTTGCAGTCCATAAAGTTTAATGTTCGTTACTCAGGTGAAATAATCCGAATTCTACTCAAGTTTTTCTAAACCGCTACGTTGATTTATGTAGGAAATTTTCGTTACACAGGCGAAATAATCCGAATTCTACTCAAGTTTTTCTAAACCGCTACGTTGATTTATGTAGGAAATTTGGCATGACAGATGAGATTTTTATTATTTGCTCATCTTCGGGTTGTTTTTGAAGCTTCGGTTTGATGATTGGTCATTTTAATTGATTAAATGATAGTATAGATACTACTCACTGGTATAAATTAGGTTTTGGTTAGAATTTTAAACGATTTACTATTACTGTAGGTAGGTAGGTACTGGATGTTAAATTTGAATTTAGATAAAGTGTTCTCGCGAACTGAGTTACCTACGAGTCGCGTGTTTAGCGTGCGACTTAGGCCGATGCACGCGCGAGCGAGGTGAGATCGCGACTGACTTGACGTGCCATCCGCCGGCCCGCCGTCCAAGGATTTTCTCTTGGATACTAAACACTTTCTAAAATCCATCCTCTCTCCCACTGCTCAGTACATTGTTTTTTCTTCAGTCAAACAATGAAAACCGGTAGCCAAGAGAAAAGAAAAAGATGCCCCAATAAAAAGATTTCAAACGACCAACAGGTTTATTGGAATCTCGTCACGACACCTAACCCACTCAACTTGAATCGGAGCTCAACTAATGAGGTCGACAGACTGTAAACAGTAAACATTCACCGACGCGGGGTTACAGACCTCCATACCGTTAATGTGGGTATGAACTCATCTTTCATTCAAACATATATCTTGATGGTAGGTAAAATACAAATAAATACCCATAAATCCAGGAACATCAAGATTTATGGTAGGTAGGTATCCTAGGAAAATTCACGCTGATCCCTAATATGCCCACCATCTACACTTTGTAAGTTTTTAATGATCAGGCAAAACAAAAAAATAAAATAATTAACGTTGTAGGAAATTAAATTCTGCTCTGAATGAGCCCGTAAGCGTTTTGTGTACATATCTATAGTTTTAAGGAACAACAAAAATCTAAACTTATTAATATCAAGGTACTTAAGTTTCCAAGGCAAATAATTTGCCTCGATGGGCACTGAAACTGATCCATCTGAGGCAATTACAATAAGTAAATGTGTAACGTGGAATGGTATTATCTCACTTTTTGGTAATTTTGAAAATTCATCCGCAATTCAGAATTCAATGGGGAATTTTCGTTTTGGAAAAAAAAAAAACAAATTGAGATCTTTTGGAAAAATGTTAGTTTGAAGCCTGTTCTCAAAAATAAGCAGCACTTTTTAAATGAGGGCGATTAACACGTTCCGAGCGGCGCCGATTTTGGTGGAGACTCCCTGTGACGGCACCCGTTTTTTTGAGTTATTTGTTGATAACTGCTTATCATGATTAGTTATGAACGAAAACTACAATGTGAACCAAAATTGGATGAAAATCATTGATTTATAGACGTTGGATCTATCGATCCACTTCGGCGGTAACGTACGACGGAATATGCAACCTGCAATACAATCGGCGGGTTTTGGTGGAGACTCTCTGTGACGGCACCCGTTTTTTCGAGTTATTTGTTGATAACTGCTTATCATGATTAGTTATGAACGAAAACTACAATGTGGAACCAAAATTGGATGAAAATCATTGATTTATAGACGTTGTATCGCACTTCGGCGGTATAGGAAACCCGCAATACAATCGGCGGTCTTTTGAGGCCTAGACTCATGAATAACGGCCTACAGTGGTTGGATGCCAAAGGGGAACTGAAACAGATTCCTCGAGGAAAAAAGGAACGCAATAATCACAACAAAACTGGAGATTGTACCCGAAAACATCATCCAAACGCGGCGAGAAAATGTTGGTAAACAAACGGCTTGGAATAACGAAACGGAACGCAGTCTCTTGGAGGTCAGATCATCTAGAATAATGGTGTTAAACTCAGAAGTCACTGGAGTGCGCGATAGTTCAGTTTCAGAGCAGAATGTAGCGTAGAAACGCTCCCCGTAGCTGGATCGATAGATCCAGGCTGGGTGAATTGAACGGCAGGCCTTGGATCGATCGATCCATTCCGCTCGGAACGTGTTAAAAGCAAAAATGCGGCAAGGAACGAGGTAGGTACCAGGTCTATTGACATCTGATTGGCTGTTGGCCCAAGGGCAAGGAAGGGAAGGTTCTCAATGCTGCCAACAACCCAACATTAGAAATGGAAAACCTTTGTGGCAACCTTCAAGAACCTTTTCTGTGACCTTTCGTGAACCTACCCTCGCTTGATTCTGAGAACATGTTTTTTAAATTTATTTATACATTAGTGGTTCCACCCATCTATCCATTGCGGTTCTCTACATCGTGTAAAGTGATGCCCTAGCGCCCTAAGTGGGGTTTGAGTTGTTGAACTATTAGGCAATTTATCTGATTATGTCATTTCCAGCGGGAACTCGGAAATTCAAATTTTACACTTGTTTTCTGGCTATATTTCTGACATAAACATCTCATTATGTGGTCAATAAGGGCTGATGTCCGTTATTTGACAAAATTTGGCAAAAAAAGAAGAATTTGTAACCCGCCAAAATTGTCTATTGCCTTAAGGCAGTTTTGGGTTTCAGCATTCGATTTTCAAAAAAAAAATTGTGCTTAACAAAAATGATGAAATTTCCTACCTAGGTAGGCGGTCTTCGCTGCCTAGCAGTTATAACCACCTTACTATGCGTCTTAAATGTCTGTTACTGTAGGTAACTACCATACAATACATGTGGGTCCCTAGAAAAACACATGTTTAGCATTGGCCTACTGATTTAAACCGTTCGCAAACTGAATAATATTAACCATTCCGCAAGTACATACTCAGAAATGAAGCCTTTCGTACATTAAATTAAACCATTCGCAAACTGAATTGAAACTTCTGCAAATTCAACGATTCAAACATTTAAAAAAAAACTTGGCCAAAAGCAAAAGTACTGGTTCAGTTTACTAAAGGTGTAATTCAGTTTGTTTCAATTCAATTCAGTAAGCGCCGTATATTTATGTAATATTGTAAGTTTGTAATTTTAACTGATTTTGGTTAAACGACTCCCAAGTTGTAAAAGCAGGACTAATTTTTAATTCAACTTACCTACCAGTTATTTATACTAGTTATAGTTACTTACTCGATAGAAATGAATGACTGAAAACCCATTTGTTCAGAATACAAATTGGCATATGAACATCTGAGTGGTCAAGTATCAAAATCTATTCCTTTCCCTTCGAAATCCACTCATTAGTTGGTTCAAGTGGAAAGTTCCGACCATTCCACATTCAGATAATATTGATCCCATTTTAGGGCACTAATGAACATTTTCAAGATTAGGTGTAATAAGTAGGTAAGTGTTTCCCGTACGCCAGAGGTAAAGGAAGGCATATCTACGAGGTTTGTAAGTAGAATACTAGAAGTGGCTAACAAGTGAGTTACGATTTATTTAAACCAATAAAACAACTATTACGACGTTAAACATCGAAATATTTGACGTTTTGTTCACCGGAATGAAACAGGTGATTTAGGAGTTTGTTTGACTAACAAGCAGATTGTGAAATTCGAATTGAAACGGCCGAAATTCACTTCTTCTCTTTGGGCGCGTCGGGTTTTTCAATTGGGACGTCGGTGGAGGCGTCTCTGAAGTTGGGGAACTGTTCCCAGGGCGCCGAGAGGTCGAATTTACGGAACTCTTGAGCCAGCTCGAGCGGCTCGCAAACGACTCGTTTACGTTCATCGTCATAGCGAACCTGCACAAGAAGAACACAACACAGGGAATATTATTTGGGCGAGGGCTATGAAGTCGTGAGTTCGATTCCAGCTTCCGACTGCAATTTATGGATAAAATAACTATCCCAATCTAATGGGGTACTCCAGTCAATTGTTTTTTCCGCAATATATTGCTTGGGGTTAACGAAGATCGGGTCTGTTCCTTGAGACAATGTTAACATAAAATTAGAAAAGCAAAATAGAAATTGGGAGTTTGAAAAAAAGCCGGGCCGTGACAAAGAGATAATTCACTGCCTCCTCAAGCTTTACAACATCTCACGGAGTATTAGGGACAAATTAAAATGGAATAAACAACATCGACATGGAAATAAGATAATTCTGAAGTTTCCTCTGACGTAACCTACTTGACCACTCTTGAACGATGAAGTAACGTTAGATCAAGGTGGAAACCTTGATCACCAAGATCCCTATGGATACTAAATATAATAGCTTACCACTTTTACGCATGCACACAAACACAAAGCCAGGCCCTGACGTGGACATTCAACATCCGATATCTTTATTTTTTCATTTCCTTCCTTACATTACACAATCATCACATTCTCCCACGATCTACATCCTTTACACAGTTCTTTGAACTAAAATATTCCAAAAATCATCTTATTTTTAAACTCACTGGAATACCGAATTGTCCAACTATTCGGTGTTTTTCTAAAATGGTGTTTCAACATAATTGCTGATCCCACATTCGGACACCTACCAGAGATCTGTTCTATGTAATTCAGTATTCGTTAGATAAACCTGCTACCATTCAGATCTACTATGAAATTTGTAGGGGATCATTGTATTAAAATCAATAGAACACAAGAACAACCAATAAAAGGTGGCTGCCAAATCAAGGTTTCAAAATCCTCTGACTTTTCCAGAGATTTACCTCAGAAAAATTTCAATGTGAATATACAAAACCTGAAAAAATAGTTGACAGAACATAGAAAATAGTTGACAGTTCTATAAATATTTTCTCATTTCTTTATCGATTTCACAAGCTTCTTTGAGTCAAATATTTTTTTTTACCTTCCTTTTACTCTTTTCAACTTCTTCTTCAGCTGTCTCATTCTTCTTCTTTTTCACCTCTCTCCCGAGACCAAGCTGCCCACACCAAATTCATGAAGGATACCGTAATTTAACGTTTTTCCCCCTTTCAGTCACAAATTAGTCTCCTCTCGCAACTCTTCAGACATATTAGAACATAAAATTGGAACAGAATATATTGGAACCTCTCTCCCCTCTCTCGGAAAATTCTCTAACGATCACCCATGAATAGTTTAGTTTCTCATCTCCAATCTCTTCTCAACACTCCTTTTCCTCTGTTTTCTACATTCTCTTCCCTCTTTCCTCCCCCTCTGTTATCCCTCTTTCTTTATCTTTTCTCCTCTTCCTCTGTACTGTTCTACTCATTTATTCTCTTTTCTTTAACAATATACCTCTTTTTACACATAACCTTTTTTTCATAAAATCACATCAGCTCCAAGTTTAAATTTGTTTGTTTCTATTTTATTTTTTTAAACCTAGGTCCACCATACCTGCTTATTATCTCCTTATAATCCCCAATTGGGGTTTCTTAATGAAATGGAATATTTTTGTAATTTCTTCATAATATTATCCAGACTCGGCAGGTACATGTTCTTTTTTGGTTAATTAAAGGTTATTATTATTAGGCAAGGCACCAGACAGTCACCACTTGGAAAATCCGCTTTCTATATTTGCGCTTCCATGAGAGTTGAGTGAAAAATAAATAACTCTCTCAATATAGTTTGGAGAACTGCATGAGAGGGTTGTACGGAGGGGTGGTAAATTATCAGTTGTAAGTCCATTAAATTTATTATTCAAAAATTCACAAACCTATCTACTGTGTATCGAAGTAAATATTATATTATCAGAGTAACAATTTAATATTACAGTAATAATTTAATATTAGAATAATCACTCTTTCCGCCAGGCTGCTCTAGAGTTTTCCTCAAACGATTAGATTTTAGCATGTAATAATTATGTGCCACTGTCCTAGATCTCATTATTTCAGCACAGTGTTTTGTTTTGATTTTATTGTTTTTAAATTTTATTAGTTTTCATTTTTTTAGTTAATTTTTTTTTACTTAAGTACTTTCAAGTTCAATTTCGATATTTCTGTTTGTTTTTACCATAATCCTTGTTTTCATTAATTAAATTAGCTAAATGCAAGTGCACAAATAATCTAATGTTATGTGCTGCACTAGGAAGAACGCATGTTCTTCGAGGGCAATAAAAGGTTTCTTTCTTTCTTTCTTTAATCAAATAAAATAATAATTATTAACCTGACTTTTGCCGGATTTTACAGAATTCTGTGACTTTTCCTGACCCATAAAATTCTCTGACTTTTCGAGGTTTCCCCTGACTGGCGGCCACCCTGAATAAAGAGTTCCATAACTCTGCACATCTATTTTTATGGCTAACATTCTTGGATCCCCAATGATGCTACCTGCATGATCCCTGAACAATTCAGAGACGACCACTCCAGGGGAGTAGCTTAGGCAAATAAAGTACAAATAGGAAGGACAAACAGCACACGTCGAATGAATACAGCTGAGCAGGTTGGTTGGGCAACCAGAAGCTTCTCGTCATTTCCCAATAGGGAATGGATGTGCATTTATTCTTTCAAACTTTCAAACTGCAGGTCTAGAGCTTTCCGAGAATGTTATAGGATGGGTCCGAAATGAACGAGTGGGTGAAAAGGGGGATGGAAAAACCGTGCGACGCCATCTGGTTTGTATTGCCCTCTTGCTCCTTCACGTAGGAATCGCATGAGAAAGATACATATACCAGATGACGTCATTCGCTTGTTCTTGAGCGTATTGCCACCAAACAGCTCGCATTTTGGAGTTTGAGAATGGATACGGGAGTTGTAGATGGTGCTAAATCGGATTCTGAGGTAAACAGCAACAAACTCCGACCCACGTCTTTTCCTTATTTGTGGTTACCAGCTAGAGGGCTCGCTCCAGTCAAACGCTCATTGACTATGCCAAGGGGAAGTCATTAATCGCCAAAACATATTCTGGCGTACATACCTCAACGTAACCAGTGAGGGGGAAGTCTTTGCGGAAGGGGTGACCCTCGAAACCGTAGTCAGTGAGGATCCTCCGAAGGTCGGGATGCCCTGCAAAGAAGACTCCATACATGTCCCAGATCTCCCGCTCGTACCAGTTGGCGGCTTTGAACACTTCGCAGGCCGAGTCGATTGGTGTCAGTTCGTCGGTGTAGGTCTTAACACGGATCCTGGAGTTGTACCTGAGAGACAGGAGATTGTAGACAACCTGCAACCACAAAAGCACACTTGCGATTGATGTGTGAGCACAACTAAGCTGGGTTTAGACGTGATAGTAATCGCAGGCTGTGCTCTCGAGAGTCACTCTCATAGCCCTTTGCATGGGAGAGTGAAATTCTGGCAAGCTCACTCTCGGAGAGCAACTTCCTGACCCAACTCTCGAGAGTCCGAGAAGACTGTTTACACCATACGAGTGCGAGGTCGTCTCGAGAGTGATTTCAGCTCGTAAAGATGTTGTCAAACCGAAAAAGAGAAGTAGCAGCAGCGTTATTAATTTTGTGCTTATCGAAAAGAAAAACTGTTTAAAAAAGAAAGAAATTGGGTCAATGAATGGATAGAGATGAGAAATAATTTAGGCGCTTACCACCATTTAGTGCGCGAATTGGATCTTGAAGACGCCCAGCAACTTAGGAATTTTTGTAGACTTTCAAGTGTTGAAGTTGAAATGCTAGTGGAATTAGTGGGACCGTTAATTTTTAAAAAATACACTGTCATGAGAGAAGCAATATCTGTTCGTGAGCGGCTTATGGTTACTTTCAATTTATTAATTTTATTTACAGTATCGTCTTTTGCCGATTTTCGAAACAAGTAAATATCTGGAATTCATTTATACTTATTAAAGTAAACCATTTGTTACAGGTGATTCTTATGGCAGTCTACAATATCTCTTCCGCATCCCTGTATGTACCATATGCCTAGTTGACAGACCTCCTCATGGTTCCACTTTTTATTACTGGGTTTGGCCATGATCATTAACTACTCTCAGAAAGACAAAATTTCTTGAAATGGGAAGAGCACTCGCAGAGAGCAGAGGGAAACCGTTTACACGACCGAGGATGATGCGACATCACTCCTCTCGGACAACTCCCCCCTCCACTCACGGAGAGAACTCTCGGCGGACTTTACACTTGCTAGTTTTATCTCCATAGTGCATTTGCCCCTCTCGAGAGCAAAAAACTCGCACCTCCAAACCCACCTTTAGGATATGTAAACATTGGTGAAATTTCATACAAACACTATCTCATCAGCAGATGTTTCCAATGAAACTGACGTACTTTTAACCTTAAGTAGAAACATACATTTGTAGCCAGTTCTCAACCTGTGAAAATTAGAACTGGGAGTTTCTTTTTAATAGTGAAAGCGTTTATAAGTAGGAGATATGGCTACACCACTGCTGCCAATCATTAGTTTCGACCATGAGCCCTTGCAGCTACTTCTTACATCTGAGGCTAGAGCTACTAAGGATAAGTTTTCTGATGAATTCATCAAACAAAGTACAGGTTCTCTATGAGAGTGGTTACTTTGGCTACGACCGTCTCGTCAGAAGGCACAAGTGTTCGCGCATGCCATAAATAAGCCATAACCATTCCACCGTTTGTTTGTTCTGACGATTCTGACGGAGAGTCCGGAGTCTGTATACCCTCCCTGGAAGCCAGAGGTTGTCAGAAACCTCACGCAGTGTAGCCAACATGTACAGACGAGTGGTGCGGACAAATTCGTCAGAAAACTCATCCATAGTAACTTTAGCCTCAGTTGTAGCTTGTCATCATGGAAGCGTGCTGCTGTGTTTGAACACTGCTGACGGACAAGCACTGCCAGCTATTCCTCTACACGCGATTTACTACTGGTGGTTTGAATAACTAAACAAAACAACTAAATAGCCAATGAAGCTATTAATTCTATCAGTTATTCTCTATCAGGGACTATATGAGTAACTTGGAAGTAACTGGTTGCCCTGTCTCTCAATACATACAAAACTGATTCCAATTTTCTCAGGAATGATCAATTATTATTTAACCAGAACAATGTAATGGATGAGGGGTTTAACTACGCCGCCCATACAGCGTAGTTTCCCCCTCTCCATCCTCTAGAAAGGTAGGGAGGCAGTGTGACAGCTGCCCCCGGAGACAATGGTTAGATTATAACGCGTTGCCTCCAGGAGTTGATGATTCGTTTCCGCGAATCAACCGCCCCTTCAGCCGCGTGTCAAAAAGATCGGGAAGAGCCAGCATCCAAGATGGACGGGATTCCCATATACCGTCACACTCCTCCCCTTAAAAACATACTTCTTTAAAGAAGTATGTGAAGTTAGACACGGGACTGAAAGTAGTATGGAGTTATGATTCAGGAAGGTTCATCTGAAAAACTCCAAAGTCATAGCTTCCATCGTAATGGTACTACTGAGAATTGTTACTGGTGGAGAACTTAGCTCCTATCAATATCACTTGGCCAAATTGAAAAAAAAAGGAAAGAAAAGAAGTAGTTGTCAGAGGTTCTGGTTCAGGAAAGTTCATCTGAACAACCTCTAGGTGACTAACCCCCATCATAAGATGGAACAACTGGAATATAAATTAAAGTAGTTGTCAGAGATTCTGGTTCAGGAAGGTTCATCTGAACAACCTCTGGGCGACTCATCCCCATCATAAGATGGAACAACTGGGAAAACAAGGGGAAAAATTACAAAAAATAGGCGTTGAACGCCAGGCATAACAGCCTTAAGAATAATATCATGAGGTTTGATATTAATAATAATAGCAATCATGAGGTTGATTGTAATAATAATAATCATGAGGTTGATTTGATGAAAATAGAAAATCCAATGGCCGAAGTGTATATTGATAAAAAAAAGGGGTATTAAAAAGAGGATTCCTTCTGGAAAACCTCAGAGCTATTCCTTCTGGAAAAGCTCTCAAAAAGTGGAGGGGGTACCGAGGATAAAATCCAGCACATACCCACCAACCATGCTCTGCTACCATGTAATGGATGAGGGGTTTAACTACGCCGCCCATACAGCGTAGTTTCCCCTTCTCCATTCTCTAGAAAGGTAGGGAGGCAGTGTGACAGCTGCCCCCCGGAGACAATGGTTAGATTATAACGCGTTGCCTCCAGGAGTTGATGATTCGTTTCCGCGAATCAACCGCCCCTTCAGCCGCGTGTCAAAAAGATCGGGAAGAGCCAGCATCCAAGATGGACGGGATTCCCATATACCGTCACAACAAGCAGTTTTGATAATGAATTCTGGTTTGAAATTCCATTAAATATAAATATTCATGTCTTCGCTAGTCCATGTAAAACAGGCTTTGATTATGTTTTTCTTAGTTCATATACCTGTGTAACCCACATCAGATCTGCCCATCATAACCACCCACATGATTTCATGGCCGAAAGCTAGTCAAGTTATCGTCGGCACAAAGCCAAAACCGCGAATCTGCATTTTTGGACATTTTCACTTTAATGCGTCATTTAACTTGTTATCGGTCCCTCTATTCACTCCATCGACCACAATCCTCCATCTATTGCCTAGCAGCCTAAACTATCAATGTCCGTTGCACGAGTTTCCAAAATTTCCAAATCTTGCAAAGCCAAAACCACGAATGTGTACTTTCGCTGTTTTGGCATTGCATAGCAACGTAGCATTGTGCGTTTCGTGAAACAGTGAAGACAACCCAGCTGCACACAAATGAACATTGTTCGGCCTAATTCGTAGCACAATGAGTACAGACACTGGAATTATTCGAAGAGACTCGAGAGGTAGTCACACTCCACACAACAAGCTGCCACAAGTGGAAGAACATGAAATTAGAAATTTCATCTTATCGTTCCCCACAATGGAATCGCATTACTGCAGAAAATCTACTAATAAAAAATACTTAGATGCTAATCTGAATTTAACCATATTGTACAATAAGTTCAATTCCCATTGCCAGGAAAAACAACCTAGAAAAGTATCTCGTGAGACATTCCGCAAAATATTCAGGGAGTACAATCTTGGTTTCTTTCGTCCGAAGAAAGACCAATGCAAGAAGTGTTTGGCATTTGACAGTCTCTCGTCAGATGATAAATTAAGTATGAATGAGGAGCATCAAAGGCATTTAGGACGAAAAGTAGCAGCACGTGCAGCTAGGGACGAAGATAAGACGAATAATGAGGGGTCCTGTCTCAGCTTCAATTTCGATCTCGAAGCTGTTTCGAATATCCCCAAAGGAAGCGCTGGGCAAATATTCTATTTGCGCAAGCTCGCTGTGTATAATTTAACCATTTTTGAGTTGAACTCCCATGACGGACACTGCTATTTATGGGATTGAAACTCATGGAAAACGGGGAGCCAATGAAATCTCTTCAATTTTATTAAAATTCATAAAAATAAAATTGGAGGTTTTACCTGATTTATCAACTGTAAGAATGATGTCTGACTCCTGCGGGGGTCAGAATAAGAATTCCATGGTTGCCGCACTGTGTATTCATTTACTGGTAAATACTTCTCTCCTAACAATAGGCCATTCATATTTCGAACCAGGACATTCCGAGATGGAATGTCATTCTATGCACTCCAAAATAGAGAGAAAATCGCAAAATGTACCGGCATTTATTCCAGAAGGATGGGTTCAGCTAATAAGTGCAGCAAGAAGACAACCTTCACCATTCTCGGTGACAACCATGTTGTATGATGATTTTCATGATTTTTCAAGTATGGCAAAAACCATGAGTGTTACAATTCCATGGAAAACAGTATGCTGCTTAGAATTCCGAAAATCTGGAAGTGGTCAAGTTGACGTTTTTTACAAACGCGAGTTTGAAGAAGAGTTTACACAAGCTGCCTTAAAACGAAAAAAAGGAAGACGAAGCAATGACGCCTTTGAGCTGAGGAGTGCTTACTCAGAACGGCTCCCCATTTCAGAAGCGAAATGGAAGGACTTGAAAAAAATGTGCGACGACCTTACTATCCACAAAGAGTACCATGGCTTCTTCAACTCGATTCAACCCTCATCGACTGAAAGGGATTACTTGCCGGAGCCGGGTCTGTCGGAAGAATCGGATTATGAAGAGTAATACTAATTTTTTCAAAAGAATGAGACGTTAATTATTTTATGGCAATGTAAAAAACTATTACCTATTTTAATTTTCCGAGTTAGTGATTTTTTGTGCCTTTCTTCTGATTTTTTTTAATTTCTTCTGAATAAATTGAAAACAATAACATTGAACCATTTGAATAAATTTTCCCTTTGAAATAGTTCCAATCAAGACGAGAAAAACAGTCAAGAATGTGCAGTATGAGTAACTGAATTACGTTAACATTTCGTAAATTGAAAAAAGCCGTTTGGCGAAAGTCAGATGTTGATGAGAATGTCACAACGCCAAAACCACGAATCGGCTCTTAAGACCCAGATTTTGAGTGCAGATCTGAAAAAACGTTTGGATAGCCTAGGAATGGTCATTACGAATGTCACTGAAGTATTTCTTCGTTTGTAATGGAAAAAGTCGATTTTTCGCTGACCTCCGAAGCTTTGAAGCCGTTTTTCTCAAAACTACAATTTTGCAGATTCGTGGTTTTGGCTTTGTGCCCACGTATGGAATAAAGGAACTACACACGACCCAACTGACTAGTAAGGCCTTTCTCAACACCATTAAATATTAGGAAAATAACGAAAATGTCGACAAAAAATTGCTTATGGGGCTAAAAAACGCATGAAAATTATAGTGAAAGTACATGGTTTTGGAAGAGGCAAGTAAAGTGACGTCTTCTGAAGATGTAACGAACCGTAGCTGCTAAGAAAATGGTTGTGCTATTTCCTTCAAGTGAAATCTCTCAAAACCCTCTAAAACAAATGAGAAACCCGTTTTTGCTGGAGAAAAAATAGGTAAACCCAAAGCACGATCATTGGCAACTGGCCACTCTGTTAATGCAAGATTGATTAATAAATATATTAAACAATTTAAAGGAAGTCAAACCTCGAATCGATTCGCTCTGGATGGGATGTCAACTCCAGCAATGTCGACCAGGTTGACGAACTGTCCTGAGTGATGGTCCTTCAGGAATGACAACACTGGGATCACACCCTCAGGAGCGATGAGGACCTACAAGAGAGTGAAGCATGATGAATTCAAAATAATACCAACATCTTGTACTGTTATGAGTATGAGGGAAGGAGTGGAAATAACCGTCCATACAGCACAGTTTCCCCTTCCCCCAGAGCTATATCACAACTCAATGCTTCCAAGGTTTGACTGTTCGTTTTCGCGAACCGCCTGTATTCTTTAAGAGCCTTGGTCCATTTTGGACTGGAGTCTCATATACCGTCCCCCCCCCCCCCTCCAAAACATACTCATTTGAATAATAAGTATGTTAGGGAAGAAAAAAGGGGCTTGAAGTAGTATGGAGTCCAGGAAAAATTCAGCTAGAAACTCCAAGGGTGGGATTAATAGTCCGTACTTGAGGGTCAGTAGCACTCAAGTATTGGAAGATGAGCCCTCAAGTCACCAATCGGTATTAATAAACCGCACTTGGGAACGTCAGCCCCTCAAGTCTATTCGAGACTCCGCTCCTACAGCCAAATACTCAAGTAACCGTCATAGGTACCTTGAGTGAGAGTCTTATCAGTTTAGCGTCGGTGTTTCATCGTTATCAGTTCGTTTTCACTAGATTATCGTTAGGAATATTGTTTTCATTACATATTATTATTATTATTATTATTATTAGATATACGTTTTACCTTTTTATTTTTTATTAGATACAGATTTACGTTAGGTATATTATTATTCATTGCTACAATGGAATTCGACGAATATGATGACAAGTATGACGACTATCTGTGTACATGTTGCAGTACAAACTGCCAAACACTCTGCATAGTACCGGCCTGTGCTATACTGCACAACATTGGGCTGCGGGAAGGGGACAGGTGGAAATGCGTTTATACATCGACATTTTTCTAATTAGATATTAAATACTGCTACAAAATAAAATGCAATAAAAACAACGCTGTTAAAAAAATAGAAAAAACGCTATTTATTTTTCAACAGGTCGCAACTTTGCCATAACTTCTGTTTCCTTCAAACATTTTTCTAGCCAACAGTATCTCATTTTCTTTCTTCTCTATGCCGAGATCTAGGTTATTTTTTAGCAGATTGTGAAGCACCTCATTTTGCTCGTACCTACTTTTTGGTTTATTATTTTCAATAATGAACCTGTGGAATCGAGCATGAAAAAAAATTGTAACCCCTCCTCAAAATTGGATGGTTTACGTTTCAAGGTATGTAGATTTCTTAAATGCAATTAAAAAAATTGCTGTCTGTCCGCCGTACTTAGCACTTTTCTTAGTTACCATGAGCCAAAATTGACGAAATTCTGTTTATAGGTCCCATTCGGGGTCTACTTGGTCCTCGAAGCTCGGCATTACTTTCAGTCATCTCTAAGGGGTGAAAAAAAGGGGTTGCAATTTTCAGGACGCCTATATACCTTTTTTTACATGAATATTTTACGGTTTTAAATTTACGAATTTTTTGAGACCACCCGGAGCATTGTACGTCACAGTAAGGCCCCCAAGTTTGCACCGACAGGCTTGGTCAACAGGAGGGTGAATCAAATTGTATACGTATACATTCAGTCCAAATATCATCACCAGGGAAGAAGCACCTGGTTATAATCACGGATGGCTGTGTGAAGTCGAGTTGGTTTTTCCGCGATATTATTCCGTTTGAAAAGTGAAGGCTGTTTTGGATTTTGTTGATAGGTACTTTTGCAACTTGAAAAATCGTTTGAAGTATTATTGATGGGCAAATTATTACACAACGGTAAATTATAGTACCTACACAGAAGGGGCATCTATGCAGGTAAATTATTACACAACGTTTTATTATTTGCCTTATGCTTCATGAATAACTGCAAATAAACACACGATAACCTGGTAAAAAGTAACCTCCCTAGAAGAAAACCTCTTCTTCTTCCTTCCCATTTGCTGTCCTCACGGAGATTCCCATGGTGGATACACAGTTTGAAAGGAAACCTTCTTCATGGTAATCTCAAGTACAATCCAAACTCACTCAGGTAAGTGAGAGTCTCACTCCGTCTATTAATACCACTCCCGAGTTCGTCCCTGACTTAAGGCGCTCAGAGACTTCCGCGAGTGTCAGTGACACTCACACTTGAGATCGGTCTATTAATCCCACTCCAAGCTTTGGAAACCCCTCCATCGTAGTGGTACTTACTGTTAATTATTTACTGGTGGAGAACTTAGCTCCTATAACCTTTGTACTGGCGGACTTGAAAAGAAGGAAACCAAGATGGCAAGAAAACGTAAATACGATGTTAATAAAAGTAAAACAATAAATTGGTTAGGGACACCAGTCCACTTGAAAGTGAGAAAAATAATAAAGATTAGGGCATTTATCGCCAACCATTGACCGCCTTAAAAAGAATAACAGCACAATGGTTGGAGAAAATTAAATATACAGTAAAACTTCGTTAAGACGCTCCCGTTTAAGACGCTTTCCCGCATAATACGCTCTTTTTCGTCGGTCCCTTGAATTTTCCTATGCTATTACAGTAGAATAGTACTCGGTAAGACGCACTGTTTTGTTGGATAAGACGCTCTTTTTTCGCCGCAGATAACGGTGAAAAAAAGTTCAAAGGTTGATCAATGAATGGCAAATTCGCGTTGGGTATTTGTTTACATGACACATTGAACATGATTCACTCTTAGTCGGGCATTGGGTAGATCGGTTTAGTATTGTTTCTTTGTTCGTTCCGATCGCACCGCTGTGTCACGTTTTTAGTTGTTGCAAGTTGTGAAGTGTTTTACAATGGCAAGTGGTTCCAGTGGCATTAAGCGAAAAGCTTTATGAATTTGTGATAAATTAAACATTAACAAAAAGTACGATGAAGGGTGTAGAGCAAATAAGAAACAAAAAGAAATTGCTGAAGAACTTGGCATCGTTCCTTCTACATTGAGAACGGTGTTGAAAAGACACACATTTTATTACTGCTGCTTGGGATGAAATTGACCTACTCGTTATAAGGCGAGGCAGATACCACTGACAGCACAGCAACAGAAACTGAAGAAATTCTCCAAAATTTTCCCGATTAGAGCGACAGTGGATGACGCCCTTGTAACTAGCAACACTCGCAGTATTGATGACATGATCGCCGACGCCACCACCAACCCTGTGGGGAGTGAGAGAGAAGAAAATGACTCTGAAGAAGAGGACAATCATTCCCCAACACCTACAGTTTCTGCTGGCTTGCAAAACGTGGGCGAGCTCAGAAAAGTTATTTCCACCCTGGAAAATGCTGAGGACATGCTCTGTTACATTAAAAGAATTGACAACTTCCTCTCCACACACGCTCCCAATAACCTCAAACAAAGTACCATTAGCAGGTTTCTCTCTGCTCCCTGAGTAAGCAGTGTACATACATATTATTCATGTGAGTATTTATCACATTCCTGTACGAGTATTATGCATTTTAATAAATTTTACGTTCAAATTTTGCAATCATTCTTTTTCGAGCATTTTGAGATTTTTTTACTTTCCCGGGTAAGATGCTTTTCCGCTTAAGACGCTCTTTTGCGCCGGTCCCTTGAAGAGCGTCTTAACGAAGTTTTACTGCATTATATATTATATATAATGATAAAATTGGGTACCTAATACAATTAGTATGCACAAAGGGGTTTATATGAGATTTTCTTCTGGAAATTTCCTTCCAGAAGGAAATCTCTGGGTGGAAATTCCTTATGGAAATACTTTTGGAAGGAATAATCCCTTATGGTGAATTTCAGAGCACACCCAACAAACCACGCTCTGCTATCATGAGGGAAGGAGTGGAACCAGCCGTCCATAAAGCATAGTTTCCCCTTCCCCAGAGCTCAATAAAGGGTAGGGTGAGGAGTGTGACATCCCCATGGCATGACAATGGCCATATTATAACGCAATACTTCCAAGAGTTGACGGTTCGTTTTCGCGAACCGCCTGTACCCTTTCTGCTGCCTGCAAAAAAAATCTCGAGAAGAGCCTTGGCCCATTACGGACTGGATTCTCATATTATACCGTCATAATACTATTAGAAGCGACGACAATTACCTCCAGTTCGTCACCAGAAGTGATCTGGACCTTCTGCACATACTTAGGGAGACATTCAGCGACATAGGCACCAAATTCCGAAAGCATCGGAGCACTCACGTAACTGTCTGGTTTCCTGACAGTCGCTGAAACATTTGATTACATGGGCAATTAACCTTTAAATGAGAAAATCCAATTTTTTCTGTCTCATATTAATATCTGAAATAAAATAACACGGTTAAAACGAAGAAAAAAAAGTAAATTGTTCTGGAGTATAGAAGAGTAACTCTAGGACCAGAACTAGAACTCAGCTGTTTGAATAAAAGGCGGCATTCCAAAGGCTATTCAACATTTTATACTAGGTATGACTTAGAGGCATGGATGCTGACAGAAGCTTTAGGTAAGAAGCTCGAAGCGCTTGAAATATGAACGTATCGCCTTATGCTGAAGATACCCTGGACTGATAGTCACAAATATGGAGGTCTTGCGACGGTTGGAAAGGAAAAGAAGTGTTGGTGAATATAAACACTGAGAATTAGAGTATTTTGACCATGTGATGCGAAATGATAAGTATTCATTACACAGGTATTATGGAAGGAGTAAACGCGGGAAGGTGGGGTGGAGGAGTCGTGGCTGAAGAACCTCTGTCCGTGGTTCGGCTTGAGCTCGGCATCTTTGTTCAGAGTGGCAGCGGACAGCTAGAGACCAAGCAGTTGGTCACCAACGTCCTTGGAGGGCATGGTACTTAAAGAAGAAGATTCCAAAGGCTCTAGAGAAACCGTTTTTGACGTCTCATGAAAAGAACTGAACCGCAAGTGTGGGACTGTGATGAAGGGGGGGGGGGGGGGGGGAGTGAAAACACTAAATATGAACCGAAACGTGACGTGGTTGCGGATGATGCAGGATGTTGGTGGACTCGGAAATGCAAACAAGTAACAAAATCGTAACATAAAATAACCACAACTCAAGCACTTTTCGGGCTTTGCTGTGCATGTTGGTCGGTTAGCCTTACTGTAGCCTCACTGTACAGGTTGGCCAATGAGAGGACACTCTTTTGCATGTCACTTTCCCACCACAGGACAAATATCAACATTTCAATAAATTTTCTAAAATTATAGATACACTGTTTCTGTCCTACGACTTCATTATTGTTTCTTTCTAGTCATTAGCTTTGTTCCAAAGGCTTTTTCCGGCGGTTAGCTGACTCCTAGAAAACTGTAAGAGACCATCCATGATCCAATACTATCTTGATAAGTGTTTGAGAAGGGTTTGAGTTTGACAATGGTTGGGGAACGAGAAGGCAGTGGCATGGTCAGTTTCTAGTCCGCCCTATCTTCTATGTACTGGAATGACGATTAGAAAACTGGCCTTGGATGGTCAGGAAAACACTGTGCACAGCCGGTCATGGATGCTATACAGTCAGAAAAGACTGAGAGAACCACTGCGAATGGCCAAACGCCTTTCAGACAACTGTCAGATGGTCACTGCGAACAAACCTAACCTTTCGGGGGGGGGGGGGGGGGGGGGTGCGAATTCCTCATTTTCATACAGAATGAAAATTGTTGCAGTACGACGGTAGCTTCAGTGATAATAGAAAACTTTCGTTGCCCATTTTACAATAATTTTATTAATCTATCCATGAAACCAAGATGGCAAACCGTAAACGGCTACGGCTTGCCATCTTTATAGGTACCAGGCCAAATGATAAGTGCTGCACAAGTTATTGGAATATTATGCAGTTTTGAAGGCTCGAACGTTCTGTAAATCACATTCAACCACTAACGACGACGTCTGTGGTGATAAGTCTATAAAACAAGGAAGGCTGTTCCCAAAGATTTCAAAGAGCAGGTGCGCAATTGAATAACACAATTATAATAGAAGTGCGACAATCTAAATCAGTTACAGCCTACATTTATATACACTTTTCAAGTGCACAACGATACCCCAAGGTAAGTATCTGTCTGACACTTCAAAATTAATATTCTTGAGAAAAATATCTAACTCACGTCTGGTTTCCACATGAGGGGCTTTATCCGACATTTGACGAACGAGCTGCACAGACACCCTTGCAGAGGCTCCATTATGGATTGACCCTGTACAAATAAAACTTAAAAATAGTTATTCGATTCATTTCATGTATAGATTTATGTATAGACCTGGGACATCAGTCTTCTCTCTAATGAAATCGGTCTATACAAACTGTACTATATAAACAACGATCAATGATGTATCTAACGGGTAACCAACTCTGAACTAGCCACCAAACAAAAAACTCTACGTAGGAAGGTGAGTGAATTTCCGAATATATATTGAGCTTGAGAGATGTGACATACATTCGAAAGGGCTATAAATTAGCTTTTAGCAGGCTGTAATAATGCAGGGAGCATCAGAAGGTTGCCAACAGAGTGGTGCCACAGTACCCAGGGTTACCATCCGTCCTACTTTTGGAGGACATGTAGTTTTTACGCCCTGTCCTCCTTCCTTTTTGAAACTGGGCCATTTTGTCCTACTTTTTGGATCTACAGTCGAAATAAAATGAATGAAATGAAAATAGGAGGAGCCATCTGACAGAGAGAATAATTCCTAGATTGCCTGGTATTCGCTGTCATGCCCTTAAATTAAATTTTTAGGATCTGTTACGCCTGCGGAGGGGGTAACGTGTGGAAATACATCGTAGATAACTGAAACTTTTTGTATAACTAAAGCTTTGGTTGAAAGGTTTTATATCCACCTACCAATTATGTGTTGCGTTCTACTCTGATTTGTTCTAACACAAAGAACGATCTTGAATCCCTTAATAATTGTAAATTACCCGACTTTTGTCACAGTTACTATTTATCAAAACAAGAATAGTTCCTATTGACTAGTCTTTCATGTCGCCAGATTTTTAATATAATTTTTTTACTTTTGGTGGTTTGGACCTGATGAGCCGATAGAGAACTGAAACTGTGCGATGTTTACATGTTCAAATCTCTGTTTTCAAAGTATCGGTAGTTAGGTAACTGTTTGAGAAAAAAAGCTCGACGATTTCATTTTTTAATTATGAACCACAGATGATGAATTATGAATGTAGGTATTAGGTACATACCTACATTATGCCCTAAATTTTCATGTAGTCCGTCCTACTCTTCAGAAAAAATGATAGGTACGGTAACATGTTGCATGTACCTATTTCATGTTTCCTATTTCTATCGTCCGTAGATGACGATTATTATGATGAATATAGACACAAATACTAGGTACAAGATCTTGATAAAGATCTACCTACCTAGGCGATACAAATTGACAGATTATTATGATCAATGAGCGAAGGGTCAAGTCTGAAACCTACACAAGTAGGATTCCTACATATTTGAAAGGGACGACCACCGAATTAGACAACAAGAAGTAACAACCTACTACATTCTCTGAACTGAAAGATGAACGCAACAAAATCACTTACCCGTCAGAATTTTGGCAGCTTGGCCGAGGCGAGAGAAATTCCTGCAAAAATTAGGGACCATTTTCCGATTTTCGCTATGAAAATTTTCAGTCGTGTAGGTTATTTGTGGGAAGGTTATGTTCAAATGTCCAAGCGTCCAACGTTTAAACATCCCAATTTGTTTGCAACCTACCATGGTTTGCAACAGGTATAAATGATTTTTATTCAAATTAGCCATTTAGACAACATCTATTAAATGTTTTATGAAAATTAAAATTATATTACATCCTAATCTTGTTGAGATTTTATCTGCAAATCTAAAGCCAGAAAGTTGTCCATCAAGGTGATGCAAAGCCAAGTAAATAAAACATAACCACTCATCAATAACTGTTCGAAATAGCGGGAATTTCAAACTGCTTTCAGAATGTGGTTGAAAATCTGTTTTACGAATTAGATGTTTTGTTGCGGTGATAGACTGTTTGTTGCAGAAATTGACGATTGAACGATTTTATAGCTCACTGTAATGAAATATAAGATCTGTCTTATGACCTCTGTTATTCTGTATCCTTGGTTACGGAGACCACCTTGTGGCTAGCTCGTCGCGTTTTCGCAATCGCAACTTCTGCTCGAGAGTAAGATAAAGCATTTTCTCTCCAATCATGATTCTTAATCTGAAACACCACTTAACGAGGGATTTACGTAAAACATGATTGATCTGTGGCTTCAGTCAGGATCAAGTTGATTATAAGAGTGAACGCGTTTTATCTTATCAGTAGAATAGATAGCTCTGTTGTTCGGTATTGTTTTTCCTGTTTAATCTCTTTCTACGCCCGCTTTCCAGAGCATCAAGACCTTGGTCGACTCAATCGTTCCAGTAAACCCGTCCCCAGAGTTTTACAAAATGACTGCAGTTCCCGAGGACCTTCGGAAAATTTTCCAGTAAGCTTGCTCACTTAACCCCTTGACTGCTTCTCATTCAGGATTTAACTACCATAACTAGATTGGGTAGGTTCATAGTGTTCCATGTTCTCCACCAGACTTTCTGATCAGCAGTTATTCGCTATTATTACTCAGTTAATCAAAATCAGGCAGGTAGGCTCATGTAGCGTGAGCCACTGGATTGGTTATTTGGGTCGGTCCATCAGTGGCGGGCTGTCACTGCTCACTGTGTCTGCTAATGTGCTGTGCTGCTGTGGCACTTGAGCACCTACTGACAGCAAATCTCTGGTCCGTCACACGTCTGCATCACAACTTATTGCTCACTCCGACTGCAGAACTAAAATGACCCCTGGTCCCGTGCAGCTACTGTACTGACAGGCCACTGAATCATGTGAAGTCCTCACAGCTGACTGTTTCCCCCTCTCCTGAATTGGCTGACTCGTTAAGCTAGGTTCATATGGAGGGGCAATTCCGGGCGGCAGTCTAGTACGGCAAGTCGTTCTGCAATTCTATTGGCTAACACAAAATGGATTATTGCAACGCAGTCATGGATACTATATCAAAATATCCAGACATTTTCTGTTGTCCGATCCGTTGCCGTATCTGTGCAGAGGTTGCTGCGCACACCTCTCCTGTTTGGTTGTTCAGCCATATTGGAGTTCGACGTTCCTGGTTGATTTTGCCGGTTAGATTTCTGGTTATGATTCCGCTACCATGTGAATGCCACTGTGGCAAAAATTCCGGCAAACGCATTGGATTGCCATCCGGAATTGCTCCCCCCCTGTGAACATATCTTTACTCCTAAATGGCATCCACAGCTGACTCAATTGGGCCCTACGTCATGTGAGTATGTATAGTAAGATGCGTTCAATCGTCAATGCCAGGCGTTAACTACCACCAGTTCACTTGATTCTGCAATGTGTTCTTTGGGACAAGTTCACCCGTTCATCAGTTCAACCGAGTCCCTCTAATTATCCCGCTCTAAAAACCATGAAAACGGGGTTTATAGGTTTGATTCTGTAAAAATATACCGAATAGTTATACCGACACTCCGCTCAATATGCATTTTTTTCATTAAGGAACTATTTCAGGTAGGTACCTACCTATAACACGTCATGTCATATTTTGCAGCTCCAGCTCTGGAGAAGAACGAAAATACGAAACATTTTGAAATACCTACATTATATGATTAGGAAAGCTTCAGAGACTAGGCTGGTAGGTATACAATGCATAATAATTACCAATGCATTGGAAAATTATAGGTACTTACCTACATAATGTTTTACAAGTCTTGGAGGTTTTAACGCTAATTTCGACACCAAATTTTCAGTATTTTTCTGTGGCTTCTCCATCTACAACATTAAAGTGAAACCTCGACTTTTTTTCGAAACATTTTTGTTGGAATAGAACAAGGTGAAGAGTGACCGTTTAGTACCTACATAGTATGTTTTACTATATGGCAAGGGGGGGAGGGAAGAACTGTAGGAACATAGAGTGGTGAAGGGGAAGAGTTGATGAACGGATGAACTGGTGGGACTGAGGAGTTGTGAAAATGGAGTGAGGTTAGGATCACCCGTTCAGTGAGAACGTCAACTCTCATGTTGAAAGTGAGAACGTCATCCGTTCAGTTCAGGTATAATCAAAAGATCTGTTCATTTCGGACCGTTCTTTGCTGAACATCACATCCTTAATGTATAGATGAAGGTTCTCAAGCTTGTCAAATGGGCCAACTATGCGAACAGCCTTATGCATAAACCGAAAACTATCAGTATTGTCCTAAGTACATCAATTTTTTTGGTACTTCAGCAATTCAGCAAACAGGCGTAGCTAGGAGTCCATATGGGGGGGGGGGGGGGGGGGGGGGGTAGCAGTCATTCATTGAGGAAAAGTTAATTATTGTCTGGACCTATCATACATAACTACGTCCTTTCCGTTGTTTTTCCTTATTAGAATGTCAATCATCCACCTTGGTAAATGTATTAAATAGAGAGTTCCCAGGAGATACCAATATCAGGTCATATCAATACTGCCTCCAGAAGATAAGGCTGTTAAGATGAAGATAAGGGAGTTCCTGACTGTATCTTGAAGAAGTACCGCGAATTCTACCCACTTCGATTTCAAAAGACAAAAGACTTACACTCGGACATGAAAGAAACCACCACCAGCTCTTGAAATCTTTGTTTTCAATTGAGTAGGCCAGCCAAAACCAGTCCAAACGAAATAATGAGAAAAACGCAAAAAAACTGGTAGAAACAGTGAGATACAGCTACTATTTTTCTTTTACAAATACCTACGGAAATAAAACATAGAATTGGCATGCTAAATTTGAACGTCCCCTCAATGTCAAATTAGTTATTGCAAAATTAAAGTATGATATAGCTGGTTTTGCTTCTGAAATTGGTGTGCGTTTGGCTGCTCTTGCAACTGTTATGAAAGTGCGATTGCAGAATGAGCTTTAATTTGTGGAACCAGGTTTTATTATGAGGAAAAGTAGGTCTAAACAAAGAAAGCATTTGCAATTTTTTTATTTTTTTAGGTTAAGAAAAAACCTCTACAGCTGCTACCAAAAGAATGTTTTACAGTACATAGGTGCAAAAAAACAAAATGCGAAAAAATAGGAAAAGCTTGAGTTAGGTAATCAGAAAAAATTCGTCAAGGTAGGAAGGAAGTTACCTTGATGTTTCGTTGCTGCTAAATTTGGTTGAAGCAAGAAAGTTTAAACCATTTTTTCACCCCCAAGCTGGGTTCATATTGACGCGTAATCGACGTAAAGCACGTAAAACTCGAAGGCCGTAAAGGTTTGTATAAAGCGCGTAAAACAACAAATCCTAAAGTGTTTAAAAACAACAAACCGTAGCTGGTTTCACATGGAAAAGGCTGGTAAGGGACGTAAAGCGCGTAATCGTCGAGATATAGCCCTTGGTCCAGCCTCCGCCTGCGCAGAACCCACACGCAGATCCATAAAGCGCGTAAATGTCCAGGTTTTTGATCTTTGCCAGTGGTTCAAAAGTCGTCGCGCGTAAAGAGCGTAAACCTGATGAGCCAATAGCCAGCCATAGACGAACATTCTTTCCCGCAGGAAAGATGAATCCGTACAGAAAGAACGCTGGTGTATGGATCACGCCAGGAAAGCGTGCCAGACTTGTTTTCCGTCAGCTCGGATCAGTTCGGTATAATTCGTTTTGTTTTCATGCCGTTAGTGGGGACTCGGACTTTCCTGCGATCCATCTTTAAAACTGCAGGATAGGGTGAGAGGACTCGCTTTCCCCCCACAGGACAACAATCCGTTCAAACCCGAGAGGGAAAACCCCATACACGTACACTCTTTCCCGTCGGTTATGAATAAAGTGAGCAATCCTAACGGATTGGTTTTTTTCGTTAGTGGGTTCGACAGGATTACGAATCCCGACGTGATGGAACGGCGTGATAACTTGACAGGAATGATGGCAGGAAAGTTTTGCCGTTAGTGGCGACGAGAGGATTGTGAATCCTGCCAGCTTTCCTCCAGGATTTCACTAAAAGGAAAGAACGTAGGGAAAGAATGCTCGTCTATGGCAGGTTAAGCTGGCAGGATTCACAATCCTCTCGTCGCCACTAACGGCAAAACTTTCCTGCCATCATTCCTGTCAAGTTATCACGCCGTTCCATCACGTCGGGATTCGTAATCCTGTCGAACCCACTAACGAAAAAACCAATCCGTTGGGATTGTTCACTTTATTCATAACCGACGGGAAAGAGTCTACGTGTATGGGGTTTTCCCTCTCGGGTTTGGACGGATTGTTGTCCTGTGGGGGGAAAGCGAGTCCTCTCACCCTATCCTGCAGTTTTAAAGATGGATAGCAGGAAAGTCCGAGTCCCCACTAACGGCATGAAAACAAAACGAATTATACCGAACTGATCCGAGCTGACGGAAACAAGTCTGGCACGCTTTCCTGGCGTGATCCATACACCAGCGTTCTTTCTGTACAGATTCTTCTTTCCTGCGGGAAAGAATGTTCGTCTATGGCAGGCTAATGAAATTCAGTTATGCGTTTGAGTTGTGCGTGCTTTACGTCGATTACGTGCAATGTGAACCGAGCTTCACTCTCCAACAAAAATCAAAATCTATGGGTTCTGGTTCATTTTGCTGAACTCCAATGATGTGTGTTTGTCTCCATGACAACTTCTCTTCCCTCTTGATTCTCTTGAGCAGAAACGTGGAGCTAGGTATTTGGGTTGGGAAAACGTTTTTGTAGTAGGAAAGTTCATTACGATCACGATTTCACCATAGCCCGAGGTCCGAGCAGTAGTTACGGTTTTCAACATGTCAGGTTACTTTGACATGCGGTCTAGTCATTGCGTTTGACTGGATTGAGAGTCTGGGCGGAGTTATGTATATGGCCGAATACGGCAGCAGTATGACACGGCCGATGCATCTGAACAACTTTTCCGAGATGTACGGCGTATGCATCTGAGCAACCCTTTCTCAGGAACTCTCTAATAGGTATCTAGGTAGGTACTAATTTTGACATAACTTGCACATTTTCTGTCTACCTTATCTTTTTGTTTAGGTTTGTTAACAAGAATAAAGAAAGGTTCATTGAAAGGCTGAGAAATGTTGTTCGGATCCCCTCAGTCTCGAGTGCACAGGACAAGAGGGATGACGTCATTGCGATGGTCAGAGTAACGGAAGAGCATCTCAAGAAATTAGGCGCTAAAACTGAGCTGTGCGATGTTGGAACACAGGTAGCTATGAATTCATTAAAGAGAATGGATAGCAACATGTTGTTGTATGTAGTTTTAGTTTGCCAACTGTTGGTCGAAGTAGAAAAATCTTTATTCTACATTAGGTAGGTCTGTCTCTTGAAGAAATTATTATGTACGTTTCGAATCTGCAGTCTTTAGCCTGTTCTTGACTACGGCAGTTGTGTAGGCTAAACACGACTTCTTATTCTGCTCAGAAACTATCTGATGGTCGAACCCTACGCCTCCCGCCTGTTATCCTCGGCAAGCTCGGCGATGACCCCAGCAAACCAACCGTTCTTGTCTACGGGCACCTCGACGTTCAGCCTGCTTCCAAAGACGATGGTTGGAACACCGAACCCTTCGAACTCACGCTTAGCTGCGACGGGAAGAAGCTTTACGGCCGGGGAGCGTCTGACGATAAGGGGCCGGTCATGTGTTGGCTCAACGCTATTGAATCTTACCACAACTGCGACATTGATCTTCCCACCAATTTAAAGGTAGGTAGATAATAACTTGTAGTTACAAGCTCAAAAAACGACAAAAAAATCAAGGCATTTTCATTGAGCTCTAAAGGATAAGAAAAGAACACAAAATGCAACAATTATGGAACCAGTCCATGATTATGATTAACATTTGTATTATGTGGACACATAGACACATTACTGTCTTTATGTGGACCTAAGTAGCATTGTAAAACTGCAATACCTACCTATACCTTGGTCATGATTAAATGTTCTTGGAGGGCAATACCTATGTCTCAAACATTTGCTAAAGCTACAGGATTTCCTTGAAGGCTTTATGGGGTTTTCTAATCAGATTCAAGATTACTAAGGGTGGGTTTCACCACCTAGAGTTAATGTAACTTGCACTTAACTCTAGGTGGTGAAACCCGCCCTTACTGATCTAAGGTACTTCAAGAATGGGCAATTTCAGTGTGTTACACATCCTTTCTTTGCCAAATTCTGTTCAACAACGGAAATTAAAATTTATTGACCGCATAAGGAGGTGTTTATGTTGGAAGGTCCAGGCGGAAAAGAATGTGAAATTTGAATTTATGAGAAATTATTGAAATCATGACTTTATGATGATTGATTGAAATCCCGCTTGCAGTGCAGTAGCAAGTGGATGGATAGAACTGCAAATTTATAAATAAATTTAAGAAAGTCCCCAAATTCAAACCTAAGGAAAGGTCACAGCAAAGGTTCTAGAAGGTTGCCACAAAGGCTTGCCATTTCTAATGTTGGGTTGTTGGCAGTATTGAGAATGAAGCTTTGCTCCGCCTCCTTGGGCCAGCAGCCAATCGGATGTCAATGATCATCATTACGTCATTGTCATCTAGTTATTTTTACTTTTAATCACTCATTTAACTAGGTACCCTTTATTTTTGAAAACGGGCTTCACACTACCAGCCAAGAGTTCTGAATGTTTTTTAAGAAACGAAAAAACTGGACAAAAATTCCCTATTGTTCATTAAAGAACCACTAAAAACTACTTCCAGCCCTCAAGTCCGTGTGAGGCTTGCAAATTTCAAAATAGGTATCTACTTTGTGTGGGCCTACATAAAATTATTGTTCATGATTCATTGCTCTCGTTTCTGTCAAGGCGACCCTACATTTTACCTCACACAGTAGGTTCACTTACTTATGTGTCAGGACTTCATTCTTCTGTTATCCCCAAACGTTGCCCACAGTTTGTATTTGAGGGGATGGAAGAATCCGGGAGTGAAGGTCTTGAAGAGCTGCTAGAAGCCAGGAGGAACGACTTCTTCAGAGGGGTCGACTACGTCTGTATTTCTGACAATTACTGGCTCGGGACGAGGAAACCCTGCCTCACTTACGGCCTCCGAGGTATCTGCTACTTCTTCATCGAGATTGAGTGCGCCGTTAAGGACCTTCACAGTGGCCTGTATGGCGGTGTTCTGTGAGTATCCAGAGTTTGAGTTCAATTCATGCGATCATTTTTTTTCATTATGTAAATAAAGATAGGGTTTAAAGGTTATACAGCATGGGAAGGGTACCAGGGCTGATGTTGGGGGTATTAATGGTACCTTTGATGAACAGTGGCAGGCCAGAGAAACTGGAATTACTTTTCAGTAGTATGGATAGTCTCCATCGATGTGAAAGATTTCAAAAACATAATAAACAATAAAGTTTAAATGATTTTTGTTAAAAAATTCTCCACACTGATTCTGGGAATACGTAGGCATGTAAGTAAATAAGAGTTTGATACCACATTGATCCATGGACGTATATAGTTACCGTTGCTGACTCAGTGAGACTCTGGAATGCTGATGGTGGAGGGGTACCCAGTGGGAAGGGGAAATGTGGGAGGAGGTGCAGATTGGTGAGAGGGGGTATCACGGTAGGGAGGGGTGGGGGTCGAGGGAGTGGTTGGGGACGGGCCACGGCCAGGGAGGAATGGGGGGGGGGGGGAGCCTCAATCTGGTTATATTAAATATAAATTGCCTGTTTATTGGTTTTCGGGCTGTATCTATTCCATACTAATCTTTCATCTTCTAAATGACAGAATTATATATATAGTGTGTAACTGAAATAATAATTCTGTATTATGAATTATCGATATAACTAAGAACTCAAAATGTTATAATACTAAAATTTACGTAAAAACACGGCTCAAAGTGAGACTGCCCAGCAACACTTTCCAGCCTTCCTACATTTAGGTCCTACATATTCCTACAGGTAGATTACTTCTAACTGCGTGTATCCACTGTAAGTGTATCCATTATTATAATTTGTAATAAATAATATTAAATTTAATTACAATTTGATATAAAATCGATAAACGATATGATCGAAAGAAACTGTACTACCAAATTAAAAACAGTTACAAGATTAGGGTTGAAACGCTTGCGTACAAGTCCGCAACACAGTAAGACATTTTCATGTTGTATCACAAGCTTTATCTTGACAGTAGGTAGGTACTGTAGGAATTGTAACGCTGTTTGGTGTGATTTCTTAATTTTGCGGTCTTTCACACATGGAACCTTTACTTCAGAAACGCAGGTTCTCTTTTACAACGGAACCTGTTCACACACAAAACGGGTAATCGCAATTAACAGAGGAACCTCTTCTTAACCTTGATTTAGGACTTGAAAGGAAATAGGTACTAGGGAATCATTTACGGGATGCAAGGTTACCACAATCCGGGTTACACAGTGGTGCAAGGTTACCACATTCGATACTGGTAAACAATGACTTTCTTCATTACCTATGTTGCTGACTACCTTGTTTACCCACCTTTTTTTCATCATGCTCAGCTCAGATACCGCGCAAGGTATAGTGGTACGGTTAACAAGAAAATATTCAATGAAATCACACGATTCCAACGAGTGGTGAACGAGTTTTGTACGATGAAAAATGGCAAACATGGAGTTCAGTAGAAACGAATCGGTTGTAAGCGAAAATCATCAGAATATCAACTGTAACGCTTTTTTATAACGCAACGCTTTTCGAGTTTGTGTGCCAAAGTAAAGACATGAAAATAATGTCAAAACGCTCTTGGAAAACTCGATGGGTCATGGAGATTTGTTTGGATTTTTTTGACGAATTTTTCTTCATTCAACTTCATTTTAGGAGGACGTTGCATGGGTACATGTAGAACGAAAAATCGTGTCTCAAAATTTACTTCTGAGAGAGCTTCAATTTATAGTTATTTTTTCGGTGATTCATTGCAAAACAAGCACCTAAAACTGACAGTTGACTGCAGTTAAAATTGTTTGTTGCACCTGTTTTTCTAGAAACGAAGCCACTTCGGATCTGATTCACCTTCTGGATTCCCTTCTCGACCGTCAAGGGAAAATAAGGATAACAGACCTCCAGAATGACGTGCTTCCCGTCACCGACGAGGAAAAAGAGCTCTACAAGAACATAGACTTCAACGTTTCCGAATTCAAAACCGAGATTGGTACCAACCAACTGCTTCATAATGAAGATAAGGTATGTATACCTACCTACCTGCTATTATAGAAATAACTAGGTCGAGTGGTCCTTGGTTACACTAAACTTGATAGGGAAATATTTTGATATTGGGGATGGTTAGGAACAGCCGAATGTTTGCAATTAACACCCAGGAATGTCCCCAATAATGTTTTCCATTGGGCACCAGTTTACCGCTCTGGAAAAGGTTATATGAGCTGGGCTGAGTGGATCGATTGCTCAACCTGCCCCCAGGCCAAAAAGTCGCAGGGTCCCACTTGAATTCATGGTGATATACCCAACTCGATACATAAGACCTAAATCACACCTGATGAAATCGTGGAACTAAAAAAAAGGGAGTTAGTGAAAGGTCGTCTATTTGCACTAATACTTAAAAAATATACTGTTATACCGGTTTCGGTGATCAAACCATCGTTAGTAACTAACAACTGTAAAGGAAACGAACTGTTATTGTTCTGCTGTGTATGTTATTCTGACTGTCCGAATGTAGAATATTATACATACTTGAAGGTAATCCCCCCCCATTTTACAAGGATTTTACTTCCATTTTCCTGTTATAGGAATAGAAGTATGGTGATACCGTCAAAACAAGGTTTCGAGAAAACTATGGAATCTTGTTCAGAAGTGCTCAGAACGAGTTTCTAGACGTTTTTCCGCTTGGTGTTGCTTTGTACGTATCGGGAATCGCCGACTTAACTATTTTATTTATACTGGCGCTCGTTGACTTTGCTGGCGAGTCCCTCACACAATCCCACTTCTGAAGTAGGTAAAATACCACAGAAGGAGGGTTAAAGGAAGAAGTATTTTTAAAATGCTCAGTCGAATCGGAGATATTTTATTGTTGAGCGTTACAACTCTACTGGTCGCTAGCCCTTAGCCCTCCGAGCTTCAGAAAGGAAAAGTAGGGGTTTTTCTAATACGGCATTTCGTTGGTCGGAGAGCACTTAATGGCCATTTCATCCGCCAATCCCAGTCCTCCTTGCATACTACGGTTGGGTACCTAGAGGAAAGGGATGAAAGAGGGATTGTGTGAGGGACTCGCCAGCAAAGTCAACGAGCGCCAGTATAAATAAAATAGTTAAGTCGGCGATTCCCGATATACGCATGTTGGCATTTCAAATGGTCATAACGTCCTCAAAACACAGTCTTTTTCAAATTCTCCGTTTGGGTTTGTTCAGCTCGTTGAACTCTTCAATTTTGAGATGAGAATGAGCTTTCTAGACAGAGAAGTGAGGGAGTTATGACAGGTTTTCTAATTTTTCGATTTTCAACGATAACTGCCGTGAAAATGGACTAACATTGGTGTGGTTGGTGCCAAAATGTCGGTTAGGATGTCCAGATCATGCTTGTTGATTTTGAGCTTGATCGCATTTGATTTGGCCGAATGACAGCAAAAGAGATGTCAATGGGTCCAACATTTTCAAGGTTTACTGGCTAAATGGTGTGGTGCCAGAAAGGGATTGACAGTGAGTGAGACTTCTATGCAAGTTTGCGGATTTTGACCACAATGTGCGGCCCCTGCCGCCACATTACTACACAATTATGAAGAACATGGAAGTATTGTGTGGCAATCTCCTCATCAGAACTTTTCTATAACATTCAGTTTAAGTGGTATATCTGAGAAACAGTGAGAGATACGATTAGGAAGACCCAACGTAACATTCCCAGCAATAGAACTATACCATTTCATGCTTTTTCCCCCTCCCCCCTTAACTCACTGGTGGGAGGGGGAAAACCCGCCTCATTCGAGGTGGGTAATCAAGGTTTGGAATCTTTGGACCTATATTTTTCCTCAATGTTCTCAAAGCATAGGTGACCTGTTTATTATTATGCCTTATAGTTGAGAATCTCGAGATTGACATCCACTGGTCTTAGTGGTCTTCATTGTTGCTGATTTACCACTCTTGTTCAAGCTTTCCACATTATATTTCCCAGGCGAAAATCCTGATGAGCCGCTGGCGTTTCCCATCGCTCTCCATACACGGGATCGAAGGTGCGTTCGCCGAGGAAGGCTCAAAGACTGTGATCCCGAAGAAAGTCATCGGCAAGTTTTCGATCCGCATCGTCCCCAACATGGATCCCCAGAAAGTGGAAGAGTGTGTCGTCAAATACTTGACATCCGTTTGGAATAAACGCGGGAGCAGCAATAAGTTCAAGGTATATCACGCAAGTTTGTATCACGTACAGCCATTTTCGTTCATGGGGACTTAGTAAATGATCAATCCCTCCAAGTACATATCTGTGGGGTTTCTGTACCGACGGCTAGAAGTAGTGAAGATAAGATTCACATATCCTAGAAGAAAAAATGAAACATTCAATACGCAAGTGTAATTTTTACTAAACCCTATTACAAGTACTAGGTACATTGAATAAGTGAAACTTGAGCTCACATAGAACAAAAAATGGCAATTTATGCTCTAGGACTTGCCTTTTCAATTAAACCTTGGTAAAAGGTTTAATGATGGGCGTTTCTGTTCTTTTTGAGAAATGAAACGAAACAATTCGTTTATTGTATGAAACAAGTTTCGGTAAAGCTGTTTCAAAATAACAGCTTCAGCGACAATAACGATTCACAAGAAATTTTGGCTTGTGACCAAAAAAACAGAAATGTGAAACTGTTTCTTCGTTTTTCCTGCTGCGAAGCTGTCTCTCGCAACAGAAACGATTTTGTAACACCCAGTTTTTTTCTTCTGTTTTCCTTCAACTGAAACTGTTTTTTCATTTTTCCTGCTGCGAAGCTGTCTCTCGCAAGGGACTATTGGCAACCTTGGGACCCGAATTCGACTCAAGACCTAACAGTTCGCTTCGTCTGTTGCCGTTCTTTTGAAACAGTTTCACGTTTTTTTCCCACCCCTACCTTTTACCAGATGAATAAAACCTTTTACCAAATGAATTAAACCTCATGCACATGAGCGCAACATGAACTGGTAGAAATCGGTGGGTAACACACTGGGTTTGTTACGTTTCAGTACCTTCTGAGAAAATGCAATAGACAAAATTAATTTGTCCATTGCATTCTCTCTCAGAAGGTATTGATTGACACATTTACTCTTAAGGAGGTATTTAATATTGATATCAAGAACTTTGGCGCCTCGAATAAAATATTGCAATGGAGTAATTTTGTCGATTGCATTATTTCTCAGACACACAACACACACTACATGCACCATACTTGACATGTAACAAGTGAGTTAACCACCTATTTGTACCAGTTTATGACGCTCTTTTTCTTTCCACATCCATTTTCTTAGTGTAAGGTTTAATTCACCTGGCAAAACGTTCAGTTCATTTGGTTATACGTTCAGTTCATTTGGTAAAAGGTTTAACTGAAAAGGCAAATCCTATTATAAACCTAATAAATGACAGCTGTTAGTAGCCTGAGCCACGTTCAACTCTTTACCTTTGTACTTGATTAATCTTCAATAGGTGTACATGACGCATGGTGCCAAATCCTGGGTGTCCGACATCAATCATACCAACTACACTGCCGCACGGGCTGCTGTCAAACACGTGTACAACGTGGAGCCCGATCTGACTCGTGAAGGTGGCTCCATCCCGATTACCATCAATCTCGAGGTGAATATCTTACATTCATTACAAGATGGCATTTTTCATCCCCAGAAACCACGCTTGCCAGTGGCTTAATTATACAATCATTGCACTCAACTTTTCACTTGGTGTCTAACGAGGACCGAGATGAAACTCTTCGTTTCAAACTGGTTTCATCCAGTGTCCTCAGTGTGTCAATAGACTGATACCAAACCGGGTCTGTACTATCTTTCCGCAGGACGTAACTGGCACTAACGTGATTCTTATCCCAATCGGCTGCTGTGACGACGGTGCGCACTCACAGAACGAGAAAATCGATGTCCTCAATTACATAGAAGGCGTAAGTCGATAACCGTTCACAATAAAACACTTATTAGAACATTCCGTTTTCAGTTTAATGAAAACAATTTTTTTTTTAATTTTCAGACGAAGCTGCTAGCTGCTTACTTGTATGAAATTGGAAATCACCATCAAAAATCTTGAAAGGCCTAATCAAAACATCTACATTCAATATTTACCAAGTAGTATCGAACCTACTCTTACAGAAATAATATTTCAGCTTCTTAAGTTTGAAGTGCTTTTCCTAGTCGAATACATATCGAGAATATCCTTCTATTGAAAACTGTGATGATAAAGCCCGGTGTCAACGCCTGTTGTACCTACTTGGTATTTGTGTATCATAAAAAACTGTTGTTAAATGAACTCAGTACTGTATTATTAACACTGAATCATAAAAGAAGAAACCATAATCAAAATGAAAAGTCATAATATATGTCTTTTGTCATAATATGTTTTTTTAAATGTTTCCACGATTACCTTTGTGGCACATTCCACTATGATTTTTGAGAAAACATGAATAAGCTGAATGGAATAATCAAATGCCAAATACAAATACAAATAAGTACAAGTTTATTATAAGAAACGCTAAATTTACACAGAACCACGTAGTTTGATCTAGACACAGTTTTTGGTAAGGTTGGCAATCGGGGACCTGATCACACGTCAGCTACGGTCGTGTCGAGCTGGACTTTCTCTCCAGGTTTGAATGCGGGCATGCCGAGGTAAGGACAGCTTGCGCATCTGAACGCGTCACCCAAATAACACTGGACACATAGAGAGGAAGAAGTTTATAATTTCCATCGATCTATGTAAAACGAAAGAACAGAGATGACTTGGTTATTGAGGCTTGTACAGAACTTACATTGCCGCAGGAGGATTTCTGAGCCGGAACGTTATTTTTGGATTCACTGGCCAGCTCTTCGGCGAGGCCGCAGCTGCAGTTTTTGCACGCCTTCTTTTTACCACCTTCCTCCACACCGCAGGAAGCTATGCAAACCAAAACTGTTAGTTATAGTAGTATTTCAGTGCAGATTAAGTAGTAATGGATTTGTTCGCAGTGGCCATCTGATGGTTATCTGTCAGGTTCTCTGACTGTATAGTATCCATGACTGGCTGTTTGCAGTGTTTTCCTGACTATCCAAAGCCAGTTTTCTATCATTCCAGACAACAGAAAATTGGGCGGACGAGAACTAGCCATGCACTGCCTTCTTGATTCCCAAACATTATCAAACTCAACCCCTTCTCTAACGCTTAAGATGGCACTGGATCATGGACAGTTTCTTATGGTTTTCCAGGAGTCAGCAAACTGCCAGAAAAGCCAGTGCAAAACTACTGACTAGGTTAGCCAATCAGGGTTTGACGTTCCAAGTGTTCCCTTGACATTTTGACAACACTGGACCAGTTCCACTTTCAGGTTTCATCAACATCGATAATATGACTGACCAATATAAAACCACAATAATAACTTGAGGGGTGACAGTGGAATTAACTGCTAACTTCCGGGGGGCAACCACTGCAGGGAATCACTGCTTTAGTTTGAACTCTTACAGGAGCAGTTTTTATGGAGAATAGTGAAAACATCTCCACAGAGAACTTAGGCTCATGGGACAGTTGGAACGACATTCCCTTCCTAAATAATTAGCTGCGGAACAGAATAGGCGTTAAATAACGTTACATTTACAGAAATATATCGTGTCGGTTCAGGAATTAGCTTTCAAGATACCTTTCAAGGACGATGGATCAGGTTTGACAAGGTCACTTTCATCGAGGAGTTCATCGGAGTCAATCAGATCGTCTTCAGACGTTTCTGTCAGCTTCCAAACAGCCTCGACGGACTCTGGCGGCTTCTGAGAGAGTTTCACTGGTAACGAGATTTTGGAGGATGAGCCGACCTGAGGAGGGAAGTGAGATGGATTAAATGCAAATGGAGATTCAAAGTTTTGGCCAATCCAAAAAATGTATGTTCGAAGGTGCGGCGACACTGCCACTAGACTTGACTTAACCTGAACTTACTTGCGTGACTGTCCGAACCCCTCCTTTGCATGTCAGAGGGGAGCGGTGAGACTGTGACCGGACCTGACTTGACTTGAGCCGCCCACCGGCCTCCGTTCTCCAGCATTCACAGGTACTTAGGAAAACTAACAGGTGTACCTAAGAAATCCACTACTAAGCACAAAAAATAGTTTCAAACCTGGCAGAGTTCTGAACTGGGGCGGTGTTGGATGGTTCGGGGAGGTGCGAGGTGTTGAAAATCGTGGTAGAGGGGAAACCTGAGTCAGGTCTCAACCCATCCAGACCGGATTCATAAAGGAGGCCTGGATAGGTTGAGACCTGACTCCGGTCTCCCTCTACCACGATTTTTAACCCTTCGCACTTCCCCGTACCATCCAACGCCACCCCCAGTTCAGAACTCTGTCAGGTTGAAACTTTTTTTTGTGCTTAGTGGTAGATTTTACTTAGGTACACCTGTTAGTTTTTCCAAGTACCAGTGAACGGTGGATCGTGAAGAGATGCTTATCGAGCTTATGACGTTTTGCAGAAAGTGGTCCTTTACTTACCTCACACACACAGCCAGTTTTCCAGCTGTTCCGATTGCCTTTCTGAAGTTTGGGTCCTGTTTGGTGATGTCTTTGCAAATTCCATCTTGGATATAAACAAATTTCTCTCTTTTCATCCTAAAATACTTTCGAAACTGAACATTGTTCAAATCTGGCGTATAGGCTGTGAACTTCACCGTTCTGTGCTGGTTCGGCAACATATTTATAGTGACATCCAAGAATTATTCAAATAATGTGAAATTGTCAATGTTCTATTTCTTCATCTTCTGATTCTAAACCACATAGAAAAGCTTTCACTTCACGGGACATACTCTTGTGGCGTCTAAGAACAAACTGGGCTGGTTTGAGTTTGGTGACTCCGGTCAAGTCAAGTCCGGTTTCAATGTCGCCACAGCTCAATAGTGGCCATGGTCACATATGTACTTCAAATTCTACCGACACACCCTAATATCCATATGGGAAGGTCCTCTAATCACTATTTGCCCAACAATATTTTGTAAGTGTTTGATATGGGATGTTATAACTACTTTGAAACGTGAGTGCCAGGTAGCAGCAGTTGGTAACATCTCAATGAGTGTACCTACTTGTTCAGTTTATTTTTTAAGTGAAAGTAGATTCCACCCTGAGAATTTTGACTCCAACTGGACAGTGCAGTTCGAGTCAATCAGTAAGTAGTTTTTATTCTACAATTTTTCGAAGTTTCCTGTACCAGTGACGTCACTGGACCCCTTTCACCTGGGCGGGATCCCCTTGCCCGGTGTGACGTCACTTTCGCAGGAAACTTCTAAAAGTCATAGAATAAAAACTAATTATTGTACGAGAGTGCGGTTGGGGCGGACAAACTCAGGGCGGGATCTACTTTCATTTAAAACAATGAAATTAGAAGTACATTTTTTAGACCTATACAAAAATTTGGGCAAAATAAAACAAATTGGGATTGACGCGTAGGATCCCATAATCACGCCATCGCTAAAGGTAAATCCATATACTCCTCAAATCCAAATTCTGCAGCGTGGACTGAGTTTTCTGTAGAGGTAACTTGTCGCCTTGAGGCTGCAAATCCTAACACTAAAATAACGGTCAGCCATTGTGCATCGGTGTCAATTTTTTTAAACGCATTTTAAAAGCTACCTATATATTTCATGAGAATAATGAAGTATCCATATTGCTTCAGGGTTGCATTCTTTGTAAGTATGTTGTGACTGCAGCAGTTTAGGCAGTTTAACGACAAGTGGATACTGAGAAAAGGGGATTAATTTGAATTGAGTTTGAAAAATGAGAAACCAATACTGTGGATCAAAACTAATTTACCAAATGCCACCCCGTTTTCTTTTATAAGGAAGTAACTGGATGGATGGCATCAAGTAACTTAACAATAATTGTATATTTTTATATGATCCTTACGATTTGTACTTATGTAACTTGTTATTTACCGACATTTTACAAATGCCTGTTTTTTTCACGTGCCCCTTTCGTGTGTAATTTTTCACAAATGAAGAGATTTAAATCCTTACCTCAAAATTTGGTTTGAGACCTTCGTATTTTACGACTTTGACTTCCGATCCCAGCAGCGTTTTCAATTTGGCCGCTTCCGTTTCACTCAATTTCACGTCACTCCCAGATAAATCGACGATTCCGATGATTTTCAGGTTGGACTCGAGCTCTTTTTCTGACCTGCACGAACAAAACGGGTTTTTATTTATTTATATAATACGAATATGAACTCGTAGCTTCATTTTCACAGTTGACTCTGAATAAATCCTACCGAACGGATCCTTCTCCTGCAGACACAGCCTCCGTGATCACCAGTCTGCCGGAAGGTTTGGTTGCTTTGATGAGAGCACCGAGCAGCTCGGTTGAATGAACGACATTTTGGGGATGGATGACCCCTGACAGCACGACGTCGAAAGTCGAATCCGGGTGATCACCTGAAAATCATCAACACGGAAAATCATCCCTGTGCCCTCAGGGCTCACTTCTCAGCAGGAGGGAACAACATCTTCTCCCCAGTTGACTTTCTTAACCTTCTTTTCCTACCTTCTTAACCCTCTCTCTTATCTTTCCATTTTTCCTCTGAGACTGCCAATAGTTGTACTAAATTTTAAGCTTGCTGTTGCTGTTTTTACGTGCCATTAATTGTTGGCCATCACATTATAGGACTAGGTATCATAAGATGTACAATTTAATTAATAAAATAAATAAATAATAAAATCCTCGGATTCCTGGCCTCTGCCCACTGTGGTAATTTATTGTTCGATCAATGGAATCATGTGGGGTGTAGGATTCGACAGATTTGGGTCAAAGCGAATGACAAGGGCAGTGTACCAGAAACGGTAGGGTTTCAAGCAGTTGGAATCAACTAGCAACTAACCTATCTTTGTAAACGCTGCAAACCCCTACAAAACGCAGCAAATCCTTACACACTTCTGTTACAGATCACAGCACTCTGTATAGATAAACCTTCTAGATATGTAGATCGTTGACCCTCTGTAGTTTAGTACCTAACCCCATACTCGTTACGAGGTACCTACCTACATCACGCGTTGAATGTCGCTAAATTCTATCAAGTGGCTAAAATGGCAAAAAGAAACACAAATGAAGTTCTGAAGGGAAACTGTTGATGCGGAGTGAAAAATATTCGGTCCAGGTTGGGTTTCGAACTCTGCAACTCCGGAGTTCCAGTCCGTCAAGACCAATGCACAACAAGAGTTGAATGACAGTAACGCCGAGCTTCGAGGACCAACTAGAGCCCAAACGGGACCCGTATACCGAATTTCGTGAATTTTGGTTCATGGGAACTGAGGAAAAGCCGCGGACGGCGACGGAAGTAAATATTTTTATTCGATATTCGTATTCTACGTCCCTTGAAACGCAAACCATGAAATTTTGAAGGTGGAGGGGGGGGGGGGGGGTTCAAATTTGTTTTTATGGTCGATTCCAAAGGTTCATTATTGAAAAAATAAACCGAAACTAAACAATCCATACTTCAAGAAATCAAGATGTAGCTATGCAAGAATAGCAGCAGGAGTAATGATTATGAACTTTCATTATCCATATCTACCTTTGTTTGTACAAAATAATTTGCGCCCTTTAGGCTTCTTTTGCAATAAAAATCCAACGACCTAGCACTCTGCGCGAGACGTGGAAAGTCGACAGACTAATCGAAACTTCAACATTACGAAGTACAAACTGTATCTTTAATACGAAAATAAAGAAACATAAAGAAATCAATCAGGAAGCATTCAGAAATATCGAGAAAGGAAGAAATTAGAAAAAGTAGCAACAACTCTCGAAGTAGATAAACCGAAGAAATCCGTTGCAGATCGATGTAGATTGTACCGCAAGCGACAAAAAATTCGTAATAAGAGTAAGAATACTGATTCTTGAGCAAAATGTTGTTTCGGAGGAAGTTGATAGATACCTATTGTGTGCATGACCCGCAAAGGTAACCGTCTTGCTCTCGCACCCTTTGATGTTGGGATGGCTTATCGTAAAATTTCGTAACGAATTTTTGGGACATATTTATATAATTTTCACACCTCATAATTTACATGTACAGTAGAACCTACAATAATTTCGTAACGCAACTTTGGGACACCTTTAAATAAGTACTTCTAACGTCACTTATCGTAGTCTGTCGACTACAATATGCACTTATTAGCGCAATTTATTCAACAATAAATGTCCTAAGCGTCAATAAAATATTATTATTGGGCGTAGTTCCGTGTGTGTCCCCACTTTGAAACCAATGGAAACCTGTGATTATCAACGATGTTTGATCAAAGTTCAACTACGAAAGGGTTTTAGGGTTCATTGTTTTCCACTTACAAACAGGGTGGGGACACTGAACTTCTTGACTGTGGTAATAGTTCCGTATGTGTCCCTACTTTTTCCAATTCCACATTTCTCATGTACCTACCTTACGCACAGGAGAAAGTTAATTCATCATGAAACCATGGGAAAGAGGAGATTCTGAGGTTTCCGAAGCACTCGTCAAATTCATTTATTCATAGGACAATGAGAGATTTCCACATTGGTTTCAAAGTGGGGACACATAACGAACTACACCCCTTTTTATGTTATTTATGAGTGTCCAAGGTTGCCTTGGGCCGGACCACGGTGGAGCTATTTACGCATTCGATTGGTACAATACAGGTCAGATCGATAAGGATAATAAAAGACGGTAGGTACTTCCCCTTGATTCCCCCATACTGATAAAAATATGCCATAATAATAATTACCCAGGTACGTAATGCTTTATCCGTCCAGAAGAACCAAACTCAACCTCGTTTAGATCGATTTCCAAAGCCCTTCATTTCAGGTTTCTGAGTGTTTTTATGATTAAACAAATTATATGAAAACCTGATGTTGCATCACTAGCTGCAACGCTATGTTTTCCGACCACCTATCAAGCTCGTTCACGCATACTATCCATCAAAATTCATACGTAACACTTCACGAAACTGAATTAACTCCATGACAATTACTCTTATAAGATTAATTGATTACCTTCTGCAAGTCGAGAACTATTTTCCACTTTCACGCTTCCGCTGGATCCGACGATTTTGGATATCTCGTTCACAAAAGAAACAACCGCATCGGAGTCGACGTCTTTGCTGTTTACTAGAAGAACCTTCTCACCGGATTTGAGAGCTAAACCAGCCATTTCACTATTTTATATGAATACAAATGAGATTTCCACAAGTTTCGAACAACTAATGAACAGAATTACTGATACTACCAGTGTAAAGAACTATCAAGTAACAACGATTTAACGAAATTCTGCTTATAACTGACATCTTCTTTTTCTTCTTCTTTTCGGTAATTATTTGTCCTAACTTCGTGCCATGTTGGACATAGATTTGGTTGTTTGTTGTTGATGGCTTTGGTGTAGTCGATTTTTCTGTAGATTGGCTTTCGAATTGGATTTCCGTTGAGTGAGAATATGGTGGGGGCAGTTAAAGCGTTATTATTGAATCTGGTAAGTATCGGTAGATAGAGATAGTATGGAGGGATCCTGCCGAGTGGTCGTTTTTGAGGTGTTCTTGTATAGTCAGTTCGGTGATGTGGAGTTCGTCAAACAGCTGTCGTCTAGTTGTGATGTGTTTGGGGCAGTAGTTGAGTAAAAGGTCTATGTCGCCGATTTGGTTTAGTTGGGGGCAGTAAGGAGAGTCTCTGTGTCTCATCAGATGATGAAAGTACTATGTGGTGTTCCCGTGAATGAAATCTGGGGGACACCCCCAGACCCCCGGATTATAACAGTTTAGATCAAGGATCAAAGCAAGGAAACATGGAACATGTTTTTCGAATAGGTACATGATAACAGAGGATATGGAGTAGGGTGGTCACAAGGCAATAGGCAACATTTTTTTTTTTGAGAAAATCACTTCTGGCAACCCCCTAAAAGGTGCCATTTGACTAGAAAATGAGATTCGCAAAGTTTTAGGTCGATCGGATAACGTTAACCCGTGCCGCATTGAGGTTGAAGATCAGAAAAACTCACTTTGTTTCATAAAAATACTCTTTTTTTTCCTCATAACATAGTAACCATTTGTCCTAGAGACTTGAAATTGGTCTCATTTTATTTAAAATGATATCTTCTTCAACTTTTACTTCCATAATTTTTTCGCTACATCCTGTAGATTTTATGTTATCCAGCTTTTCCCATCTCAAAACGTGGTCCGTTTCAGCAAATGTGCCTTTTTACGCATACCCCTAAAAACCACACTCCAGTCAATGAAATCGACCTCCAGGCGATTTGACACTAACTTCTTTATCACTCTGGTTTATTGAAAATGAGTATGTTTCAGGTATAAATTTAAAGGTTGAAGCTGTAATAAGGGGGGGGGGGGATCTAGGTAATGAAGGGCATTTAGACCGGTGAAAGGTAAGGAAGTGTGACATTTAGCTGTTATCTGTTATCTCTGTTACTGTGAATCATCGATTCTCGACCACTGGTCCTGAACCTAGCGTTTTCAAAAAATTTCAAGTTGGGTGGCCTAAGTTCGACCAAACTAAATACAAAACTAGTCCACATGATGATAATACGAGTATTAGATGGAAAATTAGTAACATTAATCAAGTTTCACTTTTTTTAATGGAACATTTGGAAACCCTGCAGCCCAGAGAGGATTACAAAGAGTTTCTTCAACTTTGTTTAGTGTTTATAGGGCTTCCTCCCCAAAACTTTTCTTTTTAAAGCACCTGGTGCAATTCATCACGCCAGGTGGATGGCCAAAGCAATTTACTGCCTCAAAATTTATCATTTTAGAGATCAGTTGTTATTAACTCAAAAAGAAATGAAAGGAATAGAAGAAATTTGTGTTTTTATAATAAATATTTACGCCAAGGCATGGTTCAATGCCCCCAAACCTGCTTTGGCCCCTAAACAACATCTGGAAATGTTGAAAGCATTAGTAGAGTATAGGAAAATTGACACAGAAATAGCAGATAAGGCTTTGTCAAAATTTGTAAACTATCTGTGGTACCTCAGCTCAGAGAAAATAGCATTCTCGTTTTTCGACCACACTTTAGACGACAACATTAAAAAAAGTATGGCCATGAAATTATTTTCCCTAGGTGAACCCGATAGTGAAATTGTTGGAAGGTCAAACCAACATGCCTACGGACATTGCCAATGTAGTGGCAACCCTGTAATTATCTGTGGCAATATAATCTCCAAGCCGTACATCGATAAATTAACCACAACGGCTCAGAAACTCAACGATCTTAAATTCGTGGTTTCGGATGAGTGGCTGGGGTCTCTGTTGTTGGCCGGTTTACCAATGCCGGATTATCGTCCAATGATAATGGGAATGGAGAACTCGGGCGTAGCAATCACAACGGAATTTGTGAAGTGTCGAATTCTGCAGGACGTCGTCTCTCCCTCGACAAATGAGTCAGCTCTTCTAGCAAAAAAGACTTTTAAAAAGAAAATTAAATGTTTCAAGTGTAAATGTTTTGGACATTATGCCAATAAGTGTGATATGGCCAAAGGGAATGATAGCAAGCCTGAGAAGAGTGATACAAATAAAGAGCGGAAGTCGAAGTCGTCGGTTGATCGGAAAAGGATATTTTTGACTGCATCAAATACCTCTTCAAATTTTTGGTATTTGGACAGTGCATCCAGTTGTCACATCACGAATTCGGAAGCTCACCTCTTAGAACCCAAGTCGAGTGACGTCACAACAATAGCCACAGCTAACAACAATGACAACATGATAGTCGAAAAGCAAGGCCGTGTGGAGTTGAAGGTCGAGGCAGATGGAAATATTTTTGAAGTCGAAGTGAAAGATACTTTATACGTTCCAGATGCAGCTGTAAACTTGCTGTCAGTGAGTAGGATTGTCAAGAATGGAAATAAGGTAGTTTTTTCGAAGTATGGTGCAAAAGTGTACGATAACAATGGAATACTTTTTGCAACAGCAGTACTTGAAAATTCAATTTACCGCCTAAATGTTGTTCCTACTCATCCTTCAAGTTATTTGGCAGCAGTTGGCTCTAATTTATGGCACAGGCGCCTTGGACATTTAAATGAAAAAGGCATTGAATACCTAAAGCAGAATTCTTCGGGAATCACAGGCGACACCAAAATGTCAAATGTTTGTGAAATTTGCATTCGCGGGAAACACGCAAGAGCACCTTTTAAAAATAGTTCAAAGCGAGCTGATCAAGTATTAGCTTTAATTCACAGTGACTTGTGTTGCATGGAGACAGTTTCTATTGGAGGAGCCAGGTACATGCTGACATGTTTGGATGACCATTCTCGCTATGTACACGTATATACCCTAAAAGAAAAAAGTCAAGTTCCGGCGAAGTTGCGAGATTTTTGCGCTCTAGTGGAAAATCAGACAAACCAACGTATCAAGATTTTTCGGAGCGACGGTGGCACAGAATTTTGTAATTCCCAGTTGGAAAGTTATTTCAAGAGTCGTGGAATAGTGCATCAAAAATCTGCAAGGTACAGTCCGGCTCAAAATGGACGTGCAGAAAGAGTTCAGAGGACATTAGTCGAGAAAGGACGCTCGATGCTGGCAGAAGCTGGACTTGGGAAGGAATATTGGAACGTTGCAGTCCTAGCGTCAGCATATCTTCTAAATCGCTCGCCATCCCGAGTTTTGGGAGGCAAGACGCCGTTTGAACTCTGGACAGGCCAAAAACCAGACTTATCAAACCTGCGTGTGTTTGGTTGCCAGGCCTGGATACAAATCCCTAAGCAGCGACGGAAGAAATGGGATGAAAAATCCGAAAAACTTATATTTATCGGGTACCCAGAGGACTACAAGGCCTACCGTTTCATCGACCCAAAGACGAAGAAATTGGTTGTCAGTCGAGATGTCGTGTTTCTCGAAGGCGATGGTGACAGTGGAGCTGAGAAGATTGAATCTACAAAAGAAAAATCTCAGGAAAACCCCATAGTTTTTCCTATTCTAGAAGCTCAGACACCGCCCATACAAGACCTAGAAATTCAGCCAGGCTCGTCTTTTTCTCTGGAAGAACCAGCAAGCAATGAAGACGTGGATGATCCGTCTTATGTGCCTTTGCCAGAGAGTGATGATGATGATTCTCGCGGCTGGGACGACAGTGCCATCCCTGAAGAGGAAACTGAGGAGCTACCAAGAAGATCAGAACGTGTGCCAAGACCGAGGGTGTTTCCTGACTATTTCTCATACTACTCCCGTTGTTTGATTGATGATGAACCAGTGACATATTCACAAGCTGTTGCCAGCCCTGATGCGGCTAGTTGGAATCAGGCAATGGAGGACGAGTTTGACTCGTTGAAGAAAAATAATACTTTTTCTGTTGTCAAGCTACCTGCAGGGAGAAAAACACTGTCAACAAGATGGGATTATCGAGTCAAGGAGATGGAGGGTGGAGTCAGGAAGTTTAAAGCTCGCCTTGTTGTACGGGGATGTTCGCAAGCTCCAGGGACGGACTATCATGAAACATTCTCGCCAGTAGTTCGTTACGCATCGCTACGTTTCCTGTTCTCGCTAGCAGCTGAAAAGGATCTTGACATCTCTCATCACGACGTTTGTACTGCATTTCTCTATGGTAAACTTGAAGAGGAGATCTACGTCACGCCACCCGCCAATCTTCTCTCTGATAAGGGAAAGGTATGGAAACTTCACCGAGCTGTATATGGTTTGAAGCAGGCTGGCAGGTGTTTTTACGAAAAAATTTCATCTGTACTGGAGAGTCTTGGAGTTCGTCGTTCTCGCTCAGATCCATGTGTTTTTCTTCAAAATACAGTGGATGGTAAACTCACCATACTTGCAATCTGGGTGGATGATGTTCTTCTTTTCTCTAATGATCGCAAAATGCAGGCAAGGATCAAATCGGGTCTGAAGAAGCATTTTGAAATGAAGGATCTTGGGGAGATCAAGAAGTTCCTTGGGATGAATATCATCAGAGACCGCGCAGCTCATACTTTGTACATTGAACAGGGTGACTACATCAAAAAAGTATTGGATCGTTTTGGCATGACTGACTGCAACGAAGTTTCTACCCCACTTGAAGTAAATCTGGATTATCTAAAAGTTGAAGATGGGGTTAAACCTTACAACCCTGAAGTACCATATCAAGAAGCAGTTGGATGTTTACTCTACCTGTCTCAGGTTTCAAGACCTGATATTTGCTACGCAGTCAACGTATTATCGAGGTTCAACCACTGCTACCAACCTCAGCACTGGCAAGCTCTCAAAAGAGTTTTTCGGTACCTCAAAGGAACTGCCAATCAGAAGCTGTGCTACAAGAAGACTGAGCCAAATCCCGAACTTGTTGCATTTTGCGACAGCGACTGGGGAAGCGCCTTGACCCAGAGGCGGTCAGTTTCTGGTGTTTGTGTGGTGTACAATGGTTCGCTCGTGTCGTGGTTTTCTAGGCGTCAGCCTACTGTAGCCTTAAGTACCGTTGACGCGGAATACATGGCACTAGGTCAGTGTGTGCAGGAAGTGTTATGGTTTAAATCACTAATGAGTGAAATCTTTCCTGGTCAATTTTTGAATGCTCCAATCAAAGTTTTTTGCGATAATACTGGGGCAATTAAAACAAGTAAAAATGATAGTGTCAGTAATCGCACAAAACATATTGATATACGTTATCATTTTGTAAAAGATCACGTTAAAAAAAAAATGTTGATATTATACATGTTCCTTCTAGCGAAATGCTAGCTGATGCCCTAACGAAATCGTTACCAGCTGTTAAATATAAACATTTTGTTGATAATGTATTAACCAAATAAGACTGTTGAATTTTTGTTACTATTTATTTAAATTATTAATTGTTATTATTAATTTATTATTTCTCTTGTCAGTCTTGTTGTTTTCAATAATTTTTACTGCTGGTATTACTTAACGATTTTTGGTCTAGTCATTCTGTTCTAATGTAGGTAAACCATATTTATTCCTGTATTTTTATTTTTTTGAGCATGTTGATTTGAGAGGGGCGTGTTGGAAGGTCAAACCAACATGCCTACGGACATTGCCAATGTAGTGGCAACCCTGTAATTATCAGTGGCAATATAATCTCCAAGCCGTTAACTTCTGTCTACAATTTTTCTACTTTCCCGAGTACTATTCAAGTGAAATTGATGGTAGGGATAGAAAAGCGATTTTAGATTTTGCACATGTAGAGCAAATTTTGGATAAGCAACTTGATTTTTTTGTCACCTCTCAAACCTTGAATTTTTTCAAGCGGTTTTCCATAGAGACAGATTTTTTAAACACCGATACACGCTTATGGAACAAAAATCCTCATTATTTGCATGCTAAAAACATAGTGAACGGTTTAAGGGTAGTCAACGACACTGCTGAAAGAGGAGTGAAATTGATACAAGACTACATCTCTTGCTTGACAAAAGAAGAAGAACAGCGCCAATTTTTATTACAAGTTGTGTCAGAATGTAGGAAAATTTACCCTGATGTCGATAAAGCCTCACTATCTAAGCCATTAATGTAGTTCTAAATTCAGTGGTGTTGGAATAGATATATTGTGTTGTAAAATAAGTTCCAGGCTATTATTTTCTATAGAAAAATAGCTCAAATTTCTATAGAAAAATAGCTCTATTTCAATTATTGCAAGTGAGAGAAACAATAAATGAACAGCCAGCATTTCTGTACGTTTGTCCAATAGAATAATAAACCCATGTGACAAGGACTTCGCAGCGTCTTTTAACCAGATATACCTAGTGTGTTTCATCTCACTGTTGTGGCAGTTCGCGCGTGACGCAAGTGGTGCTGACTGGGAATATTCGACCCTCCAAAAACTACCCTCGCTACTTAGGCAGGCGAAATGGATGTCAACAATTTTTTGCGGCTGAGGATGATGGGGGGGGGGGGGGGGATTTTTTGGTTTATTATTCTGTGAATAATACACCTATGTATTCGCTCAGCAAAAAATTTGTATAACACCCCCTCAAATTTTTTCTTTGGCGTTTCAAGGTGTGTAGATTCAGAAAATGCAATGTCCGTCCGCCGTCCGCCGTATCACGTGTACTTACCGGCTTCATTTTCGGTCTAAAAATTCGTTCTTTTGCACACTTTCGTTCTTCGTTCTTTCCACAAGGAGTGGAAAATTGAGGTTGTACCAGATGTTCAGCTCCCAAATTTGATTTTTTATGAGTCAAAAACCTGCGAAATCGTCTGAAATAACCATCAATTTGTAGAATAGCACTAGGAAAAGTGTCAGCAGGTGGATCAAGACGATTAAATGGCACTACCAATGATCAAAGATAATTTGAAAAAAAAGGAGCGCACCTAATTCAAGTTTTAGGGGCCAAAATTGGTGGAAATCACCAGAAATAGCTATTTCGATTATTACGCGTAAAAGAAACAATAAATGAACAGCCAACATTTCTGTAGGTATGTCCAGTAGAATAATAAACCCATGTGACAAGGACTTTGCAGCGTTTTTTCTTTCAACTGTTTGCTTACCTGTTCGAAGCACTGAGGCGGTGAGAGGGCGGCGGAGGCGGCGATGGGCGTGCGGGGGGCGGCTGGCGCGTCTCCGCCTCACGTTGGCTCATCTTGAGTCAGTCCCGCCGCTCAGCGCGACCAGTTCGGAGGGCAGCTCGGGACGCGTACACCTCCGCTGTCCTCTCAACACGTAAGTTCGCACCGATTTTTGGACAAAATCGTCGACATTGTTTATTATTTATTAATATTTTTGGTTTATTATTTTCAATAATGAACCATTGGAATCGAGCATGAAAAAAAAAATTCTTACCCCCCCTCAAAATTTGATGGTTTACGTTTCAAGGTATGTAGAATCCAAAACTGCAATAAAAATATTTCTGTCTGTCCGCCGTACGCCGTACGGGCCACTTTTCTTAGTTACCATGAAAAAAAAATTGATGAAATTCGGGTTATAGGTTCCGTTCGGCGTCTAGTTGGTCCTCGAAGCTCGACGTTACTGTGAGTCATCTCTAAGGGGTTCAAAATAGGGGTTGAAATTTTCAAAACGCCTATACCATTTTTTTACGTGAACATTTTTACGGTTTTAAATAGTTCTTGAACTTGCGAGTTTTTTAAGACCATCCGGAGCATCGTACGTCCAGCCGTTCGTTCACAGTAAGGCCCCGAAGTTTGCACCGACAGGCATTTTCGACTCCAGTGTGAATGAAATTGTATACAATTCAAACCAAATCTCGTAACCAGAGACGCGCCCACAACAGGAATTTGTGAATACGGCCAATCATTGGTAGGGATCACCTGATTATATTGGCGGAGTCTGAAGTCGAGTTGGTTGTTCTGTGATATTATTTAATTTGTAAAATGATGGCTCTATTGGAGTTTGTTGGTAGGTAGTGAAACTTGAACAAACGTTGAAGTATTATTGATGGGTAAATTATTACTACGGTAAATCATTACTCAACGGTAAATTATTACACAACGGTTCATTATACCATCTACGTAGAAGGGGCTGGAGTTTGTTGGTAGGTACGTTTGCAACTTTTTTCACTCCTCATCAACAATTTCTTTTCAGAACTTCATTATGTGTGTTTCTTTTTGTTAGGTACTGTTTGTCATCGGCATAATTATTTTAGCAACATTTAACTCGTGATTTAGGTAGGTAACTAGTAACGAGTACGGGGTTAGGTACTAACCTACGGAGTGTCTGCGATCTACATAATATGCATATAATAGAATAGTACATATCATATTATATAGACGGGTTATCTATACATAGAGCTGTGATCTGTAACAGGAGGGTATTCTATACAAAATAATAAACCGTTGTGCAGGGATTTGCAGCGTTTTTAACCATAAAAATCCTGCCCATTTGTAATATTGCGAGCCTTCAATTATAAATCATTACAACAGATTTCAACAAATGTGAAACAACCTTCCTCACTTGAGTGAAACATATTCCTTATTCCTTATACAAACATAAATCATATTATTCACCCTGTAAAATACAACATTAATACATGACATTAAATAAATAGTTGGTGATACAAATAAAAAACGCTGCAAATCCCTGCACAACGGTTTATTATTTTGTACAGAATATTTACTATTCTATAGGTACATATTATGTGGATCGCAGACCTTCCGTAGGTTAGTACCTAACACCGTACTCGTTTCCAGGTACCTACCTAAATCACGAGTTAAATGTTGCTAAAATAATTCTGTCGATGACAAACAGTAACTAAAATGGCAAAAAGAAACGCAAATAATGAAGTTCTGAAGGAAAACTGTTGATGTGGAGTGAAATAGATGCCCCTGCTGCGTAGATCACTGTTTTCTGTGGTCAATACCTACCCTCGTGGTCAAGTATATTGAACCGTTGTGTAATAACTTGCCCATCAATAATAATTCAACGGTTGTTCAAGTTGCAAAAGTACCGACCAAAAAAAGCCAGCCCCTTCTTGGTAAATGAACCGTTGTGTAATAATTCACCGTTATGTAATCATTTACCGTTGTGTAATAATTTGCCGTTGTGTAATAATTTACCATTGTGTAAAATAATTTACCCATCAATAATAGGTACTTCAACGTTTGTTCAAGTTTCACAAGTACCTACCAACAAAATACAATAGTCCATCACTTATCAAATGAAATAATATCGCAGAACAACCAACTCGACTTCATACAGCCATCCTTGATTATAATCAGGTGCTCCCTAGCGATGATATCCGGGCCGGATTTATACCGTTTGATTCACGATCGTATTGACGAAGCTTTTTGGTGTACACGAACGGCTGGACGTACAATGCTCCGTGTGGTCTCAGAAATTTTTTTTTAGCTCAAGACAAATTTAATAACGTAGAAAAAACCATACCCTTCATCGAAGGTTTTCAAGATACGGCGTTCTGAAAATTTCAACCCCTATTTTGAACCCCTTAGAGATGACTGACAGTCACGCCGAGCTTCGAGGACCAACTAGACACCGAACGGAACCTATAACCCGAATTTCATCAATTTTGTTTCATGGTAACTAAGAAAAGTGGCCAGTACGGCGTACGGCGCACAGACAGAAATATTTTTATTGCATTTTCGGATTCTACGTACCTTGAAACGTAAACCGTCAAATTTTGTGGGTTTGGGGGGGGGGGGGGTAGAATTTTTTTTGTCATGCTTGATTCCAAATTCCAATGATTGAAAATAATGAACCAAAAGTGTCGAAGAATTTATGTTTTTCAAACACAAGTTCCGGCGTGGAGATTGACACACAATACAGTTCCATTCATCCATCCATTTCCATTTTCTTTTTTTTCTTTTTTTTTTCACAATACATTTTCTTCATAATAACTTCGGCGGCAGGGCCCGCACATTTCGCTCAAAATCCGTAAACATGCATAGAAATCTAACTTTCAACGACTTTCCGACACCAACGAGCCTGGAATATGTTGGGCCCGTTGACATATTTTGGTTTATTATTTTCAATAATGAACCATTGGAATCGAGCATGAAAAAAAAAATTCTTACCCCCCCTCAAAATTTGATGGTTTACGTTTCAAGGTATGTAGAATCCAAAACTGCAATAAAAATATTTCTGTCTGTCCGCCGTACGCCGTACGGGCCACTTTTCTTAGTTACCATGAAAAAAAATTGATGAAATTCGGGTTATAGGTTCCGTTCGGCGTCTAGTTGGTCCTCGAAGCTCGACGTTACTGTGAGTCATCTCTAAGGGGTTCAAAATAGGGGTTGAAATTTTCAAAACGCCTATACAATTTTTTTACGTAAATGTTTTTACGGTTTTAAATAGTTCTTGAACTTGCGAGTTTTTTAAGACCATCCGGAGCATCGTACGTCCAGCCGTTCGTTCACAGTAAGGCCCCGAAGTTTGCACCGACAGGCATTTTCGACTCCAGTGTGAATGAAATTGTATACAATCCAAACCAAATCTCGTAACCAGAGACGCGCCCACAATAGGAATTTGTGAATACGGCCAATCATTGGTAGGGATCACCTGATTATATTGGCGGAGTATGAAGTCGAGTTGGTTGTTCTGTGATATTATTTAATTTGAAAAATGATGGCTCTATTGGAGTTTGTTGGTAGGTAGTGAAACTTGAACAAACGTTGAAGTATTATTGATGGGTAAATTATTACTACGGTAAATCATTACTCAACGGTAAATTATTACACAACGGTTCATTATACCATCTACGTAGAAGGGGCTGGAGTTTGTTGGTAGGTACTTTTGCAACTTTTTTCACTCCTCATCAACAATTTCTTTTCAGAACTTCATTATGTGTGTTTGTTTTTGTTAGGTGCTGTTTGTCATTGGCAGAATTATTTTAGCAACATTTAACTCGTGATTTAGGTAGGTACCTAGTAACGAGTACGGGGTTAGGTACTAACCTACGGAGGGTCTGCGATCTACATAATATGTGTAGAATAGTACATATCATATTATATAGACGGGTTATCTATACATAGAGCTGTGATCTGTAACAGAAGGGTATTCTATACAAAATAATAAACCGTTGTGCAGGGATTTGCAGCGTTTTTTGCTTTCAATTTGCCCAATCAGATGCGATCGAGCTCAAAATCGATAGCGTGATCTTGACATCCTAACGGACATTTTGTTACCAATTTTGGCCTATTTTATGGCAGTTATAGTTGAATATAGAATAATTAGAAAACCCGTCATAACTCCCTCACTTGTCCACGTATAAAGCTCGTTCTCATCTCAAATTGAAGAGTTTCACAAGGTGAACAAAACCCAAAAGAAAATATGAAAAAGACAATACTTTGAGGAAGTTATGACGATTTGAAATTCCAACGTACGTACGACATCAAGCGGAAGACCGTCTAGAAAATTGCTTTGACCACTTCTGAACAAGATTCCATGAACGATATCAACATACCTTCCATTCCATAGTTTATTATAATATAATACGAACATGGGAGTAATAAGTAGGTATTGAACTCAAGACCTTTTGTCGCAGCACTAGGTAAGTAATAATCGTACTAAGTAAGTCGAAAAGTAACCGACCCAGCTAAACTGGTTGGGACATGATTTAGTTAGAACGATTGTTAATTGGGGTGAAATAATTATCAATTTGTAAGGAACAATATTATTAATTTGGCTAAAAAGGGGTATTCCAGACCCCTCCCCCCCTCCCGTACCCACTTCATGCGCCTTAGTATGTAGTTTTCTGTCACGTTTAAGGAGTGTTGATGAAGAAACCGATTCCAAGTCAAAATTTTCCCTCGTAGGTATCCAGCGATATCCCGTGTTTTTTGAGCCCTAACTTCATTTCAACTCGACACACGAACTTCTTTTGGTTTATATGCCCCAGAAAACGAAAGCGCATTCTTGAACGTCAAAACCGATGGTAAATTGGAGGAGAATTTGGCTCTTCAAAGCTGGATAAATCCGACGAATTTTAACAAAAACACATTTTGTCCCACTTTTAACTCAAAATTTTCCATGATATATTTAAGCTCCAAATATCACCAACGCAAATATGGACGAAAATAGGGAAAGTCGATCGATTAAAGCTGAATATTCATTATTGGATTAATGGTGTTTCAAAGGTAAAATAATTATTAATCAAATTAATAAAATCGTCAAAAAACATGTTTTTAAAATGGTCTTAAAAGTATAAAATAATTCCTCGCAGTCATAAAATAATTTCAGCATAAAATAGAAAAAACATTAACAGAAAAACGTGAGGCGCATGCGATAGGTAGTGCTAAGGAGTGTAGGGAGCAGCTTTTCTCTATTATCTATTGCATGCGCCCCACGTTTCTTCAGCCCTAATGGACATCGGGGGAGTGAGCGAAAAATCGATTACACGATCTGACCGCCACGCGCCTGTAGGGTAGCAGAAATTGATTAATTAATTAATTGATTAATGTATGTTTTTATGATTGATTCATGTATTGTCATCGATAACTGATAAATGTGCAACATTTCATCTCAAATGGACATCGGGAAGTGGGCTAAAAATCGATTATAAGATTACGGGTCAGATAAGAAAGTGAGTTAAATAAATTAGCAAGTTCTATTAAGGCTGTCCAGTGGCTAGTAGTGTGATTCTCCGGTAAGAGATGGCAGTGCAATCGCCCAATTTCATTCAACGTTTTTCTCGGCAACCGTTCAACATTTTTTAAATCTGAAAAATGGTGGCCACAAAAGAGGCCAACGAAAACATTTTGAAAAATCTTTCAAAACATTTTTTGTCACATTTAAATGTTAATAATTGTAAGTAAATACCTTTTTTTTTGTACAAAAAGAGGTACCTACAGCCCGGATCTGGGTACTCATTACCTAATCATGCATTATTGAAAAAACCGCCTATGTAAAAAAATTGCATCGGTAGGCGGTTGAAAAGATCAACTTTTGTGAATAGTTGAAAATCTGCATTTGAAGGTGAGAACCCCAAAAATAGGTAGAAGTGGGACTTTAAGGAAATATTGGCTAAGTAAGTTCATACAAATTTTTCAACTCAAACTCGTTTTGTGCAAAAATTTGATTTTCGGATTCCTAGATGCACCGAGAAAAATGTGACAGTTTAGAACTCGGCGGACAACACTCGGTGTTACATAATTATATTTGAGTATACGAATTTATTAAAATCAATTTGTCAACCAGCGAACTATAAAAATAAATAATTTGTTCAAAATTCTCCAGACCTTAAAAAAAAAGTTCCAAAACTCATATGAGGGGTATACTAAAAGTGTGCAGGCCATTCGAATTGCCCATTTCCTCTGGAAATTTGCTAAATCAAATTACTCGATTTAAAATAGCTCGAATCCCCAAGCTTTACTGTTCAAATTCAATGCATTCAGTTTATACAACTTCACGCACAGCATTCAGGTTCAGGCTGCGAAGCTATTTCACGAGAAAACGTTGCCCTGTGACCCCGTTCCCTCAGCGATCAGGGCAGTCGGTATGTGGTGCATCTGGGCCCTGTCACAGAGAATAATTTACGGGCGTGAATGTACTCGCAGTTTTTCATTCTGCCGACTGCACTTTCATTATTTGTAAGCAAACAGAATGGAATTGACAAACGGCAGGAATGGAAGATGGGGAATATGTTCCTTAGTAGTTTTCAGTGTTCTTCGTCTGTTCTGATACCTGTTTTGAATTTAAAAAAAAAAATTAATAATTATGTAGTTAATAACAATAATAACGATTATTATTATCCGCTCTCTTGCCATGGCCGCAAGCATTAATTTAAAACCAGGAAAAAAGGGTGGAAACGGAGAGTGCACTGGTGTGGCAAAATGCCAAGTGTTATTATCAAACTTGAGAATTTGGGATTTTTTGAACTCAGATCAACTGACTTTCATGATGTTTCGGCTTTGTCGTTGCTTTTTTCGTTCTCATTCGCCGGATTTTAGAATGTCGTGCCACTGTTGGTCCCCATAGGATCGAGAAAATCCAAAATAAGTTTTTGCGCTTCCTTTATTTTAAACGGTGCAAGTTATTACACAGCGGTTTATTATTTACCTGTGTAGAAGCCCCTTCTGCGTAGATCTCTGTTTTCTGTCGTCAGTACCTACCCTCGAGCTCCCCCCTAGGAAAGCCCTACATCCAGTACTACAGCCGGCCAGGGAATTAAAGTTTCATAAAAATGCGCGGGATTCAAGAATTCTATAATTAATTTATTAGGTATTTATTTTTATTCAAGAAACATGACGTTTGTCAAATTAAAAAAGCAGGTGCCTAACAACAAAATCCAAAATAACCACCATTCTTCAGATGAAATAATAATTATTACGGAACAAATGACTGGACTTCATACACCATCCGTGATTATAACCAGGTGTTCCCTAGCAATGATGGGCTGGACGTAGTTTGATTCACGATCAGTTGACGAAGCTTTTCGGTGCAAACGAACGGCTGGACGTACAATACTCGGTGGTATCAAAAAATTCTCTATTAGAGATAAATTTTTAAAAACGTAGAAAAAAACCATACCCTTATATTGAAAGACTAGACCCCAAATGGGACCTAAAAACCAAATTTCGTTAATTTTGGTTCATGTAACTAAGGAAAAAACGTTGCAAATTATTACACAAAGGTTTATTATTTACCTGTATAGGTGCCCCTTCTGCGTATATCACTGTTTTCTGTGGTTTTCTGTGGCCCTCGAGCTCCCCCAGGAAAACCCTAAATCGAGTACTGAAGCCGGCCCGAGAATTACAGTTTCATGAAAATGCGCAGGATTTAATAATAATTCAATCATTAATCAATAATTTCTTCAGGTTTCAAAAGTACCTATCAACATAATCCAAAAGAACCATCATTTTCAAATGAAATAATTCATCACAGAACAACCAACTCTATCACAAGAACAGCCTACTTTCCAAAGGTTCATTTTATTGAAAATAATAAACCAAACAAAGTACGGCGGACGGACAGAAATTTTTTAAATTTCAATTTTCGGATCCTACGTACCTTGAAACGGAAATCATCAAATTTTGATGAGAAGGGGGGTTAAATTTTTTTTTCATACTCGATAATAGTAAATTGAAATAAACCAAAATGGGGACATCGTATGAACCACACGTGGACTATTAGTCGATGAGGGTGACGAGTGATCTCGCATGTTTAGAGGCGAGAAGAAGATGGATCGATGCAAATTTGGTGTTGAAACTTATGAACGACTATCCACAGGCGTCACGTATTGTGTAGCCCATCACTACACCAGCTTCTTCTCTTGAAGATTCCTTCCTAATTATGTTACTAGGAGCTGCACCTCATTTTTTCTGTATCACACACTTCAACTATTTTTTATTTTTTTATTTTTTTCAATAAATTATAACGCTATTATTCTACAGAATGTTACAGTTTTTTAGTGCTGTAGTACAGTGGTGTTAATATAATATTATTTATTAATTAAATAATCCAATGGTTAGGGTACAGAGGAATTTCAACTACCTCGCCAGCTTCGTTGACGATTTCGATTTGTTTTCATCCAAACCGACCTACATTAAAAAAAAAGTTGAAATGCATGTTGCAGGTGTGAATAATATATAATATTTTATTTATTTTTTATTGTCGTTTTCCCAATTCTATATTCTGTTTGTTCGAAAATCTGTTATTATTATTATTCTAAATTATTATCGTTACCTGCATCACCAGATTTTTTTTATAGTACCTAGACATTATTATTACCAGCCTCTTGTTTATCCCCTGTTTTCTTGGGTTCTTCTTCTGGATCTTAGTAGGTAAGTACTGTTGTATTTTTGTGAATATATTAATTGCATGTATATTGGGCTTCATGCCCGTTATTGCACAAAATATAAACAAATAAACAGATCATTCAAAACTACTTGGACAGTCCATCTCTGTTGGCGCCGATGAATTCCGAGTGACATTGTTTGTTGTGAGTTTGGTTTTAGTTGACGAGTACAAACTAGACCCAAAATGGGATCTTCGTGCCGAACTTCTATGATTTTGGTCCACTTTTGGATTCTACGTAGATATATTGAAACGTTAAACAGCAAATATGATGGGGCGCAGGCACGAAGGCCCCGATTACAGGTAGCTAGTGCCCTGAGCAGATAATATTTGCCCCCCCCCCCCTTAAAACAGCACGTTATGTTAAAATTAAAAATGGTAAGGTTCTTTAGAGACAGAGGCTGTTCGCCTTTTTTCTTATTTAAAAAACAAAAATTGCTGTTGCAGTTTGATACGACTGTTCGGATAACTGTTTTAGGTACCGTCAATAAAACATGAGTTATACTATACTACCGTATTTATTGTTAAACGACTTTTAAATATATTTCTGAAGTATCTATTTGGTTTTAGGCCCAATATTTTTAAGCGCACTGCAATTTGTTAGTACAAACAAACATTGCCCCTTGACTCTGTTCATGGCAGTACTCTATGGTAACAGATTTCATTTTAGCTTATTATTATCAATAATGAACCTTTGGAATCGAGCAAGAAAACAAATTTTAACCCCCCCCCCCCATCAAATTTTGATGTTTTCCGTTTCAAGGTATGCAGAATCCGAAAATGCAATTAAAAAAATTTCTGTCTGTCCGCCGTACGCCGTACTTCGCACTTTCCTTAGTTACCATGAACCAAAATTGATGAATTTGGTTTGTAGGTCCCGTTTGGGGTCTAGTTGGCCAGCGAAGCTCGGCGTTACTGTCAGTCATCTCTAAGGGGTGAAAAATAGGGTTGAAATCTCCAGGTCGCCGTTATCTCGAATTTTTTTACTTCATTTAGGGCTTTTCTGGGGGGAGCTCGAGGGTAGGTACTGACCACAGAAAACAGTGATCTACGCAGAAGGGGCATCTATAGGGTAAATTATTACACAACGGTTTCTTACACAACGTTTTATTACACAACTGTTTATTATTTACCTTATGCTTCATGAATAACTACAAATAATGAATGATACCATTTAGAGCTTTCCTGGGGGGAGCTTGTGGTTAGGTATTGACCAAAGAAAACAGTGATCTACGCAGAAGGGACATCTATACAGGTAAATAATAAAACATTGTGTAATAATTTTCAGCGTTTTTTACAATAAATTTAAACAATAAAATCAAAAAATTCATTCCACCGAGTTTCTTCTACGGCAAGATCGGGGATATCACACGTATTTCCATTGTGTTTTAAATTGTAGGATTTGACGTGTATTTTTGAAAATCAAATCATTACCGTGAAAAAATCCTATTTGTCCCGCCTCTCAAAGTTTTTTGTCCTTCAATTTTTTCGTACCTCAGATTCCCTCGCTCATTGAAAATTGGCGCAATGGGCGCAAGTTAGCCCGTTTGTAAATCGGGGCCTGATGGAGCGTCGTCATTTTACTTTCACTATCGTTACCTGTTGAGAACAATAAACCGAAATCGATAAAATGCGCGAAAATTGTGCACAGGACTCGTTGGCCGGTTCATCCCTTGCTTCCGGGTAATGACGTATTTGTTCGGACCCTCGCGGCGGATCGTAATATGGGTTTTTGACTGGTGACTGAAAGGGGGTCCCGTGGCAAAGCCATTTTGAATGAAATAAGTCTGCGCGGATTGGATTCCCCTTTCAAAAACAAACGCGAGAACATGAAAGGCCACTAGAGCTCGTTTCCCGTTCGCTGCCGTCTTCCATTCATTTGAGGATATTTGCTCCGAAGGAGAAAAAAAAATAAACTTACCGTCGCTACCCAAGTTGAAATGACCACTTTTCGCTCGTCCCTTATCTCGAAAAGAATCGATCGTGTGTTTACCTAAGTTTTTCTGTCTTCTTCAAGTCAAAACAATCTCTTGAAAAGAGCTATTCGGGTGGAAAACATTGATTCTGTTTTCAATCACGAGTTGGACAGAGTAGGTAATAACAGTTCAGGAGAAAAATCGCGTTTTCGCCATCTCCAGTCGGTAACTACCTACCTGAGGGAATAGCTACTAACAACAATATAAGCCAGTTCATCCTACTGGCGTCATTACTGGTTTCAGTGGCACCAGTAGGCACAGCGATGGCGCCATTGGCGCTTCAAAACTTGTCAAGTGTATTCATGAGTTAGGTAAACCTTCATTCCAGATTTCAATCCTTACGATCCGAGATCAACATTTAGTTGAATGTAGTAGGTACAACATATTCTGAGTGCTCCTACCGTAGACCCTCAAAATTTCAAACTGTGACCCAAAATGTGTGCAGTTTTTCCTGTTCATTGCCGGACCAAAGAATATTATAGTCGACATTTTACGCCTTTTTCAATAGGTACCCGAAATTAGCTGCTTATAAAATTTTTCGGTCATAGTCAAATTTATCATGTTTATTTAAAACTTACATTTCTTGTACCAAGGAACCTCCAGAATCTGATAGTGGGGTACCCCCGTCTTTTTTTTTTGGTTAATATTTTTTCCCCCGCAGTAGGTGAATTACTTGGTTTTAGCGAAAATCAGGACTGTTCGTCAAGAAGATGTTATACAATAATTAATGACGCAAATAGAAATCGGGAGTTTCAAATAGAGGCGGGCCGTGACGTAGAGATAATTCACTGCCTCCTCAAGCTTCGCAAAAACACGCAGAGTATCGGAGATAAATTAAAACGGAGTGACCAAGATCGAGATGGAAATAATATAATATCTGAAGTTTCCTCTAATGTAACGTAACTTTTGACGATGAAGTAACGTTAGACTGATGAGTGGAGACCCTGATCGCCGAGATCCACATGGATACTATAATACCTTACCGCTTTTACGCATGCACACACACTTAGCCCGGCCGTGACGTAGACGTGGGACCCGCCCTTTTTCAACATCCTATATTTTTGTTCCGCATTTCCTTCCTTATATTACACAAATATCACCTTCTACCACACTCTACGTTCTTTTCACATTTACTTGAGGTAAAATATTCCAAAAACTCGGCGCTTCGCGCCTCGCCAGGGGGGCAAGCCCCCCTGGACCCCCCGGATCCTTACCGTTTGGAGCCTGCGGCTAAAAATCGAGAAACATGGAACATGCTTTAGCTATGTCTTCTTTCTCTGTTTGTTTTTTTATTCGAAAAATGTGATCAAATACGAGGTTCTTGCACAACTATAAAGGTTTATAGCACTTATGATTACTCACTACTTCTCAACTCACTATTTCTCACTACTTCTTATAGTTGTCATGACGGCAATGGATACGATGTATGTTTTCTAATTAGCTTCCCTGGTAATGAAGCTTCGACCCTCGCACATAAGATTGTTTACTAACCATTTATAACATCGCATTGTTGGATTAATATCTCGTAGATAAATATAAAACTGCGACATAAATGCGTGATAAATCGAGAGCTTTCCAACGAATGGAGAACGATTTTTGTCCGATGAAAACTAAAGAAGTTTCATTTCCCTAGAAACGACTCGGTTGTACGTGAAAATCATTAAAAAATTTCGTCACCCATTTTTTGTGACCATTTTTTGTGACCAATTTTTCGTGACACATTCCGCGTGACATTTTTCGGCTAGTTAGTCCAAGGCTAAAGCATGTTCCATGCTAATATCTCATTTTTAGCTCATTGGAATACCCCTTTGTAGTACATAGCTTTCTAGTTTCACGCGCAATACATTATTGCAATGATTATAATGGTGCGGCCTGTTCTGCAATGATAAACTTTTGATTGAGCGATGACAAAATATGACGGGGACCATTCACGAGGAAGCTATGAGTATGAGCCTCACCTTGGAATGCGGTTTTGGTCTTGATGCCCCTCAAATATTCTGGCACGTTTCGTTTGACAACTCGTTTGGGTACGCAAAATCGACCAAGTAGAACGAGCTTGGGTAAAAATGCTAAAAATGGGTAAAAATGAAGAAAAACAGTTTAAAAAATAGAAACAGGTGAAGAAAAAGCATATATTTAATTAAAATTGGGGCATTTGTGCAGGGGCGTTTGGGTACAAATAATGATCAGTGAATTTGGGTAAAAATCTTGAATGAATTATTTTATTAATCATTAGATATTTAATTCATCAAAACATACCTACGTGACTGAACAGTTATCTTGAGTTATAAATGCTGCAAATTATTACGCAACGGTTTATTATTTTTATCCAATCTTTTCGAATAAATACGTAAGTATGCGTAAAAGTCGTATACAAATTATTATGTATTCATCATTTTATCTATTCAACTTGATAAAGTCAGAGGGAAGTCACTTTTGCCAAGTATCATGTATGTCGGTATTGGAAAGTGTCTCTTGTTTTCTTCTTGAGCAGGTTAACCATCACGTTTTCCAAACTACGGAATTTAAACTTTTATTCTGCTTGAATCTTTATCAGGGCTGACATTATGACCATGTGTATGTTCGAGTGGGGACTATAAAATTGTTTATTATAGTCACAGCCATAGGCAACTCCATCACTCTTGAACTAGCACTCTCACGGGAATGATCACAACTGAACGTTTCTGCCTCCACAGTCACTTCAGAGTCACGAGTTGGCACTTTACTGACCTGTGAGCATCTGTACCCAAACACGTTATCCCCAAATATTCAGCTACCAACATATTCACATCGTGCGGAGTTATAAGGATTTTTTGATGTGAAAATTACAGGTTTCCCAAAATTTGGCCTTGGGGGCTGCGTTAGATGTACATAATCTGTTATGTACTGACAAAAAAAAACCCATTTTACCAAATATATTTCCAATGTTATTAAAGAGCAAGGATTCTTACGTCAAAGAAGGAGGACTGTGGGGGTTGAACGAGTATTGGACTGTATCCCTCATTCTTATCACGTTCGATTCGGTGAAACCTTATCTTGGCGATCGCTTACCTTCGATGAACGCGAAATGTGAGAAGAATCAAAAATAAAAATAACGAAGAAGAGGAATAAAAATCACGAAACGCTCCGCAGTACGGAATAATACGTATTCTCTGGTTGAACGTCATTGTAAGACTTTCCAGAGCTCAAACAGGTAATTTCCTGGGGAGCACTTGGGTTTCCTATGTCGTTTTTCTCCTTTTCTAAAGGCGTACCTATAAAGATTTCTAAGAAAGTATACCCTGTGAAGGAGACTAAGAAAGTATACCTTGTGAAGGATACACTCGTACAATGGCAGTGTATACATTGGGGCTTTGGCGCAAATAGAAGTAGACCAGGGACCTAGATTATGACAATGGAACCTCCGAAGCAATGGCCATTGAAAAGGAAATAAGGACCAATGAAATCGAGGAAAAGTTTCTCAGTACTCTCAACTCGGAATATTAAACGATGTACCTGCTTATTTTTGTACTGGGCCATTCCGGGCTCTACGCGGACTATTGACAATTTTTCGGAACCACTTTGAAGGCCCAGATCCCTACTTCCATAAGACATTATCAAACCGTCAAAGGGGGTTAAGCTCATAAATTAATGTCCACAGCACTTCATACGTTGCCCAAATCCATACTTCCAAAAGGATGAAATGAACAAAAAACTGTGAACAAAAACGCTACAAATTATTACACAACGGTTTACTATTTACCTGTATAGATGCCCTTTCTAAGTAGATAACTGTTTTCTCTGGTCAAAACCTACCCTCGTGCCTCCCACAAGAGACGCCTTTAATCGAGTACTGGAGACAGCCAGGCAATCGCATTTTATAAATGTGCGGTGGAATAAGAATTCTATAATTCATTATTTTTTGTTATTCATGAAGCATAAAGTTTGTTCACATTGAACAAATTGAATTCAAAATAACCACCATTCTTCAAATGAAATAATAATATCTCGGAAAAACCAACTGGATTTCATACAGCCATGGGTGATTATAATCAGGTGTTTCCTAGCGATGATATCTGGGCCGGATTTATACCGTTTGATTCACGATCATGTTGACGAAGCTTTTGGGTGCACAAGAACGGCTGGTCGTACAATGCTCCGAGTTGTCTCAAAAAATTCTTTAGTTCAAGATAAATTTAAAAAGTCATAAAAAACCCTTCTGTTTAAAGATTTCGAGCTACGGCGTTCTGAAAATTTCAACCCTTATTTTTCACCCCTTATTTTTCGGCCCGCACACGATCAATATTATTGTCAATATGAAAAGATATTGTCAATAATATTGACCGTGTGCGGGGGCGCAAAGTGGATTGAAGGTCGGTATTGATGAGTATTGACGATATCCGGATTTTTTTTAGCGAATTTTCAAAGAAAATGAAGCTATTGCAATGGCTTCGAAATTTAAATAATATAAATTTTTGGAAATTTTCTTCATAGAAATCCGTTTCAGACCATTCTAAAACGATTCCTGAAATTTAACACTTTTTTATATGTATATATATATATATATTTATTTATATATGTGTCACTCCAGACGATAACTCTCGATAGAATTGAGATAAACAGCTCAAATTTGCACAAAAAATCTATCTTGGCAATCGAAAGGCTAAGTTCGAAGATGGGCGAAATTGGCCTACTCTAAGGAGGGTTTTGGCGCATTTAAAGTGCGCAAAAATTACCCAAAAATCCCCAAAATGTTATTTTCCAACAAGTGACCCCTCATTTTAAAGGTTTTTGCACGCTGAACACGATGGTGGAATCGGATTTTAGATATCTTGATCCGTTCTCAAATTAGAGCATTTAAAGTGCGCAAAAATTACCTAAAAATCCCCAAAATGTTATTTTCTAACAAGTGACCCCTCATTTTAAAGGTTTTTGCACGCTGAACACGATGGTGGAATCGGATTTTAGATATCTTGATCCGTTCTCAAATTAGAGCATTTAAAGTGCGCAAAAATTACCCAAAAATCCCCAAAATGTTATTTTCCAACAAGTGACCCCTCATTTTAAAGGTTTTTGCACGCTGAACACGATGGTGGAATCGGATTTTAGATATCTTGATCCGTTCTCAAATTAGAGCATTTAAAGTGCGCAAAAATTACCCAAAAATCCCCAAAATGTTATTTTCTAACAAGTGACCCCTCATTTTAAAGGTTTTTGCACGCTGAACACGATAGTGAAATCGGATTTTAGATATCTAAATCCGTTCTTAAATTAGAGCATTTAAAGTGCGCAAAAATTACCCAAAACTAGGATAATCTTTAAACTCTTACCCCCACCCCCTTAGAGTGGTCAGATTGAAAAATGTGAGAAGTATTAATTGAAGACGAGAGTTCGAAGCAAAAAAGGGGGAGGCAAACGATTAGTACAACTCCTTGAATTTACCCACAGCGATCAAATAAATAAGCACTTAGTACAATTACGTAATAAACAAACGGTAGAATCAGGATGGACAAAACGTACAAATTAAAATAAATACGAAGAGAATATACATAGAAAACCAAATTTTAGACCGAAGTTTTCCTTTATTCAAAACCATAGCCATTAATTCGAATATTTCTTTGAAAATTCGCTCATTAAGTCATGCTGCATGACTGATTTTTTTGTTATTCGGTCTTCAATACTGGAAAGTGGAGGGGATATTGTCAATAATATTGACCGTGTGCGGACGCACGTCAACATTTTCATCAACCTCAGTCCGTCTCTAGTCACCGTGCGGTAAAGGTAGTGTGCGATAATGGCTAATTCAACCAGTGACGACGAAGCAAATGCTGGATCACCCAGTTCGCAGGTCCAAGAAGAGGGACGATGTGCCCTTCCCCTTCGGCTCTAGAAAGTGTCGAACTAATCCCTGAACTTTGGAATCCAACCTACTCAAAATACAAAAATAAAATGGCCAGAAATGCCGGGCTTGACCGACTAATTCCCATTCTCGAAAAAATGAAGCCAGGGGCCAACAGGGATGATGTTAAAAAAAATAAATAAACAGTCTGCGGACGAACTTCAGGAAAGAATTGAAGAAGATCAGTTCATGGAAGAGATCGGGAGCTAGCGCAGATGAAGTGTACACTCCGTCCTCTTGGGTATTTTCAGCGTTGTCCTTCCTGGAAAGGTTCGAGAAGCCAGTTGAACGACCCGTTGAACCTTTAGTGGATCAGGTTAGCACTTTATCCTATCCTATTATTACCTCTATAATTCCCGTATCCCCCCCTCCCACCCGTACCTTCCACCTTAAATTCCGCAATTTTTATCCGATTTTGATGCAATTTTTTCGGAATTACGTGGGATAGGTTTTCAAATAAACTTGAGCTACAACTATTTTTCATCCTACAATGTGTATTTCAGCAGGTATAAATGTATTTAATTCAACAAATAAGGCTTTTAGGTATTCATGCCTTCATTATTATAGTAATGACAAAACTTATCCAAGCCATGGCCACTTAGTGCCAAGTTTTGCGTGTCCACAATTTGATCATTACAACTGAAATACATTTGATTATGCAAATAACAGCAGGCAAGTGTTACTACTGTAGCTTTTGATGGCTCAAGGAGGATAGGTTTCTGAATCACACCAAACCTTGTATTCAGAAAAAAAAACTACAGGATAAAAATAAAATAGTCCATTTCCACGTACAATAGCAAAAAAATGTAGACCGGTTTCGGTTGTTATATCATCGTCAGTACACTATAGTTTCATTCTATAGTGTACTGACGATGGTGTAACTACCGAAACCGGTCTACATTTTTTGCTATTGTACGTGGAAATAGACTATTTTATTTTTATCCTGTAGTTTTTTGCTATGGATTTCCACTATTCCGCCGCGAGTGATTTAAGTTATACTTGTATTCAGTATCCCGAATGCATTTTCTACAACTAGGTACTCGTGCTTTTGAAAACCTCTCATTAAAAGTTTTTTGGGGGTCATTCAATGATTTTTGAGGGTAAGGTTTCAAAATTGTTATGCAGTGCAAATGCCTCGTCTGCAACAAACACATATTGGAAAAGATGATGAGTATTCGGCAAATGTGCTGGGGGGGGGGGGGGGTAAATTTAAATTTCCTTCCCGAAATGATTGTCCGGAGTTGGAGTAAAACGCAACCTTTTGGAAACAGGCTTCGTCCATCCGAAAGTAATTTTTGTAGTCGTCTACATCGCTGGAGCTAATTTGTTTCAGTAAAACAAGATGAGTGCATTAATTCTTCTCGCTTTCTTGAACCACTCCCTCATCCAACGTTTCCTCTCAATTCGACGGTTGGCCCCCAAAGCCATAATTATGGCAATGCGAGCTTTTTTAAAACGGTTGTCCATTGGGTAGAAAATGGTAACACAGAAAAACTGATAAAAACTGGAAAACGGGAAAAACTGGGGAGAACTACACTGAAATCACCCTGCTCGTCCGTCATACAGAAAGGAACTGAGCAAATGTATTCACCGAATTATTGTCAGTAATATTGATCGTGTGCGGTTCGCCAATATTGAAACGGGTTGGCTCGAGTATTGATGGGTTATTGACAATACTGATTGACAATAATATTGATCGTGTGCCGGCCGCTTTAGAGATGACTGACAGTAACGCCGAGCTTCGCGGACCAACTAGACCCCAAATGGGACCTACCAACCAAATTTCATCAATTTTGGTTCATGGTAACTAAGGAAAGTGCAAAGTACAGCGTACGGCGGACGGACAGTCATTTTTTATTCCATTTTCGGATTCTACGTACCTGAAAAGGAAACCATCAATTTTGAGGGTTGGGGGTTATTAAAAAAAAAATTATCATGCTCGATTTCAAAGGTTCATTGTTGAAAATAATAAAACGAAACCTACATGGCTGACCTAAATAGCGTAGGTAGGAATGATTAAATAACGATCAAGAGATTATTACCCTATTTGACTTCACTACCACAAAGAACAACTCGGTCAGGTAACTGACGGTATTTTCAACTTAAAAAAAAAAAAGTTGGTAGGTACCTATAACTTGGCGAATTATACCGAGACGTTATCTGCTGACCCCGATTCGACTTATCTTGGGTCCCGTGCAAGATCGAATGAATCATTGTTAAACCCAAGAGAGACCCGTTCACCTATTTTAATTCCGGAAATGCACCTTTTTTTCAGCTTTGGATAATTTAAATGGCGGGATGAGATGGTTTTAGTGAATATTTATCCCGTGGCAGGTAGGTGGTTCTTAACTTCCTCAATTTTTCTTCCGCTTTACTCTTTACTGTTTCTTGACTTTGAAAACTTTCTCAATCAAGATGGGAATTCCATCGTACTTTGACCGAAGATTGCCGTGACCCCAAAAATGAGAGGAAAGGAAATAAAACCTTTGACAAGTCAGTCTTAACTTGGGATTTGGATGTAGCGATTGGGTTTATCTGATAGAGTTTAGCTGCGGGAACGAAACGGACGCGAAGGTTTTATTTGTTTTTGCCACGCGAAAATAATTCCTGTTAAAGAAATAAATATCTCTGGCATGGTTTTACATCAAACTTTGACTTTCTGGCGGATGGTGAGTGCGATATTCAACCAGAAACTCCTCAGAGTATTTATCCTTTATTGAGAAGCCCACAGAATGAAGTTGGTAATTTTGGATACCTATTTTTACTTGATAGTAGTTGTTCCTTCTCAATAGATATCGACGATGTAGGCACTTAGCGTCCATTATCAAGACAAATCCTTTTCCTCAAAAATAACCCGGAACTTATACGGAAATTCAGCAGTGGGGCAGTTCCCAACTACCCCTTTATTTGGGCACACGACGACGTTTCTAAAAGAAATTTTTGCTGGTTGCACAAGAAAGATTTAAAATTGGATTTGACGGATCTTGGAATATAATATGGTCTAATGTTCCGGTGCGGAGATTGCCACGCCGTAATTCCATGGTCTTCTTCGTGGATGAGTTCATGGTGTGTGGCATGGATACAAGTTTGGCGCAGGGGTAGCCCATTTCAGCCTGACTGGCCGCCCATTCGATACATCACGAGCTCGTGTTCACTAAAACCTCAAAAAAATCCCTCGAAAACCCCTATTTTTACACCCATTTTTTCCCCATAACACCCCTGGGTGTATGCGGATCGGGCTGCCGAGCTTCGGAGCACAACTAGGACCCAAATGTGTTCCCAAATGGGGACCCAAACTGTGTGCGGAAGAACGAAGATATTAGACCAAAATTTAACGTCAATATTTAAGGCTGAAACTTCGTTAGAACCTCAATTTTCCACTCATTGGTCAAAACCGAATTCATATTCGGTCTCCTCGTCCTAAAAAACATTGAAAAAAACGCTGCAAAGTCCTTGTCACATGGGTTTATTATTCTATTGGACAACCTACAGAATTGTTGGCTGCTCATTTATTCATGTGGAAATAATTGAAATAGCTATTTCTGATGGCTTCCACCAATTTTGGCCCCCAAAACACGAAGTAGGTACGCTCATTTTTTTTCCAAATTACCTCTAATCATTGCCATTGCCATTGCCATTTAATCGCCACGTGTTGACACTTATTCTAGTGTAGTTATACAAATTGATGGTGATTTCAGAGGATTTTCCAGATTTTTGACTCTTAAAAAATCAATTTTGGGAGCTGAACATTTGGTAGAACCTCAATTTTTCACTCTTTGGTCAAAATCTACTTCATGTTCGGTACGAACTAAATCACTCGCGACGAAATCATATTCGGTCTTGTCGTCCCCCAAAACATGGGAAAAGATACCTCAAGAGCTCATGTTACTAAAACACGAAAAGTACCTATTTTTATACACATTTTCACTCATAACACCCCTGGGTATATTCCGATCGGGCTGAAAAGTTTCGGGACACAACTAGGGCCCAAATGGAGCATGTGTGCGAAAGAACGAATTTTTTAGACCGAAAATGAAGCCGGTACGCGTGATACGGCGGACGGCGGAAGGCGGACGGACATTGCATTTTCTGAATCTACGCACCTTGAAACGTCAAAGAAAAAATTTGAGGGGGTGTTACACAAATTTTTTGCAGAGAGAATACATAGGTGTATTATTCACAGAATAATAAACCAAAAACCTCACCACCGCTTGACTCTAAACTGATTCGCTTGAAAGAGTTGTTGAACAGTCGCCAGCCTTTTCTCAGGTAGCAAATCATTCATCTTATAAAAATCCCCAGAAAAGGAGGGGAACGAAGGTTAGGGTCTTTTTATTTTATTTTTAAAAATTAATTCTAATTAATCAGGCGGGTCCGGGTATTAGGGAAAGATTTACGACGTCAGGGCACAATGAACACGGGAGTTGCTGAGGAGGACAAAGTTGGTCCGGTCACTCGGTTCTCTGAAAAAGAGAGGGAAAAAAAAACTCCGGAGAGCTGCTATACATCACGAGAAGCTCTTTGGTGGCAGGTAATGGACGGCGGACGACTTGATTGATGGCTCTTCCCCAACTCCACTCTGCGGGAATATCGTTTGAACTGGGATACGCGAGATCTCGACTTCTTTTCACAGCTAAGAAATTCGAGATTTAAGAGGTTTCAATGGTTGGAATTTATCGGATTACTGGCTGAAGTAGGTACACGGAGTTGCAGGGGTATTTATTTTCTGATTTCCTACGGGGGAGAGCGGGAAGTCACTGAAATTCCACTTGGTGCACTCTTCACTACCAAGCAATTCATTTCACTTATTAAGTTTAAAACTTTTCAATAAATTCATTTCACTTTCTGTCATTTTCACTGTTCGATAATCCGCCCTCATTGATTTCCAAAAGTATAAAGACAGACGCATGCATCTCACCATCGCCTTTATACAGGGTGTCAGGATTTCAGGGCGTACCACCGGCCAGGGGTCGATTCTACAAATAATTTCTGATAAAAAGTGCCCTATAAATTTTTGGTTTATTATTCTGTGAATAATACACCTATATGTAATCGATCAGCAAACAATTTTTATAACACCCCCTCAAAATTTTAGCGAATTTTCGAAGAAAAGGAAGCTATTGTTCTCGGTCCAAAATTTTTAAAACTCGAATTTCCGAAAGATTTTTATACCAAAATCCGTTTCAGACCATCCTGAATTCACTGCCGAAAGACACCAAAAATTATATGTATATATATATATATATATTTATATATATATATTTATATATTTATATATTTATATATTTATATATGTATGTGTCATTCCAGACGATAACTCTCGAAAGAATTGAGATAAAAAGTTCAAATTTGCACGAAAAATCTGTCTTGGCAATCGACAGGCTAAGATGGGCAGAATCGGGTCACTCTAAGGGGGAGTTTTGGGGAATTTTAGGGGGGGGGAAATTACCCATAAATTCCCAAAATGAAAAAGTCTGACAAGTGACACCTCATTTTAAAGGTTTTTGTACGCTGAACACGATGGTGAAATCAGAATTGCGATATCTCATTCCATTCTCAAACTGGAGCACTTTGAAGATGAAGGAACGTGGTTATTTCTTGAGATGTTCTTCCTGGTTCGTCTGCTCTAATCTGATAACGGAATGGGATATCGCAATTCTGACTTCACCATCGTGTTCAGCGTTGGAAAATCTACAAACCGAGGTGTTACTCGGCAAAAAATGGAACAAAAAATTTGTTACGTATCCAATACCTACTCTTCTGCTATTCAAAACATTTTTGATTTCCCCCTCCCCCTCCTTCCACCCCAAATTTTACTTTGCGTAAAACTACTCCTGTTTTAATTTTGTATGGTATCAAGTTGGGAAAACATTGGCCGAAAATAAATTTTCAGAAAATTTTAGGCGGAGGAGGAAGATGCCGAAAACTTAGAAAATTCGCTCTTATAGCCATGCTGCATGACTGTGGTTTTTTTCTTTTACGTTTCAAGGTGCTTAGATTCCAAAAACGCTGCAAAGTCCTTGTCACATGGGTTTATTCTACTGGAAACACCTACAGAAATGTTGGCTGTTCATTTATTGTTTCTTTCATCTATATAACTAAACTTATATAAAATAATTGAATAGCTATTTCTGATGGTTTCCACCAATTTTGGCCCCCGAAACACGAATTAGGTACGCTCCTTTTTTTTCAAATTATCTTTGATCATTGGTAGTGCCATTTAATCGTCTTGATCCACGTGTTGAAACTTTTTCTAGTGTTATTATACAAACTGATGGTGATTTCAGACGATTTCCCAGGTTTTTCACTCATAAAAAATCAATTTCTGGAGCTGAACATTTGGTAGAACCTCAATTTTCCACTCTTTGGTAAAAATCGACTTCATATTCGGTCTTCTCGTCCCCAAAAACATGGAAAAAGATATATCAAAAGCTCATGTTACTAATATTTTACTAAAACACATAAAGTACCTATTTTTATACACATTTTCACTCATAACACCCCTGGGTATATTCCGATCGGGCTGCAAGGTTTCGGGACACAACTAGGGCTGCTGTATCATCAAGAGAGAGTGGTATTGAAGGGACAGCGGCACAGAAGACCAGCAAGATTGCGATGGCAATCGTAATCCGCTCTGCTACAGCAGGCCTTCACCAATGACGTCATAAGTGGATGGTGCTGACGGTTCCCCCCAGACTGATGGGAGGGTGAGGGCCTTTACCTATGACGTCATTTCGCGTCCTTTCCACCGGTTTATCGCCCACTTTCGATCATCGGATGCCGTGTGAGGGGTCTCATTATAGCTCATTTTCAGAAAGCAACCGGCGAGATATTTTACTGATGAAAATAAAAGAAAACCTGTGGTATTGCCCAATATGAAATACTACGGTTCTTTCGAGGACAGATCCATTCTGGGATAGTTTAATTATCATGTAACAGGGCTGGATTTCTCCACTAATAACTGATGAATACAAAGTGTGAGGGGTTTGTCACCTCACACTTTGTATTATTATGATGTTTATAATTGTATAATATCTATTGTGCATAATAATCTATCTCGTAGGAACACGATGTATTTCATTAGGTTAGATATTGATCATTGATTAATGGTTATAATAAACAAAGTTTATTGCATAAAACGAAACATCAAAATTACAAATTTTATAAGACTGTTCGCAGTACTACATTGTCCGTGTAAATGAGGAAAGTCAGAGGTTCCAAGATGGGTCAGGGTTATGTAAAATGTTGACAAAGAAGGTCCTCAACAACATGTTTTTCTCATCACTTTTCTTATGTTTCCAATTATTCGACGTTCTATGTTTACAAGAAGAAACGTCAGTCTTCCGCCATTTTAGTTTCCTAACAAAGAGGCAAGAACTTTCTCAAGACACCACCTTCACTGAATACTAACAACTTATTTAGATGACTTTCGATCCTGACGCTTTGACCGGATTCTTAACCCCCTCACGTCAAAGCCATTTTCCAATTTTTCGTAAGCTCATCAAAAGCAGACCCCTGGAATTTCCAATCCTAATACAATCTACCTCAGTACAAGTGCTGATTACGAATTTCGTATAGGAAAAGTTGATTAAATTCTGACAGCTCCGTAAGCTCTGGCCATTTTGTTGAGGATCGGCTTCTCAGCCATCAAAACTAAGCTGTTTTTGTCCATAAATATACTTGCTTGCCCTCTAAAGAGACCAAACTTGATAATTTAAGCATCTAAGGACGCGGTAACGTCCTGCCCGCCCGGAAAACCGAATATCTCCATGGCGACCAAGACACTGTTTACACGAACACGACATAACAAGTAGAGGTTTCACACCCTCCCCACCACTGGGGGCTCCGGTGTTGATTTTTCGTACACCCATTCTCGAGGGGCCCCTGAGAACGCGTACCAAATTTCAACTCTCGGGACCATCAGCTGCCGGAGTTGTAGAAGTTTGAAAATGGCTACTTTTCACGTTTTGGTTTATTATTCCGTGAATAATACACCTATGTATTTTCTTCCTTTATTTTCGGTCTAAAAAATTTCTTCTTTCACACACAAGCTCCATTTGGGCCCTAGTTGTCTCCCGAAACTTTGCAGTCCGATCCAAGGGTGTTATGGGTCAAAAGAGGGTGTAAAAATAGGGTTTTTTGGTGTTTTAGTAACATGACCTTGTGAAGTACTATTTTCCACGTTTTTTAGGCCAAGGAGCCCAATTTTGAAGTCGATTTTGACCAAAGAGCAAGAATTGATGTTCTAACAATGTCAGCCTTAATTTTACCTTAAAATTTGGTTCTTCCGCACACAGACCCCCTTTGGGTGTCAGGAATTTTAGTGTTTTAGTAACATGAGCTTGTGAGGTGTCATTTTCAATGTTTTTTAGGAAGATTAGACCGAATATGAAGTCTATTTGACAAAAGAGTGGAAAACTGAGGCTGTAACGAAGTTTCAGCCTTAAATTTACATTAAAATTTGTTCGAAAATCGTCGTTTTTTTCCCGCACACAGTTTGGGTCCCCATTTGGAAACACATTTGGGTCCTAGTTGGGCTCTGAAACACGGCAGCCCGATCGGAATATACCCAGGGGTGTTATGGGAGAAAAATGGGTGTAAAAACAGGGGTTTTCTAGGGTTTTTTTTGAGGTTTTAGTGGGCATGAGCTTGTGAGGTATCGTTTTCCATGTTTTCGGCGACGAGAAGATCGAATATGAAGTTGATTTTGACGAAGGCTCGAGGGAACTGACCACAGAAAACAGTGATCTACGCAGAAGGGGCATCAATACAGGTTAATAATAAACCGTTGTGTAATAATTTGCAGCGTTTTTGAAAAATGTTTGAAAATTTTCGCTGAACTTTACTTCATTTGTATTTTGTATGCGTTGTATTTTGAAATAAAATTTCTGTCACATAATTATTGATGTTCCCTTTATTAACTACTTCAATTAATTTTTGAATTCTAAAAATGTTGGCGTTGAAGGGGGATAACTTGAAGTCAAGAATATTCATTATTGATGGATATGGTAATGTTCATGAGAATACTTTTTCTTGGTTTGGGCTGGAATATAATTATTATGTGGAGGAAGAGAATCTGACAGCCCTTACCAAGTGGTGACAAGGCAGGGAGGTGGGTTTTAGTAGGCTGCTGTTGTCCATTGTTCCAATACCCAGAAACTACTTGCTTTGTTTCTCCTGACCTGTGATGCCTGGGAACAGCAGTGGGACAGGTAAGTTCCTGGTAAGCTGAGGGGAGCTGCTACGGTAGTGACTTCAAGGAAATCGTCCAATCAGGAGCTCACTTGGTGATGTTTTATGGCTCCACGTGGAGCCCCAATCCCCTCCTTGGTATTTGCCTCATTTGTTTTTCTATGAAAACCCCCTTCCTGGGTGCCCATAGCCCTGGCACCGCTTGACCTACGAGAAACCAAAACCGTCAGAGTCAGTTACTTGGGTAAACTCGGGCGGGACTCATCTGTATCGGGTGTGTAATGTGCGTGTCTCAGGACAAGAATTATCATCATAACTGGACCAGTAGACCTCCACTATGAGCTCTATCTTGGTATGTTTCGTATTTTAGTGCGTTTATGTACCATTGTGCATTGTACCATCCCATTTTGGTTTATTATTTTCAATAGTAAAGCTTTGGAATCAACTATGAAAAAACGAAAATGTTAACCCCCCCTCCCCTAAAAATTGTATAGTATACGTTTCAAGGGACGTAGAATACGAATATCGAATAAAAAAAATTTCTGCCGTACGCCGTCCCAAGGCTTTTCCCTTAGTTTCCATGAACCATAATTAACGAAATTTGGAATACAGGTCCCGTTTGGGGTCTAGTTGGTCCTAGAAGGTCGGCGTTACTGTCACTCAACTCTTGGTGGGTGAAAAATAAGGGTTGAAATGTCCCTTTGTATCCCCCTCAATTTTTTTCTTTTACGCGTCAAGGTGCGTAGATTCAGAAAATGCAATGTCCGTCCGCCCTATCATCCATATCTACTTCATTTTCGGTCTAAAAAATTCGTTCTTTCGCACACATGCACCATTTGGGCCCTAGTTGTGTCCCGAAAGTTTGCAGCCCGATTGCAATATACCCAGGGGTGTTATGAGTGAAAATGTGTATAAAAATAAGAATTTTTTGTGTTTGAGTATCATAAGCTTGTGAGGTATCGATTTCCATGTTTTTTGGGACGAGGAGACCAAATATGAAGTCGATTTTGACCAAAGAGTGGAAAATTGAGGTTCTAACGAAGTTTCAGCATTAAACTTTCGTTAAATTTTGGTCGAAAATCGTCGTTCTTCCGCACACAGTTTGGGTCCCCATTTGGGAACACATTTGGGTCCTAGCTGTGGTCCGAAACACGGCAGCCCGTTCGGAATACGCCCAGCAGTGCGATTCTGCAACTCGGTATGGCATCGTAACGACGATAAGATATCGTTAGCATAACAAAAAATATCGATGCCACTAAACACCGACGATTGGTATTCTGTAAGGGCTCAATAGCGTCAGCTATCGCTTAATCGTCGATAAATTGTCGTTGCGGGGTCGTTTGCATTTCGACGGCTCTAGACCCCCCCGTTATCCGTACCGAAAGCTTGTTACACCCAAAAAACTTGGCTTGACGTTGCTTTTCGGCGGTAGAAAGTTTTATGGTAAGTGTTTAACGTAACGGTAAGTATACCTACTTTTCTTTTGGCATGTTTTTTCAATTTTATTTGACGTAATAAGCCCAATGTAGGTACTTATCTAGGTAAATAGGTAGGTAAATTAGTGACTTAATAATTTATGGCAGTGATGTCATAAAAACATCGTAATAAATAACTTAAACGATAAAATTACTTGATAGGTAGGTAGTTAGAAAATTAGTGATATAGAAGACTTCTATAAGTGATATAGTCTATTTCACTTTGGGTAGTTATCTACTTTTTAGAATCGCATTTCACCATATATGTAGTTGTTACCTACCCACCTACCGTATTTTTTCGAGCGCTTATGAATTGTGGATAATAATGTCAGGCATTATGACGCTCGAATTCCTTGCTTGGTAATTAAAATTCTGCAAGAAAGGGATCAGAGGTATCGCCCTCGGTTTGAAAGAAGAGTGCTACGAGATGGGCAAAATCCTTATTCCCTTGATTCCTGCATGTTCAGAAAAACCTTTAGGATAAGCCGACACTTGGCCATGAACCGAAATTCGACCATTGCTCCAATGCTCCAGATTGAATGGATTACCCCCTGAAATCCAGGTACGTGCCTACCTAATTTTGCTGTAGATACCGATCCCCTACGTTTTCTCTAATAAATGCAAGTGACCTTAATAGGATGTTAATTAATTAGAAAATATTGGATTTTGAAAATAACGTAAACGTAGGTAGTTATTCATTCACTTGCATAGGTATTTATCAGAATTTCCGAGTAGGTACCAATTATAAAACATACATTTCAACAAAATCATACATGAATTTATACAAATGAATTTGGCATAATACATATTACATTTAAGCTAAAAACGGTAAAAACTTTATTAAAACCTCAAGACGATACAACAAATTGAAATCAAAACCTATCCCAAGTGTCAAGTGATCCCAAACTGCAATTTTTGACTTCCAAGGTATGAGCATTTATTTTGGCCATCGAGTGAATTCGGGGGATTCAAAACACAATCACGACTCCGGCGCACACACACACACTCTTCAATTCATTTCATCACTGCTTATCACCATGGAAACGGAATGAGTTCCAGTCGATTGCTCGCCCTAGACTCAGATTTCGTGAGACAAGCTAACAAAGTCGGTAGCTCATTCTGCAACGACAATTTGTTATTCAAGTTCGGTATCATAAGTTCCTGAATACCAATTTCGTTATCCGGGTGTCGTTACACGAGAGGGATAGCGACCCCGACTCCGTACCGACAATAAGGTAGCGAGTTGCAGAATCGCACTACAGGGGTGTTATGAGAGAAAAATGGGTGTAAAAATAAGGGTTTTCGAGGGATTTTTTTGAGGTTTTAGTGAACATGAGCTTGTGAGGTATCATTTTCCATGTTTTTTTTTAGGGCGAGGAGACCGAATATGAAGTCGATTTTGACCGAAGAGTGAAGAAATTGAGGTTGTAACGAAGGTGAAGCTCCTGAAATTCATTTTTTATGAGTCGAAAACCTGGGAATTTGTCTGAAATCACCATACATTTGTATAAAATCACTAGAAGTAGTATTAGCAGGTGAATGAATACAATTAAATGGTACTATCAATGTTCAAAGATGATCTGTAAAAGAAAAGCCGAGCCTAATTCTTGTTTTTGGGGGGCCAAAATTGGAGTAAACCATCAAAAATAGCCATTTCAATTGTTGCACACGAAAGAAATAGTAAATGAACAGCAGCGTTTCTGAATGTATGTCCAATAGAATAATAAACCCATGTGACAAGGACTTTGCAGCGTTTTTGGTTTGTTTTTGTTTTGGAGGTTTTAGTGAACATGAGCTTGTGAGGTATGGTTTTCCATGTTTTTTAGGGCGAGGAGACCGAATATGAAGTCGATTTTGACCAACGAGCGAAGAACTGAGGTTCTAACAACATTTCAGCCTTAAATTTACCTTAAAATGCGGTCTAAAATCGTCGCTCCTTCGTACGCAGGCTCCATTTGAGTCCTAGTTGTGCTCCGAAGCTCGGCAGTCCGATCGGAATAGACCCAGGGGTGTTCAAGGGGAAAACATTTGTGTAAAAATAGGGGTTTTCGAAGTTTTTTTTTGAGGTTCTAGTGAACATGAGCTTGTGAGGTATCGTTTTCCATGGTTTTTAGGACGAGAAGACAAGATAAGTTGATTTTTACCAGAGAGTGAAGAATTGAGGTTGTAACGAAGGTTTAGCTCCCAAAATCAAATTATAGTGAGTCAAAAACCTGAAAATTGCTGAAATCACCATGACTATGTTGTATAACACTGGAGGTAGTATTAACAAGAAATCCATACAGCTCAAAGACTTTTTCATTGATTTTAATGGATTTCACAACATAAATTCTTATACTTCTCTATTTTTATGAAATCGGTAATTTCCGTGTCGGCTTCAGTACGCGGTTAGGGCTTTCCTGGCCGTGGAGGGGAGGGGGGGGGGGGGAGCACGGGGTTTTCTGTGGGTATTGACCACAGAAAACAGTGATCTACGCAGAATGGGCGTCTATAAAGCAAAAAGTAAACCATTGTGTAATAATTTGCAGCATTTTCTACTTCTTTTTCCTTGACAGGGCTACAGCCTCGCAGACAACGGATCGGGCTGAAATTTTGCACACACAATCGTTATGCTCCAAAGAAATGACTTTCGTCGCTCTCCCCCCCCCCCCACAATTTTGAAAATATTTAGGTACCTACCTATAAGTAGGCACTGGGAAATTTTTTCAGGTACCTACCTACCCAGGTTAGGTACTGGGGAAAAAAAGTTTACCCCATCAGAGCATTAAGCCCCCCCCCCTCCCCCTCTGAACCCTTTTGTAAAAACTTACCCGCCAAAAAAATTGATATCCCTTTTTCCCACCAAAATAGCACGCTCAGTGCTATACAAAAGTGGAACTTGAACTCGACCGTGAGATATACCATATTCCTGTACAGCTGTACTGTTCCAGACCTTCTGTGTACAGGATAACTTTTCATACTCTGATCTCTGACGTAACAGCTTATTTGTGACATAAGATCTAACTCAATGCCGTCGAGTTTTCTTATCGAGTTGGGGTCAAGAGATTTCAATGGGGAATTCTCTTCAAAAAATATAAATAAATAAATCTTGAACTCCTGGGAAAATGGTATTTTGAAGCGCATTTTCAAAAATAAGCGTTATTTTTTAAATGAGGGTGATTCAAAGTAAAAATGCGGCAAAAAATGACGTATCAGGTCAATTGACATCTGACTGCCTGCTGGTCCAAGTAGGCGGAACGAAGCTTTGGAGGCGAAGGTTCTCAATGTTGCCAACAACCCAACATTAGAAATGGGCTTCAAAAATGGACCTTAGGAAAAGTCCTAACGTTCTATTTACATTATTCTCATTCATGCGATTTGGTTCAAGGGTTCCACGTTAGTGAATGCGCAGATTTTTTAAAAACCAAAACAAGCACTGTACCTTATCTCATATTTAGAGATGAAGTATCAATATAAAGTTCGATTGAAAACTTTTTTCTTTGCAAGCAAATGGAACTTTTATAAATCTAATTACCTAATAGAAGTTTCGTTTGGTTTCATTTTGCTAGAAAAAAGTTTGATTTGTGTAAGAGTGTGGGCTGTTCTCGATACATTTTTTCTTCCAGTGGAGACGGGGTCGCTTGGGGAAGCCGAATCGATATCCCTTCTTAACCGGTGATAATCTCGCTGGTCTAGGAGGGGGACTCTCGAGGGTCCACCCCCACTGTTACACTCTGTCACATGGTAGCAGAGCCTGGTTCGGTAGTAGGTAGTACGCGCTGAGCACTTTACCATACTCCATCTAATTTTTGTGGGCTTACCAGAAGGATAAGCCCAAAGGTTTCCCACAAGGATTCCTTTACAATCCTCCTGTCCCTTTGATAACACACACATCTATTGGCTTCCCCACTTCCATTCCCCCCTTTAGAGTGTCAGTATAATTAAAATCTACTGAGCTCATTAGAAGGCGATTGATGCCATGTCCCAATTTACAAGTACCAATAGTTGTTCCATCCTAACGATGGAGGTTGACCACTTAGAGGTTGCCCACATGAGCACAATTCACTGGACAACAACCTCAGACAACATTATCCGCCAATACTCGTATGTAGGAGCTTTGTTTTCCACCAGTAAAATATTAATGAGGTGGTACCATTACGATGGAGGTTAGTCACCTTGAAGTTGTTCAGATGTCGTTTCCTGAACCAGAACTTCATACTACTTTCATACCCCCTTTTCCCTCTCATACTTCTGCTACCCAGAAGTATGTCATGTGGGGAGTGTAACAGTGTGGCTGTTCTTGAGCTATTTTTCCTTCCGGTGGAGACGGGGTCGCTTGGGGAAGCCTAATCGATATCCCTTCTTAACCGGTGATAATTTCGCTGGTCTACGAGGGGGACTCTCGAGGGTCCACCCCCACTGTCACACTCTGTCACATGGTAGCAGAGCTTCCACACTGCTTTTCATTCCCCCTTTTCCCTCTCATACTTCTGCTACCCAGAAGTATGTCATGTGGAGAGGAGTGTAGCAGTGTGGGCTGTTCTCGATTCATTTTTTCTTCCGGTGGAGGCGGTATCGATTTGGGGAAGCCTAATCGATATCCCTTCTTAACCGGTAATAATCTCGCTGGTCTAGGAGGGGGACTCTCGAGGGTCCACCCCCACTGTTACACTGTGTCACATAGTAGCAGAGCTTCCACACTGCTTTTCATTCCCGCTTTTCCCTCTCATACTTCTGCTACCCAGAAGTATGTCATGTGGAGAGGAGTGTAGCAGTGTGGGCTGTTCTCGATACATTTTTTCTTCCGGTGGAGGCGGTATCGATTTGGGGAAGCCTAATCGATATCCCTTCTTAACCGGTAATAATCTCGCTGGTCTAGGAGGGGGACTCTCGAGGGTCCACCCCCACTGTCACACTCTGTCACATGGTAGCAGAGCTTCCACACTGCTTTTCATTCCCCCTTTTCCCTCTCATACTTCTGCTACCCAGAAGTATGTCATGTGGAGAGGAGTGTAGCAGTGTGGGCTGTTCTCGATACATTTTTTCTTCCGGTGGAGGCGGTATCGATTTGGGGAAGCCTAATCGATATCCCTTCTTAACCGGTAATAATCTCGCTGGTCTAGGAGGGGGACTCTCGAGGGTCCACCCCCACTGTTACACTCTGTCACATTTGACAAGAAAATGCTATAAAATGCATATATGAACACCTCTGACCGCACCATTTACTCGCTATCCCACGCACACAATGACATTTCAGGATTATAGAGAAGGGGGAACGGGAAGATTTATTGAGCGATTTATAGTGGTGCAACAGCGGATTTACGGCATTTTTAGAACAAAAGGTTTGGGGAAAACGTTGAGTGCAATATCGTGTAGAAATAAGGCGGATAGCGGAGCCGTAAATACCCGCTGTTCCCGTTAGGAACACCAATCAACGGCGGGTTTACACGGCATATTTTAACCCTCGAAGATACATGTGGGGTCCCTGGTTTTAATTAAGGTTTAGTATCGGACACGACGTGTCACCAGTGAACCTCGGGCGTTGTTTAATGAAATCTGAAGTTACGAATTCACCAACGATATACGTCTATGACGTATAAAATGGTTTCAAGGCAATTCAAATGTATTTGCAAATAATTAAAGAAGGAAAACGATTAACTGGTAAAATCAAGATTGTCCACCCCTACACGTTTTGAATAACTCGTCGCCCCCCTACTACAAACTTGGCAACGCTGAATAAGTAATTTCGAGAAATTTGAAGTTTTTCAAAATTTTGAAGTCACTAAATTTCTTGGTTATATTTCGGCACAAACCCTACCTATTGTGATTTTTAATTCCCCCAGTATTATAACTGTTCTGATTGGGCCTGATTCTACGGAAGTAGTGTTCGGTGGGATCGAAATTGGTGCTTAGCACACACAAAATTCAAGTTATCCGGTTGTTGCATGTCGTACCTATTATTTTAGCTTCTCGTAAGGCTTAGCGGTCTCCAGTTGAACTTGTTGATACAACTAGTTGAACAAGTTGTAGTAGTTGATGCTACAAACCTGTACAACTACTAAATAATTTATAATTGTTCTGCAAAAGTATACAGCAATTAGACAGTTTGAAAAATCAAGTTGTAACATGAAAGCTGAGGATATATTGAAGTTGTTCACTTTGAACATTTCTAAATGAACAGATTGGTTGTCAAATTGTAGCGCAGTACAGAGCCTTTTGAACCACTTATCAAAAACCCCACAAATTTCGAGTTGTCAAGTTGTAGAATTGAGGCGACGACCTATACCTACTGATTCGGGGTGAAAATACCTGAAACTACACTGACAAACGACCCGTGAGGTTTACTTACCTAATTTAGTCTCAAAAATCTAACTGATATCAAGTACAAGTATTTCTGCTAGGTTTATTGACTGTACTACTGGCGAAATATTACTCTTCCTCTGCAACCCCAAAATCATACTTTTAATGCAAGATGCGATTACATAATTGACGACCAGAGCAAATAGAGCTTATAAGATAACAAAAATAACGAAGAAGAGCAATTAAACGATTAGAGTTGAGTAGCTAAGACAACAGCATTTTGAGCGAATTGCCCATTTCGAATTGAACGAAGTAATTGGAACACGTGTTATATCTATAGGTAGGTATATACATACAGGGTGGTGCATTCTACAGTTATAAAGCCGTGTTGCGTCGTATTTTGCGCCACTTCGCGTTTTAAGCTGGTGGCGCATTATTCGACGCAACAGCAGGAAAGTGTTAAAATACTCAACCCTTCAGATGATATTTTTTTATCATGTTGAATCTGTTTCCTTCAAATTAACCTTTGCCAACTTGGAATTAGAAATAGGTACGAAATGAAATTTTCCAAAATTTTATTGGTTTGTTATTTTAAATAACTTCTGGAATCGAACATGAAAAAAATGTTACCCCCCTCAAAATTTGGTGGTTTCCGTTTCAAGTATGTAGAATCCGAAAATGGAATAAGAATACAGCGGACGGACAGACATTTTTTTAAATTCCATTTTTGGATTCTACGTACAGTGGACACCGCTTATAAGACTCACTTTGGAACCAGCTAAAAGTGAGTCTTATGAGCGGATGAAACTTATAGACGAAGGGGGGAGAAACATTATTAACAAATTCGTAAAAACATTAATTATACGTCAGTACAATACATACGCAGACATAGCGTGTTATTCACCCATAAAATAAAGGCAGGTCTTCGGATAAACAAGTCAGAGTTTAAGGCGGTTTAAAGAAATTTGTTATTGTGGTGGTTAGAGGTTTGAGGTGAGGCTTGGATAGGTGAGGTTCTTAGATGGAAGAGAAGGTGATGAAGCTAGCGTTTAAAAGGTTAACACTTATGGCGAAGCCAGGAAGGTTACCACCACTAAAAACACTAGAGGAATACCCAGAAGGATAGCACCCCGTTGGTTAACACCAGACCGGTTCCACCACTCCGAGTTCTTTTTGGTGAGAAAGGTAAGGAGGTGTGAGGAGAGAGAGAGAGAGAAGTCATCGACTTGAGGTTTGAGCCGAGAATGGAGAAACGGGTGAAAACGGTGGGTTTTATAGAACCTTTCCACCCTCCCCCAGACCCTTGACGGTTGTTACGAACCGAACCGTTAAGGGACTGCTGGAGGGAAGGAAGATTTACCCTGCGTTGGTCACGTATGCCCTCCATTCGTCTGGTTTAATTGTGCCATCTAAAATAGGTATACGTAAAGTGATATTTCTGGGAGGATATCCCACAGTTATATTGGTTTGTTTTTTGTAATCTTCCATTATTTCAATAATGTATTACTCGTAGTCGTAGTGCTTTTCAAAACTGGTTCCGTGGAGCTTGACAGCACTCTCCAACACTCCTAGATCCCGTAGAACCCCTGAGTGTGAAGGTGGAACTTCGACTTCATCAGTCTCCTCCTCCTCGTCAGTATTGCTCTCTGCTTCTGATTTCCCCTCATTTTGGCTGGCGCTGGCTTTTTTCATGATGGTCTGACAGAGGTCAGAGGTCGATATCCATCCAGTCCTCGTAGTTCCTCGCAGTAAGGTCTTCTGACCTCTCAGTAGGGCATCTGCAATCTTCCTCCAACTCTTCCTTAGTTTCGATAAAACCTCCGTCCCGAAAGCATTTCGAATGGTCACATCGCTATCATCATTCCACCCCTCGTTGCCCAGGTGTAAAGTCTTCAGAACGTTGATTTTCTTGGCGAGGTTGTTAGCCCTCAAAGTCGAATTTCACGTTGAAGTTTTCTGTGATTCCAAGTTTTTGCCAAGAAAACTGAGTGTTGTATCCGGAGTCTTATAACACTTTTTTTTTCGGTGGATTTGGATACTTCCGGGCTGTTAAGTGGCGATTCTGAGCCATATAGGCGACTGAGCCTCATAACCGTGAGTCATATAAGCAACGTCCACTGTATACCTTGAAACGGAAACCATCAAATTTTGAGGGGGTGTTACAATTTTGTTTTTTCATGCTCGGTTACGCCTTACGCTGCACTTAGCACTTTTCTTAGTTACCATGAACCAAAATTAATGAAATTCGGTCAGCAGGTCCCATTTGATCCCCCAGTCATCTCTAAGGGGTGAAAAATAGAGTAGCTCGAAAACTTTCAGTAGAAGTGTTGTGAGCGCTAGGTAGGGTTGGTTTGGATAGGCCCGCAGGAAAGAGGAGGATGTGCGCCGTTGGAGTCTTTTAGGGATAGCTAGCGCCCCAGGTTTTCACCATAATGAGCGCTAGAGGATGTGCCAGCATCCAGGGTTTTCACCACAATGAATGCCAGATCCTTTCATAGGCATATCCCAGGTTTTCACCGCAATGGATATGCGTGGGAAAGGTAGGAGAGAGGAGGCGCGAGGTGAGTGAGAGAGAACTCGCAGGTAGGAGTGAGGTGGGTAGAATGAAGAGCTGGGCGAGCCGGGCGCCTTATAAAGGTGCCTCCACCTCGTCCCCCATCGATCAACAACGGCTAACAGCAGTTGGGAGTGGTGGAAGTTGATGGAAGGAGACCCTTCTGGGTTTCTACCGAGGCTTCGCACAGCTCGCCTTTTTCCTTGTTATTTATTGATTCAAATCTTAGATATTGTGAGGAAGGTACTGCGGAGATTTTGACACCAGCACAGGTGAAAAATACCTAGGAACCAAAATTGCGGGAGTCGGGTTGTTGTCGAGAAAGTTCGTTCGAAAAACTAAGCTTGTTCGTTGTTGTGTTGTATTTCTTTTCGTGTTCAACGAATTAAAGTGTCGATAAACAAGTTACGCCCAAGCCGAGTCCGTCTTTCTAACAATATTTACATCTGAGTGGTATAAGGGGTACCACGACAAGAAGGCTATGGTTTTTTTTACGTTTTTAAATTGGTCATTTTTTCGATATCATTGCTAGGGAGCACCTGATTGTAATCACGCATGGCTGTCTGAAATAGTTGGCTGTTCTGTGATATTATTTCATTTGAAGAAAAAATATAACTTGGAATTTGCTTGTAAATAAGCAATTTGTTGTGTAAGGATAGTTCGGATGCGACCAGTACATATTTTTGAACTTGATGTTGAGGATATTGATGCAGGTTCACAGGTGCGACGGCCTATCTTGTGTATTTCCCTGATAATGCATGATTTACGGCGGGGCCTCTTGACATATATCACCAACGTCTCCGGGAGAGGATTCAGCAGTATTTCAATTTACCATACTATTACTACATTTATAATCCTCTGATAAATACATAATTCTTACATGTAAAATGTATTGCAAGTACTGAGACCAGTTGTAATAAAAACAAAACGGGCTCTAACAGCGCCTCGTTCTCGCGAATCTCACCTTGATTCGATTCGATTTTGATAATTCGCCGCACAAGTATGATGTTGTGATCCAAATTCAACCCGAAGTGCAATTTTTCACCAGTCCGCTTTGCCCCTGTCGGTAGTGCAGCCTTCCTACCACTAGTGAACCAAAAGAAGGAGTTATTGGAAGGTTATTTCCACTAATACCCGAAAAAATATACTGTTATACCGGTTTCGATTATCAAACCATCGTCATTACTAATGATATTGTTTGTTAATGACGATGTTTAAATATAACCGAAACCGGTATAACACTATATTTTTCGCGTCAGTGGAAATAAACTACTGGAAATAACTCGGTTTTGGTTTATTATGTTCAATAATGAACCTTTGGAATCGAGCATGAAAATAAAAAAGTAACCCCCCCCCCCTTAAAAATTTGCTGGTTTACGTTTCAAGGTATGTAGAATCCGAAAATGCAATAAAAATTTTCTGTCTGCCCGCCGGACGCAATGAATAAAAATTAATGAAATTTGGTTTGTAGGTCCCGTTTGAGGTCCAGTTGGTCCTCGAAGCTCGGCATTACTGTCAGTCATCTCTAAGGGATGAAAAATCGGGGTTGAAATGTTCAGAATGCCCGAAAACTATCAATATAAGGGTATGGTTTTTAAAAGAGTTTTTAAATCGATCTTGAAGTAAAGAATTTTTTGAGACCACCCGGAGCACTGTACGACCAGCCGTTCGTTTAGATGACGGGGCAGGCTGCAGTACTTACTCGATTTAGGGCTTTCCTGGGTGGAGCTCAAGGTTTGGTACAGACCAAAGAAAACAGTGATATACGCAGAAGGGGCATCTATACAGGTAAATAATAAACCGTTCTGTAATAATTTGCAGCGTTTTTCTTCTTTTATTCAAAAGGGATTTCCACGATTTCGTCGCTTGTTATTTAGTTCGTACTTGGTGAACCAAGTTGAATGTTTGTCTGGCCCAGGCGGAAACATCTGTAAATAAAATAATCTCTTTCGAGAATCCGAGAAATTTGCAGGTATCTCGAAATAAACCCGTCTGTTTGTATTAAAATGATCTTGAACTTCATAAACGTTCGTTATGTGGAATGAAATCCTTTCTCTACCACCGCAGGGAAGGTTAGGGCCGCTGGTTTCCTACATCCCGTCAGCATCGAAAATATCCTCTTTAATAGGTTTGTATAGCTCTTCTCTACTCGTCTGGTTGATTCCCCTGCTGTATATATACAGCTGTTGTATAATTCGTAATACGACCGTCTACCACAAGCTCCGAAGGCTGTTGGGAATCCGCTTATCATAGCAGAACTCCACTCGGTGACGGGGCCGGTCCGTGCTCCAAACAGTGTTTAATGACAACCTACATATTATATATTGTTGTCCCTCAACAGTGGACTGGACCTGTATCCCAAAAACATCTGTCGATTCAAGTTAGCCACTTTCTTTAGTATTAGTTTAAAGCAGATCTCAGAAAAGGTCTTCGAGAATGATCTGGAACTGATTTCAAAAAGGTAGGTAGGTAGGCACCTGCCTAGGTACTTACCCAATTTCAACCAATGTTTTTTCAACCAGTATGTTACAACCAAAGTTTTTGTGTTTTGTTATAATTAATTGATTGATGTACATTTTGGTTTATTATTTTCAATAATGAACCATTGGAATTGAGCATGAAAAAAACAAAATTTTAACCCCCCCCCCCCACAAAATTTGGTGGTTTACGTTTCAAGGTATGTAGAATCCGAAAATGCAATATAAAAATTTCTGTCTGCCCGCCCACACCGTACTTAGCACTTTTCTTAGTTGCCATGAACAAAAATTTACGAAATATGGTTTGTAGGTACCGTTCGGGGTCTGGTTGGTCCTCGAAGCTCGGTGTTACTGTCAGTCATCTCTAAGAGGTGAAAAATAGGGGTTGATATTTTCAGAACACCGTGGCTCGGAAGCGTACCTACAATAGAAGGCTATGATTTTTTTTAAACGTTTTTAAATTGATCTTGAACTAAAGAATTTTTTGAGACCACCCGGAGCATTGTACGACCAGCCGTTCGTTTGCACAGAAAAGCTTCGTCAACATGATTGCGAATCAAACGGTTTAAATCCGGCCCAGATATCATCACTAGGGAGCACCTGATTATAATCAAGGATGGCTGTATGAAGTCGAGTTGGTTGTTCTGTGATATTATTTCATCTGAAAAATGATGGATCTTTTTTATTTTGTTGATAGGTACTTTTGCAACTTGAATAAATGTTGAAGTATTATTGATGGGTAAATTATTACACAGCGGTAAATTATTACACAACGGTTCATTATACCATCTCCGTAGAAGGGGCACCTGTACACATAAATTGTTACACAACGGTTTATTATTTGCCTTATGATTCATGAATAACTACAAATAATTAATGAATCCCACGCATTTGTAAGACACTTTTATTCCGGGGCCGGCTCCAGTACTCGATTTAGGGCTTTCCTGGGGGGAGCTCGGGGGTATTGACCACAGAAAACAGTGATCTAGCCAGAGATGGGCATATTCATATTCGTAAATATGAATATGAATATATTCGCACGGCGTATTTTCTATGAATACGAATACGAATATATTCGTATTTACACGAGTAAATATGAATATATTCATATTTACACGTGTAAATATGAATATCTCATATTCACACAAGTTCCATGTGAATACGAATATATTCATATTCACACGAATTTCGTGTGAATATGGTAGATATATATGATGGTATTTGCCCGAATTTCATGTGAATATAGTAGATGTATGATGGTATTCAGTCGAATTTCAAGTGGATATTATGATAGGAATATGTTCATATTCACACAAATTTCGTGTAAATATGGTAGATATCTAGTGGTATTCTCTCAAACTTCATGTGAATATGATAGGAATATGTTCATATTCACACAATTTTGTGGAAATATGGTAGAAATATAATGGTATTCCCTCGAATTTCATGTGACTATTGGAGGAATATGTTCATATTCGCTCGAGTTTCGTGTAAATATGGTAGAAATATAATGGTATTCCTTCGAATTGCATGTAAATATTGTAGGAATATGTTCATATTCACACGAGTTTCGTGTAGATATGGTAGAAATAAATGGTATTCACTCAAATTTCATGTGAATTTGATAGGAATATGTTCATATTCATACAAATCTCATGTAAATATGGTAGAAATATCTCCCTTTCAACCCGGCTGAGAATCAAGCTTCACTGCACTGCCCAACCGGGAATAATTATTTTCGTCAGCACAAGTCCCCCCCGTTTTTCAGCGCGTTTGAGGTGGGACTCAACTGTTCCACAGTCATTTCCTACCTACCTTGTTGGAAGAAGCATGATGAATTCATACCTAATCATTGTAGTGTTCCTTAATAAGGATTGTAGTGTTCAACAGGCCCTAAAACGATTGGAAAATTGAAGCAGTAGTTCCTGGGTCATATATGTCCTAGCAGGGTTATGAGTGCAAAAACATGGTGGGACATACACGTCCCACCAGGGTAAAAGGGGTATTTGGACTGAAAACCGTAGCTACTACCTATTCATTTTTCTTCTAAGTCTAGTAATGCAGCGGAAGCTTTGTGATCAAATTTTTTGTGTTTTTCCTCCAAAACATGAACACACTATTTCTACTAAATTTATTGTATTTACTCGAAATTTGCGTGATCATGAACATGTTTCTACCATATTCACATGAAATTCGAGGGAATACGATTATATCACTTCCATATTTCTATCAAATTCACATGAAATTCGAGTAAATACCATTTATATTTCCACCATATTTACACAAAATTCCTGTGAATATGAACATATTCCTACAATATTTACATGAAATTCGAAGGAATACCACTATATTTCTTCCATATTTACACGAAATTCCTGTGAATATGAACATGTTATTACCACATTTACATGAAATTCGAGGGAACGCGATTATATTTCTACCATATTTACACGAAATTCGTGTGAATATGAACATATTCCTACAATATTTACATGAAATTCGAGGGAATACCATTATATTCTACATATCATTTTCCACATCAATTGTGTGAATATGAACATATTTCCTATCATATTCACATGAAGTTTGAGAGAATACCTCTAGATATCTACCATATTTACACGAAATTTGTGTGAATATGAACATATTCCTATCATATCCACTTGAAATTCAACTGAATACCATCATACATCTACTATATTCACATGAAATTCGGGTAAATACTATCATATATATCTACCATATTCACACGAAATTCGTGTGAATATGAATATATTCGTATTCACATGGAACTTGTGTGAATATGAGATATTCATATTTACACGTGTAAATATGAATATATTCATATTTACACGTGTAAATACGAATATATTCGTATTCGTATTCATAGAAAATACGCCGTGCGAATATATTCATATTCATATTTACGAATATGAATATGCCCATCTCTGGATCTAGCATAAGGGGCATCTATACAGGTAAATAATAAACCTTTGTGTAATAATTTGCAGCGTTTTTTATCATTAATTCAATTAAACTGCCATCAAAGATAGACGACTACGCCAAATTTCAGCCCATTTGGACAACGTGAAGTGGAAGAAAACCCGATTACAAAATTTGACCGCCACGGACAGAACATACGGTAGCAGAAATAAAATTAGTTAATGACTGCTTTTATAGTTGGTTCTTGTATTGGCATCGGAGCATGACTGTGCAAAATTTCAGCCCAATTGGGCATCGGGAAGTGGGGAGAAAAATCGATTACAAGATTTTCACCAAACAGGCAAGAAAGCGAGTTAATAAAAAATTTTTTAAACAACATGCTCGTAGAACCAGGTACCTACTTAAGTGAGAATCCCACAGGGGCTAGGACAAACGGCGGAATTTCCGACGTGTCAATTTCAAATTCTGCACGTTTGGAACAAAACGAACGTGCATTCCACTGCAATGATCTTCAATGGTTCTCCACCAATTATGATTATTTGAATAGTAAAATACCTAATTTAGCGTATAGAAAACAGGCTCATTCCGTGAAATAATTTTATATAACAAATCCCGTACGAGTTTCATCTCATTTTCTGGTATAGGCATAAACTTTCTCAGGTGAGGTCCTTCTTCAGGAACAAATTGTAACTTGAGTCGGAAAAGACTACTACCTATTTATGCAGGAAATAATATTTTTTCGAAAAAGTGAGTCAAGTTTAAATATTTGGAGGTCAAATTTGAGTTTTTGGAAGGTCAAGTTTGGGTTTTTGTGGGTTTTAAAATGACTGCAATTTCATAAAGTATTTGAAATCTCTTAAAATGAGTTACACTTACAAAAATCACCAAGTATTGCTCAGTAAATCCCCAAAAATGTTTATAGAATGGAAAATTCTCTCAAATGGCTGCATAACCTGGAACTTTCCTCATGAAATTCAAACGTGGATACCTACGGAAGGCCCTTGTGTATTTAGTCTCGATGGGATGAGTGGAATGCGAGTTATGCGTGTGGTTAGGTTTCCTTGTTTGCGCAGACCCAAGTTGAAAAACATACAAATTTCGAGGAAATTCATATCGGACCATCTAGGGCCCAAACCGCGACTACCCTCAAAATGGGCGGTAGCTTATTTGGACCATTCCATAGTTATGGGCGTCGGAAGATTTACACATTAGAAGAATTATGCATTAAATTATGCGTATTCGCAGACAACAGTACGATTTTGATTAAATTCATATTGAACCATCCAATGCCAACTCGCAGTAGGCGATACGGTGGTTACCTTGTTCAGAAAGGTCTGAAAGTTCAAGAAAATCATATTTTTCTGTCAAAGATGATCGATCAAAAGTATTTCGCTACCTTGGTAGGTCGCGAAGCATCAGAAATTGATTTAACCAATCGAGTTTACCGGGGATTCTGATGTATGATAATGATTTAGAAACTGATGGGTGGATTTCGAGTTTTGATTTTGCTTCCCTACGACTGTGTGATTACTGCAAGATTTATTAGGACAAGGGGAGTGCGAACGCTCCTAAGCAGGTTCTTGGTAGAGTTTCGAGAGGAGGAAGTGCGAGTTGAGACGCCTGGCCGTTGTTTCCTTCTTCCAAGAAGTTGTGAAGTTAGGTGCTCAGGTACAAAAAAACCAGTCATGCAGCATGACTTAATGAGCGAATTTTCAAAGAAATATTCGAATTAATGGCTATGGTTTTGTTTTGCTTCGAACTCTCGTCTTCAATTAATACTTCTCACATTTTTCAATCTGACCACTCTAAGGGGGTGGGGGGGGGGGGGGGGTAAGAGTTTAAAGATTATCCTAGTTTTGGGTAATTTTTGCGCACTTTAAATGCTCTAATTTAAGAACGGATTTAGATATCTAAAATCCGATTTCACCATCGTGTTCAGCGTGCAAAAACCTTTAAAATGAGGGGTCACTTGTTAGAAAATAACATTTTGGGGATTTTTGGGTAATTTTTGCGCACTTTAAATGCTCTAATTTGAGAACGGATCAAGATATCTAAAATCCGATTCCACCATCGTGTTCAGCGTGCAAAAACCTTTAAAATGAGGGGTCACTTGTTGGAAAATAACATTTTGGGGATTTTTGGGTAATTTTTGCGCACTTTAAATGCGCCAAAACCCTCCTTAGAGTAGGCCAATTTCGGCCATTCTCGAACTTAGCCTTTCGATTGCCAAGATAGATTTTTTGTGCAAATTTGAGCTGTTTATCTCAATTCTATCGAGAGTTATCGTCTGGAGTGACACATATATAAATATATATATACATATAAAAAAGTGTTAAATTTCAGGAATCGTTTTAGAATGGTCTGAAACGGATTTCTATGAAGAAAATTTCCAAAAATTTATATTATTTAAATTTCGAAGCCATTGCAATAGCTTCATTTTCTTTGAAAATTCGCTAAAAGGGGGAACAAAACGCCACACAGACACAACTCTAAAGATGCAACTAAAATAACTAAAATAGGAAACTAAAAAACACCTGGTGCGAGCTGCGAGGCTTCACACTACTTTCCCAACATGTTGTATCTGGTACCTATGTTGTATATGCATGGCTGTATGTTGTGTTGTGTACATGGGTGCTATTGGTTTTTACCTGTCTAAAACCATAAAAATTGCTGTTTTGAACGACGTTTTAGTGCTCCCCTCAGAGTATGACGGGGATGGGAGGTGTCGGATATTAAATTTGTACTCTCCTAAACAAGTACATAACTTACGTGGATTTCATCAAAATCGTTGGAGTCGTCTGGAAGAAATGAAAAAACGCTGCAAAGTCCTTGTCACATGGGTTTATTATTCTACTGGACATACCTACAGAAATGTTGGCTGTTCATTTATTGTTTATTTCATGTGAAATAATTTAAATTGCTATTTCTGATGGTTTCCACCATTTTTGGCCCCTAAAACACGAATTAGGTAAGCTCCTTTTTTTTATCTTTGATCATTGGTAGTGCCATTTAAACGTCTTGATCCACGTGTTGACACTTTTTCCAGTGTTATTATACAAACTGATGGTGATTTCAGACGATTTCCCAGGTTTCTCACTCATAAAAATCAATTTTGGGAGCTGAACATTTGGTAGAACTCAATTTTCCACTCTTTGGTCCAAAATCGACTTCATATTCGGTCTTCTCGTCTCCAAAAACATGGGAAAAGATATCTCAGAAGCTCATGTTACCAACATGTTGCTAAAACGCAAAAAGTACCTATTTTTACACACATTTTCACTCATAACACCCCTGGGTTTATTCCGATCGGGCTGAAAAGTTTCGGGACACAACTAGGGCCCAAATGGAGCATGTGTGCGAAAGAACGAATTTTTTAGACCGAAAATGAAGCCTGTACACGTGATACGGCGGACGGACATTGCATTTTTGGAATCTACGCACCTTGAAACGTAAAAGAAAAAATTTTGAGGGGGTGTTATACAATTTTTTTGCTGAGCGAATACGTAGGTGTATTATTCACAGAATAATACACCAAAAAAAGCTGCAAATTACTGTGTTGAGTGGTTTCAGAGGCGAGGGTGGTATATCATTTTGCTTCCTCACTACCGAAGGTAGGGAAGGTAGGGGTAAGTGTGTAAAAAAAAATTTGTGTCCTCCAAAATGAAAATTTCCACTTCCATTTTGCCTTTCAGACATCAGGGAACATTTTTGGTTCCGTGTCTGTCTGTGGTAATTCAGGGTCACAGACGGTCCCATACCGAAATCATTGAAAAAGTACCGTAACTTTCTTCTGCGCATGCGCAAACGTGAAATACTTCGAACGCCCATAGATACCCTAACTGAATATTGAAATTAGTTCAAACTTGGAGGGTCGATCAGGAATAATACTTAGATAATTCCAAATGAATTTCAGTTGAATCGTAACATCACTTTTGTCTGAGCATGCGCTAACATGAAATGTTGACCATTTCTTTGTAACGCTTTTTACTATGCGAAAAGTAGTCGTAGAGAGCTGAAATTTTGAGACACGCGGGTTGACTCGCAGGTGGTTATTCCGTTTCAAAATCATGGAAATCGTGCCGTCTGCGCATGGCAAACGTGAAATACTTGAAACGCCCATAACTACCTTAAATATCGTTGAAATGAGTTCAGATTTGGAGGATGTATCAGGAATAATACTTTGATTGCTCCATATGAATTTCATTGGTATCGTACTGTAATTTTCGTATGCGCATGTGTTGACCATTCATTTGTAACGCTTCTAGCTACACGAAAAATAGTCGTAGAGAGCTGAAATTTTGAGGGTACACGCGGGTTAGATCGCAGATCGCCCGGTACCAAAACGAACCTACCCAACTATTCTATTCGTTTATGTGATTGAAGTGAGGAAGCTATGCTGCCTACTCGAATTGGCAGACGTTTTTTCTACGTAAAGAGTAATCCGTAAGAATTTAAAAAAATTGTTGAATTTAAGTGACCTGCATTACTTAATTCTATAATCAACCGCAGCAAACTAGCATTTCCGGATTCGAGCTATGCGGAGTTTCCTACAATATTGTTCTATTAAATGAGCTGCTCCGACGGGACCGACTTGTTCCGCAATCTTGAAGACTTAGTTCAAAATTGCGTTTTAGGGACTTTTTCAGAGAAGAAATCGTTAATAGCTGTTTAAGGTATCGAACCATGCGGTGTAAGTATTTGTTCATAATCAGCGCTCACGTTCTGAAAATATTAGATTAGGAGATACTTTAGCTCGCCAAAACCGCCAGTCTTAAATATTGAATAGTTTTCTTAAGTGAAAATTCGATTTCACATCCGCAACTCGTACATAATTGCTATGGAAAACTTGGCAGGAAAATTCGCGATGGGGGTGCCACAAGCTTCCAAGTAAATTATTACATTCATCAACAACTTCGAGGGGGAAACGAGTCTTTACGTGTTCCACGAGGTTGACGTGTGATATCCGGCTCGCGCCTTCTCCATTACCCTAATCAAGGTCGCCCAGTGTATTTCCGACGCCAGCAACGACGTCACTTGCTTTGTTATGAGTTAGGATTTTAGTTATCAAGGTACATCCAACTGCCTACTAGATTATGACGAATCTGTGAGAGACGAGAAATAGGCAAAAGCTAACTTGGTCGTTGGTACAACTAAAAGAAATATCAGCATCTACGCATTGCCAGCAGTTCCTTAATTGAGTGGGTGCAAATTTAGCAAATTAGAGCTCTGTGTGCAAATACGAAAATTTGTGCATACTAATACTAGCTACTAGATGTTTATGTTTGCCACCACTCCTATGTAATTATTAGATTTAGCCATATGTACGAGGGGAAAGACGAGCTGCGCCAAGTTTTCTGCGTCAAAAGCGGCTATAGCTAAGAAGGGGTTCCCCTCCATCGAACTCCCAACGCTCCTTAACGGACGTAACGGCCGTTAATGGACGGGGGACGAGGTGGAGGCACCCTTATATACCACCCAGCTCGCCCAGCTCTTCATTCTATCGATCTCGCTCTTACCCACCACTTCTCTCTCTCACTGGACTTACAACTTCTGTCTCTCCTACCCTTCCTTTCCTTCCTCTCTTACCCATGACTTCTCTCTCTCACTGGACTTAACACCATCTGTCTCTCCTACCCTTCCTTGCGCCTACCGTGGTGATAACCGCGGGGTGCTCGCTTCTCGAATACTCGCTGTGGTGATAACCACGGGACGCCTCCTTCTCCTTAGCACCTGCTGTGGTGATAACCGTGGGGTACTAGCCTCCTTCTTCCGGGCGTCTGCTGTTGTGATATCTGCGGGACGCCTCCCTTTCCTCTAGCACTCGCTGTGGTGATAACCGTGGGGTACTAGCCTCCTCTCTGACTAACGCCTGCTGTGGTGATAACCACGGGACGCCTCCTTCTCCTTAGCACTCGCTGTGGTGATAACCGTGGGGTACTAGCCTCCTCTCTGACTAACGCCTGCTGTGGTGATAACAGCGGGGCGTTAGCGACCCGAAAAGACTCCTAGGGAGCATATCCTTCCTATCAATCACCCTACCCAAACCTACCCCACATTAAGACTTACAAAAATGTTGTATATACGAGTATATACTACTAGCTATATCCGTCATACGTTGTTTTGTGTTTTTGTTTACCTATTGAAGTGCTTTTGGATACTTTTTTTCGCCTGGTACGTACACGAAATCAGAAGGTTTGTGTGGCATGTGACTCCTGCGCCAGATAGTAAAATATTGCTATTGATTCAAAAACCTTCGTGAGCGTGCGCATAGCTACTCACCACAGTTTCATCGGAATCTGATGAATGGGTACAGGAACGCATAAGGGATGAACAAAACGAACAAAGAAACATTAGTTTTCATGTAGAGTTGAGAGTTATAGTGTGTAAAGTAGAAACCATAAACTGGACGAATTCTCTCTTCCCCCCAAAAAGGGTGAACTGGTTGTACCTACTAAGAAAACCACTACCAATATAAAATGCCAGCCATCCACGGAGAAGATATCATTTTATTATATTCAAAGAAAAACGGAGCTATTGAAAGGTTGTCTATTTCCACTAAAACACGAAAAATACACTGTATCCGGCGATCAAACCATCGTCAGTAACTAACAATAATTTATATATTAATTATATATTATTGATTTAAGCAACCCGTACAAATACCCTTGAAACATTAACCTCTTCGAATGTGCGAGTTTGTACCTGCGCGATTTGGTATCTATCTTGTACCACCGCACCAGTCCCAATCAGCTACATTTTTTACGACTATTTCATGATCTCTAAAAGGGCAATAGGATTTTCACAAACAACACTAGGTACCTGTTATGTCACACACGAACTGAGGTGAAACACACTCATCTGTTAGGGGGAAAAACCGATTCGTTTCTACGGAACTTCATGTTTGCCATTTTTCATCGTACAAAAATCGTTCACCACTCGTTGGAATCGTGTGATTTTATTGAACATTTTCTTGTTAACCGTACCCCCGTACCCAGCGCGGTAGCTGAGCTAAGCATGATGAAAAACTCGGCGCTGCGCGCCTCGCCAGGGGGCAAGCCCCCTGGACCCCCGTATGCTTACTGCTTAGAGCCTACGGCTAAAATTCAAGAAAAATTTTTCCACTTCATGGAAAAACATTGAATCATGGATATGTTTTTGGGCGCTGTATTTTCACATCCACTTTTCAATGTTTTTCCATGAAGTGGAAAAATGATATAAATACCTTCCAATTCGTTCAATAAAATGGTTTGTGCTCATTTCATTATTGTTTCGCTGGGTATTGTCGGTAACTACACACGCACATCTCCAAATAGTTTATCGGTTGCAGCGTTGCATTTTTTTCGGTCGCAAATTTTAGAATGACCCCCCAGGGCAAAAACATATCCATGTTAAAATAAATACTCTTGCACCAGATATTGTAAAACGGTTTTACCGATTATTTGTTCAAAGGAAAAGTATATTTTTTATCATCTGGAGTTTTCTTCTATGTTGATTTTTATTGTTTTAAAAACATTGTGTAACTCTTCTAACTGGGGCCTATACAGTGGAATATATTCCTAGTTATTTGAATGGGGGAAAAATGCCGCTTTTTATGAAACGGGGAAAAAATAACACGCAGAAACCTTCGTGGGCGTGTACACAACAACTTACAGCTTACCACAGTTTCATCGCAATCTGATGAATGGATACCGGAACGCATAAGGAAAACCTTCCTAAACTTCTTCAGAAGCTACTTTCCTAGCTTCTTCCCTGGTGAATGATTAAATCAGCAAAGTTCCGAGTCCTGTGGGCTAAAACGAACGAGCTTCGGTGGAAAACTTCTGCCCAGTTTTTTTGTTCTACATATGGGTACCTTATTCATTCAGTCTATATTTTCCAACTATAGCTTTACTACGAATTGCAACTACAGCAACTATATTTGAATTTCAGCTCTTTTCGATCATTGTTTCGAGTAGTTGTGGGCTTTTCAAGGATTCTTTATAAACACACTTACCCACCTTTATTTAGTATAATCTCTGCGACTATTAAAATAGTCTTTTTGTATCGAGTCACCATTCTACCACTTTAGTGAATTTATATTTAAATCTCTGGTGAGCCATTTCATTAATATTTGTGGAAATTGTTGGCCACAAAAACTCAAATAACCCTCATTCTTCGAGAAAGAATATCATCCGTGACTTTTGATATAAATGTGTCCAAGTCACCGTTATATACTTTTATTTTAGACTAGGTGAAGGATGGGGATCTTGAGGTTTGGTCGAGAAATAAGATCAGATGGTTTTAGGCCGACATTTCGATGTATTTGTACATCATCTTCAGGGCTTAGTTATCATGTGCAGTTGTTCTCAGTGATGCTCACTGTGCTGAATTGTGATTATTTAATTAACATAGATGTTACATTATAATAATGAAGAAATAACGTATGTGCTGACAGTGGATTCGCAAAGATAAGGAGGATATTAACAGTATGGATTATAGTAACAATACGGATGCTATAAAGTTGCAGATGTTGTTGTTTGTGGACTGGAAATTGTGGATGATGCGGATAATGTTTGATGTAATGTTTGTTGTTAATATCCTCCTTATCTTTGCGCATCCACTGTCAGCACATACGTTATTTCTTCATTATGATAATGTAACATCTATGTTAATTAAGTAATCACAATTCAGAACAATCAGCATCATTGCGAACAACTGCACATGATACCTAAGCCCTGAAGATGATGTACAAATAAATCGAAACGTCGGCCTAAAACCATCTGATCTTAATTCTCGACCGAACTTCAAGATCCCCATCCTTCACCTAGCCTGAACATCAACGGTCAAAAACCCAAATCTCCTACTTTTAATTTACTTGTATACTATTTAGTGGTAGCATTTTTCGTTTTTCAAATAAAGTTATCTTCTATTTGAGTTGTCGCTTGATAAAGGCGATAATGCTTTGGGTAGATTTTGTATGACATTCACCTGACACACTGTTCCCTTCCACCTTCTCCGGGCCTTCGGTCAGCTGTGTTCTTAGTAACATGGTTACTGGGGGATAACAGGTTTCGCCAATGCGATCATAGGGTTCGAAAGGGCTCCCCAATAAATCCCTTTGTGTTCGGATCCGAGTCGAGAGGCTCGTAGAGTCGTTTTGTGGGTCGGCAAAACGATCGGATCGTGTTTCTCCCATTCAGTACTCTTCAGTAATCTTCGAGGCACCAACTGCTCAATCCGAAGGGGTTTCCCCAGAAATATTTCCTGGTTCTTTGCGGTATCGGTGACGAGTCTTCAAAGGGGTGGAACGTATAAATAATCGCTTCTGATCGCTTCTTCATTCTTTCTTTTCTTCTTCTTCTTTTTCACAGGGTGTCCCCAGAAATCCCTCCTGTATTATCGTGGGGGGGATCACAATAATTATGTTTATGAATTATGTTTCAAAACGTCACTGATTTTACGTTACTGTTGCTTTTCCTGATGGTTTTAAGGCTCGTCAGGGTGGCCGAGGCTTTGATTTCGTTTTCGGAATTTTTACACAATTTTCGTTGTTTTGAGGGGGAGATTACCAGTTTTCGACCACGCTGAACACGAATACACAGACAAAAATCCCGTATAATAATGCATATTACATTACAGTGGACTCTCACTGACTGCAGATCGTCCGGAAGTATATATGAGTAACTCACTAGGTATGATGATGAAGATGATGAATTCATTGTGCAATTTAGTTGCATAGTTTCGTGATTAGTGGCTAGCTTACCTACGTGCTTGACTACCTTCTTTTTTCTTTTTTCAAATAAATCGTTTATTAGCGAATTTTCGAAGAAAAAGAAGCTATTGTTCTCGGTCCAAAATTTTTAAAACTCGAATTTCCGAAAGATTTTTATACCAAAATCCGTTTCAGACCATCCTGAATTCCCTGCCGAAAGACACCAAAAATTATATGTATATATATATATATATTTATATATATATTTATATATTTATATATTTATATATATATTTATATATGTATGTGTCATTCCAGACGATAACTCTCGAAAGAATTGAGATAAAAAGTTCAAATTTGCACGAAAAATCTGTCTTGGCAATCGACAGGCTAAGTTCGAAGATGGGCAGAATCGGGTCACCCTAAGGGGGAGTTTTGGGGAGTTTTAGGGGGGGAAAATTACCCATAAATTCCCAAAATGAAAAAGTCTGACAAGTGACACCTCATTTTAAAGGTTTTTGTACGCTGAACACGATGGTGAAATCAGAATTGCGATATCTCATTCCGTTCCCAAACTGGAGCACTTTGAAGATGAAGGAACGTGGTTATTATTTCTTGAGATGTTCTTCCTGGTTCGTCTGCTCTAATCTGATAACGGAATGGGATATCGCAATTCTGACTTCACCATCGTGTTCAGCGTTGGAAAATCTACAAACCGAGGTGTTACTCGGCAAAAAATGGAACAAAAAATTTGTTACCTACGTACCCAATACCGACTCTTCTGGTATTCAAAACATTTTTGATTTCCCCCTCCCCCTCCTTCCACCCCAAATTTTACTTTGCGTAAAACTACTCCTGTTTTAATTTTGTATGGTATCAAGTTGGGAAAACATTGACCGAAAATTAATTTTCAGAAAATTTTAGGCGGAGGAGGAAGATGCCGAAAACTTCGAAAATTCGCTCTTATAGCCATGCTGCATGACTGTGGTTTTTTTTACACATTTTGTATAATACAGATAGATTCACAGGTAAAATTATGAATGCAACGTTCCTTTGTTTATTACCTAAGTCCAGGCAACCTGTCCAGGCTCGTTTCTCTCCCAGCTCAGCTTGTGTATGCGTTCGTTCGGTAATTATAGTTTTATAATTCTTATTCATTATATCTATTTCTTAAATATCTTAATTTTAACAAACTTAAATCTAGTATACTTAATTTCTATGAAGGTCGTTGTGGTAGTACATTTCTGTTATCCAAAATTTTAAATCTAGGGATGGTGGATTTTTGGAGGGTCATTATGAAAGGACATTTCTATTATTCAAAATTTAAATTTAAGGATGATGGATTTGGCATTTGTTTGATTCATCAAGTGTTGAAATGTTAGTTTTTTGAATACAGAATTAGTTGTTTTAAATTGCTGATGGTAGATTTTCGAAAACCGAGGGTGCTAGCCAAGGCAGCTTCCTAGTGTAAAAGTCATTGCTTGGGCGGGCTATTGATAAAATACTTCGTGCGTTCAACCTGGTAGGTCTCACATCACTTCTTTTCTTGAACAAGCCAAGGGATTTATGCACATGTAAAGCCAATCTGTAAACATACGCCATTCTTGGAGAAAGCACTTCAAAATCCTCGTAAATGTTCACTACTACCTGTATTAGAGTACGTGATGTGATCATCATAACGATGCCCCAAGAATATTGTGAATAAATTGATTGATCTAAGATTAGGGTTGCTACCTACCTATTTTTTCTTATATACCCATTTCGCATGGCAGCTTCAAAAGTTGTGAATACAGGCAGTGAACACAAGATTTGCAGAAAATCCAGCGTTCTCTCCCCCCTCCCCACCAGTATAGAAATAAATGTCGAAATTCCGGCGACGCAGTGCACAACTAGACAGATTTCTGCGTCGAACAAAAAATGAACTACGTGAATCAGTTGAGAATTAAGCCCTGGGAAGCGCAAAAGATTTAACCGAAAACCGATGTTTTTCAGCATTAACCCCCTTCTAGAAGTAAACTTCGAAATTCCGGCGTCGTAGGGCACAGCTACACAGTTTTGTGCATAGAAAGAACCACGCAGATCGGTTGAGAATTGGGGCTTGGGCAGCGCACACAAGATTCTGTCAGACACACAACACACAACAAAAAACGCTGCAAAGTCCTTGTCACATGGGTTTATTATTCTATTATTTTATTGGTCTACAGAAATGTTGGCTGTTTATTTATTGTTTCTTTCATGTAAATTAATTGAAATAGCTATTTCTGGTGGTTTCCACAAATTTTGGCCCCCAGAACTTGAATTAGGTACTACGCTCCTTTTTTTTCAAATTACCTTTGATCATTGATTGTACCATTTAATCGTCTTGATCCACGTGTTGACACTTTTTCTAGTGTTATTATCCAAATTGATGGTGATTTCAGACGATTTCGCAGGTTTTTGACTCATAAAAAATCAATTTTGGGAGCTGAACATCTGGTGCAACCTCAATTTTCCACTCCTTGGTCAAAATCGACTTCATATTCGGTCTTCTCGTCCCCAAAAACATGGAATACTATACCTCAAAAGCTCATTTTACTAACATGTTACTAAAACGCAAAAAGTACCTATTTTTATACACATTTTCACTCATAACTCCCCTGGATATATTCCGATCGGGCTGAAAAGTTTCGGGACACAAGTAGGGCCCAAATAAAGCATGTGTGCGAAAGAACGATTTTTTTTTAGACCGAAAATGAAGCCTGTAGACGTGATACGGCGTACGGCGTAGGGCGTACGGCGGACGGACATTGCATTTTTGGAATCTACACACCTTGAAACGGAAAAGAAAAAATTTTAAGGGGGTGTTATAAAATTTTTTTGCTGAGCGAATACATAGGTGTATTATTCACAGAATAATAAACCAAAACACACAACACAGACAGACAGACATATAATGGGTTTTTTCTTCTTCATGGATTTGGATTCATGGTGTTCTGAAAGGGACTGAATGAGGTTCTTTTCATTCTCGGCAGAGTGTTGTACTCTTCTGACCTGTTCAAATACTAAGTATGTCTCTTGCTACTGACGGACGTCCTAAAAATGGAAAAGTCAGCTCGTTCAGGTAGCTGAATATGATATGTGCACTATGTTGTGTTTGTGTGTGTGTGTGTGTGTTTGTACGCGTTTCTGCAAATCGCCTCAACTCACGACCCAGTGGTCCAAATTGGCTCAAATTTTGATTGTATTTCGGGGTTCGGTCCTTGTTGGCCCCTTATGAGCTCGTCGCGATCAGATCAGCGGTAGATACTGCGCATGCGCAAACGGGAAAAAAGACGAACCCACATAACTCACAACCCAGTGGTCGTGGTCGGCTCAAATTCTGATGGTAGTTCAGGGGCTTAGTTGGTTTCCTATGAATTAGGTACGTCGTATTCGTATCAGTAGTGGCGACTGTAAATGCGCAAACGTAAATACCGTTGAATTCTAGAAAACATCCTACAAAATACTACCTATTACAACTAATGCCCATTAATAAATGCCACTTATAGTACCACATGTTTACGCACAACCGCTTTGTTGCTATGCACGTGAGACTTTAGTTTTGCTCTCCTAAAAACCGTCCACTTCTCGTTGGAAAGAGCAATTATTCTTCTCAACACTTTCCACCGTCAAAATCCTCCATCCCAACTAAATACCCAGGTATTCACTGTATAACACGTAATAAATTTGCCATTTTTCTTTGTAGCAGTGTTTGTTGGTGAACTTAGACCGCGCAATAGCCACATTGTGGGCCTCAACCATCTCGTATAAGTACGCGTGCCTTGTACTTTCGATACAAGAATGGGAAATGCATTTTCCGTTACAGGTTTCAAGATGGTTCCGTGTCAGTCCGTCTGCGCATCCTTGCAGCTACCGTAATTGTGAGATTTTTTATTTGTATTTTAATTTTTTATTTTTAGAAAAATGGAAAAATAGGAGATTGGTGTTGAACTTAGGGCAGTCAACGCGTGAAAACGTGTTTTTTTTTCTCAATACCTGGGACGTATTTTTACTTTAGATTCGGATTGTACATAATAAATAAAATGGAGTTTCCTTCTAGAACTAATAATTGGCTACGCTCCTGTATTTATTTTATTTGTTTAAATGAAAGTAGGTGCCATTCTAAGAATTTTGAGACCAACCGCATTCTCCAGCGATGAATGGTTCTGTTTCTATGATTTTTAGATTCCTGCACTTCCTGCGTCAGCCATAGTGAGCCGCCCAGGCGAGAGGGTTGCAACGACGTAGGAAGTGCTGGAATCTAAAAATCATAGAAACCGAACTATTCATCGTAGGAGAGTGCGGTTGGCCTCAAAATTCTTATAATGGAACTTAGTTTCATTTAAAAATATAAACAGAAGCTTCTGTCACCCATGCGCATGCCCCATTCAAAAGAACCTCTCCCTTAGGAAAATAAAAGGGGATTTTTGGGACTCCCTGTATTATTCGAATTTACGTTCGTCTTAGATGTTATGTATAGTAGAAATTGAGAGAGGCTCAGCTTCTGAAAGGATCGATCTCCTCTCCCTGGCTGTCCAATATAACGATAATATCCCTTACCAAGTTCATTGTCGCTGAGTGACGTCTCTAACCGCCACGAGCTGACTTGCGAAATACCTCATAAAAGAACCTCGCTTCCCCATAAATTGAAAACTTAGATTGCCCCCGCTCACCATTTACTTGCTGCATCGTGTTCCTAAAAGCCTTTAGGGCTTTGAAAGACAGAATAAGACGGGCATATTTCACGGGTGATGAGCTGTCATCGCTGTCGGCTTAGGTAAAAGAAGAATAGGGAAATTAAGGGGGGGGGGGGGACTAAAAAATCCGATGAATTTTCTCTTCGATATACAGGAAAATGGGATTTGTTTGAAGAGGGCGGAAAAAGTATTTCACTTCAGACCACTTTAATAAGTAGTGAGCCCTCGAACCAACCTCAAGCTCTCCGATTTCACTGCAAAAAACTTTCATGAACTCTCGTTTTAATTTAAGATTTAATTTCGGCATAGATACGTTCAAATTTATAGAATTTTGATTCACATTTCAGTAAGTCAAGTTAAAAATGTATGCAGCAATTAGTAACTATGTTTCTGAAAAACAGAACTCTGCAAATTCATAATCAAATGTATTTGCCAACTTAATCACTGTTGTGACTCCTAATGGTTGGGTCGGCTTGGGTGAGGTGAAGGATAAGTGGAGAGAGAGGTTGGATGAGGTTTCGAGGAAGGAAGTGCTCCGTAGGAGTCTTTTGCTAACGCCCCGCGGTTTTCACCACAGCAGGCGTTAGTTTGGAGAGGAGGTTAGTTCCCCGCGGTTTTCACCGCAGCAAGCGCTAGAGGTAGTGGCTCCCCGCGGTTTTCACCACAGCAGGTTTCTTGGGGAGGGGGGGGGGGTGGAGGTTAGTACCCCGCCGAAAGTGCCAAGTAGTCCGTACGGACAGAAATTAGTTCATTCCATTTTCGGGTTCCACATAGGTACCGTGAAACGCAAACCGTCAAATTTGGTGGTGGTGGGTGGGGTGGGGGGGGGGGGGGGGGGTCATACTCGATTCCAAAGGATTATTATTGAAAATAATAAACCAAAATATTGAGGGAGGTGGTTGAAAATAATTATTTAAACCAAACTGGTAAATATCTTAGGCCTGCATTCACTTATTGCATTTCCAGTACGTAAGTAGGTACGTTGAATGCGTTTCCCTTGGGTGGGAATTGTAAGACTGTTTTGGTAAAATTTTTAATGGGTTTCAAGAACTAGTTCTATCAGTTTAACTTGCTACAAGAATAGCAAGTCCTCGCAAGTTCCTCACAACCCAGAATTGCAGAAGTTGAGTCGTTGCTAATACACAGGTACCTATACCTAGCTTATAGGTGCGTAGCTCGTAATTCGTGCTATTATTCTTTCTCATTGTAAATACTCGTAATCATGATTGTATTGAAGCCAGTGCCGGTCGAAACCGGTTACTCGAATAAAAACCATAAAATTAGCATTCTGAAACGGAATGCTGAATGCGGCTGCCCTTCTTATCCTTCCTGGGCATTAGTTAGGTACCTAACCCACCCAGGGAAGCGGGTCTGACATGTGTTTCTGGAAAGTTTTTCCCGGCTACTGCTTACCTAGCGATCCCTTGGTGGCCGTTTTCCAGGATCGTTTTTGCAGAATTGCTTGCAATTCAAACAGAAGGTAGCTGAATGAAAAAACATCCTCTTACATTTCATCAAAGGGCATAAATTACCACACACTCGCTTCAGGCGAAGTATCAGTATTCCTGAGCCGGAAGAAAACTCTTTATGCCAAAACACCGTATTTGCTTCTACAAAAACGAGTAAATATAAAAGATCCCGTTCCGCGTAGATCACTGAATTCCTACTGGTTTAAGCCCGTGACTTAATATTCGTTCTTTTGCGGTGGATACCTACCTGACCACAAAAGCAAACACGACACGACAAAAATGCCACCAGTGTCGAAGTAAAAGCTCTCTAACGTTCCGTTACATTTACATAAATATGCATTTTTAGCCTTAGAGAAGAACAGTGGGCTGAGTAGGGACCGAGTAGGGAAGAACGGAGTTTCATTCACCTAAACTTGAAAATGATTTTTTAACAGGAGGGTGAATGAAATTGTATACATTCAGCCCAAATATCATTGCTAGGGACGCGGCAAGAATTGGGAATTGTCCCGAGATAATATCATTGATATTATTGCTAGGGATCACCTGATTATATTCACGGAGTATGAAGTCGAGTTTGTTGTTCTGTGATATTATTTAATTTGAAAAATGATGGTTCTTTTGGAGTTTGTTGGTAGGTAGTGAAACTTGAACAAACCTTGAAGTATTATTGATGGGCAAATTATTACAGAACGTTAAATTATTACTCAAAGGTAAATTATTGCACAACGGTTCATTATACTATCTACATAGAAGGGGCACCTACGCAGGTAAATTTACGCAACGGTTTATTATTTGCCTTATATGCTTCATGAAAAACTACAAAATAACTAATGATTGAATTACTGAATCCCTTTTAGAAAAGTAGAGCTTTGTTTAAGTCGATAATAATGCTGAACTATATTTTTTCAGGAGTAACTAAGGGGAACGTTTACAACCATCTTCTTCGTAACACGAACATATGAGTTTCAGGATCTTCAACTCACAATACTTCCTCCGAAGACCTAAACTCAGGAACTCTTCTCCATCCCTAACAACTGTCGTAGACATTCAAACCTGACCCTTGGTAGAGGCTTCGTCATAACGTCTGCAATCTGCAACTTCGTTTCAACGTGTTGAATGTCCATAGCGCCTTCTTCGTATTTTTCCCGAATGAAATGATATCGAATCTCGATGTGCTTCGATCTGTTGTGGAATACAGGATTTTTCACAAGTTTCAAAGCACTTTCGTTGTCGACTAGAAGAGTGGGCTGCCCTTTCAAAACTGTGAGCTCGTTCAGCAGTCGACTGAGCCATATTAGGTCTTTGGTACCTTCACTTGCGGCTACATACTCTGCATGAGTTGTCGACAGAGACACAGATTTTTGTCTTCGACTCAACCAGGACACCGCTCCACCGCCATACAGGCTTACAGCCCCTGATGTTGACCGTTTCGTGAGCGCGTCACCTCCATAATCAGCATCAGAATAGCTCTCAAGAACTCCAGGCTTGTACCCCTTTTTGTAGAGCAGGCCCAACGAAGAAGTGCCCCTTAGGTACTTCATGATTCGTTTCACTGCTACCCAATCGGAAACAGTGGGCTTTGAGACTTTCCGTGACACAACACCTACTGCGAAAGCAATGTCGGGTCGCGTGACAGTAGCAAGGTACATCAAGCTCCCAACTGCTTGGCGGTAAGGCACATCTGGTCCCAGATCTACATCAATCTGGCTCTGACCTTCTGGCCCAATAGGTACTGTAACCGGATTTGCCTTTTCCATGTTAAAATGCTTGCAAACTTTCAGTGCATAGTGCTCTTGACTTAAGAAAATTGACCCGTCCTTACTCTGCGTAATTTCCATTCCCAGATAGCTTCCAAGCGGACTCTCTGTGATTTGAAATTCTTCACGCAAGTGATTCATGAATCTGGTCATTTCATCAAAATCCGAGCCACTCAATATCCCGTCGTCAACGTATATCGCCAAAAACATCTTTGTCTTCCCCGTTTCGCGATGATACAGACAAGGATCTGCATGACTGGCCTTGAAACCTTGAGGCTTGATAAAATTGGTGAACCTTGTTTGTTTATTACGTCTCACATACAAATGCAGTGCCTTGGTCACTCTGTTTAGACTTTTCAGGCTTCTTTTTGTCACAATGCCTTGCATAGTGTTCGGTAGACTTACAAATGCTACACCTTCCGCCTTCCTGCTTATGTTTGACGACCTGTGGTTTCTACTTAAATCCAGCAGTTTTCACTGTAAGCGCGGAATTGTCACCCCCCTTATTTGGAAGTCTCATTTCTATCAAACGTAATCGTTCCGACAGTGTTTCGATCGTGCGTTTCTCCATGGGGACTGATTCCCACACGCTTTTGAACTCGAAGTAGTCGTTTGGCAATGTTGACATTACTCTACTCATTAAAACTAGATCAGGCATAGTCTTAGAAGTCAATCTATCCAACTCTTCATTTGCTTCTACGAAAATTCTCTGGAGACGAGATACGTGAGATACCATGTTTTCTGAGTTGTCAAACGAATAGCTAAAAAACTGTTCTAGTAGTCGATCAAGTCTCTGTCCGGAACTTTGCTCATAAATGGACAATAGTTTTAGCCATACCTGCCTAGCGGAAGTGCAAGTATTGGTCAGCTCGGCGTTAGCCCTACTCAAGCTCTTTATTAAAACTAAATGTGCCAGAACATCGTTCTCACTGAATTTTGCTAAGTCGGTCTCGTACGCTTGCATTTCAACAGCCTCGGCGCCCTCTTCAGGCCTCACAGGCCCTGTGACTGTACCATCAACGATACCCATCACCTTGCTGTGTCTTAACAGAAGCATTACCTCCTTCTTCCAGCGAACCCAATCTTCTGGACCTTCCAACTTATCTATCTGTAGTTTGACATCCATTCTCGCGACCTTGAACGTCTAAAGAACTTGCCTATATTTGGCGCAGTGGAATCGTCTGGTCCCGATAACCTTTTAGAAAAGTAGAGCTTTGTTTAAGTCGATAATAATACTGAACTATATTTTTTCAGGAGTAACTAAGGGGAACGTTTACAACCATCTTCTTCGTAACACGAACATATGAGTTTCAGGATCTTCAACTCACAATAATCCCGCGCATTTGTAGGAAACTTTAATTCCGGGGCCGGCTCCAGAGCTCGGGGGGAGCTCGAGGGTAGCGACCACAGAAAACCGTGATCTACGAAGAAGGGGCATCAATACAGGTTAATAATAAACCGTTGTGCAATAATTTGCAGCGTTTTTTGCGGTTCAAAATTCAATTTTACATTGATAGATGGCGTGAAAATTTAAAACAATTGCCTTCTGTGAAACGGAGGCAATGCTTCTTGAAAGCATGCATAGCCCTACTATGTTTTGAATGTTGACCGAATATATAGTAGGGTATTTCAAGAAAACGTTGGGTACATAGTAATAAAACCTGGCTGATATTTTGATTTGAACGAGGCAAACAACTTGTTTACAAGGCATCCAGTTGTTGTGAAGCGTTTTGAGACGATTTTGAGTTTTTTCTTTCTTCAACTTCAAAGCAATTTCACCAACTCTCGTTTTCATCAACACCTGTTCGTACACACCAAAAATTTCCGCCTCGCGTCAGATTTATTCAAGTCTAACAATCCTCACCCGCCTGAAGGGTCCTTTTCAGGGTTTTCCTTAGATGGAAGCTCGAAGAACTGGGAGAAAGGTGGTTATTTAGCTCGCCCCGCTTTCCCTAAAGTTCTTGCAATGAAAAGTGTCGCCTTTCAAGCAAAATAAAAAGCGCGTGTCGAAAAACATCAACACATTTTTTTACTTGATTAAACTGACCGACGGCACTTGAGCCAATTTATGCGTCCTATCAAATAACTCATTATGGACAACCCTCTATGTATACACAAATTTTCACCCAAGTAGTAGGTACATCGCGTTTATAGTTTAGAACTACTAGCAGCACCAAAGTCAACTTATACTTTTCACTATTATCCAGTTTAGACATTAATTAACTTAATAACCCTATAAACGTATTAACCCTATAAACATTTTGGCTGAGACACTTTTTTGAAAACATTGTTCTCTTAATCAGCTTTTTGGAAACTCCAACTTTGATTGATACCGCATATCTTCATAATATATTAAAGGTACAATGATTCCGTAAGAACTTGCGCGTTTACCAAAGGATCTTCGCTATAATTATTTAATGGTGAAACTCAATTGATTTGACCAGTTCAGAAATTCAAGTGATTTTAGGTTTCGTGATCCATGATTGGCCATAAAATTACCTATGTTATAACATAACAGTCCTAGTTCCCAAGATAGTACTTTGTGGTTCATGGTCCGCTGAGTGCTTACCTTGGATCAAGAATCTCGATAGACAGTAAACCGTTTGAATCCTGCAAATGTGGATGATATTTATTCTGCTATCTGTGGGACGATTCGATTTCGATCTATTTTCCAATTTTTCGTTTGACATTTAAATCATCAAATTTTGAGGGCCAGTGAGAAGTTTATCAACGCTGAAAATGAAGATATACAAAATATAATATAGTAAAAAATAATGAATTTGTGTTTGTATTATTCAGTTTCAGGGCGAGGGAGGCGCACAGGATGGCGATTCTGCAGTCCTGCTGCTGCTGGCGCTCCCTCAGGAAAGGAGCGTATGCTAGCGCTGTTTACACAATGGTGAGCCGATTGAGTTATAATGATTTAATACCATAATTCAGTTCCATATTGAGTTAAATATTAATCGTGACCATACCACAAGTATTTCGGTGTTGACCAAGCTGAATCATGACAATAAATAACCACTTGGGGTAGTCTTTAGCCCAAGTCCTCCAAGATATTAATAAAGAGATATCGTTTCGTGAACAGGAAGAGACAGACATAATTTTATTAGGCAGAATTCAAATTATCCTCATTAAAAATGGTCTCGCTCGTTGTAAAATGAGATTCTCTTATTTAAGTTTGCCCATTTCGATCTTGCTGAGTGAGAAAACGCGTGTGGGAGGGGGGGGGGGGGGATGGAATCCAAGGAATGTAATAAACATGATATTTATGGATTACTCTTCAGGCCCGAATAACTCACCATCCCGCCCAAATTGAAATAAAAGCAATGTCGCAATAGTGTAAGAAGAAATAATTTTGTTTAATATAGATTTCTACTGCAGCGTCTGTTCTGGATTATCACAATATATGATGAATGTAACTAGGATTCTTAACAATGCAGTTGTGTGTTCTCGACTCGTGAAGAAACGAAGTATGTGGAGGGGGATCTTCAGGATCATTCCCTTGAGGTTCATTTCCCTTTTCATCTTGGCCATATATATTAGTTTTATTTATAAAACTTCATCATGGCTGTACAAACAAGAAAGATGAGTTTTAGTCCCTTGCCGATATGGATTTACACAATGGCACAGTCAAGTGCTATTAAATGAGCAATTAAGTGACTGGAGGCAAGCTAGAACATCTATTGCATGTGAACATATATACTGAATGTGGAAAACGTCACTTGAAAAAGCTGGTGGTCTAGCGAAAAACTGGTTTATGCACACTTTATAACATAATAATTGTGGAAAACTGCATCAAGTGAAAAACTGCTGGTGATAAGGGTGATAGGTGTTGTGGTTGTTGGTGGATATAGGTAACTGTATCGTTGCTGCTGTGCTCATTGTTAGAAGGTTGAGTTCAGCAACAAGTTTGTGTAAATCCATATCGGCAAGGGATCCACAAAAATAATATAAATATATTTATATTAGGAGTATCAATTTTGCTATTAACCGTATACCCGCCCGAGAAGGAACTTTTCAAGGTAAACATACCCTAAAGGTTGTGAATGGATTAAAACTAGGAATAATCATATTTATTATTTCATAAATTCTTTTCTTTGTGTCATTTTTCTGGACATTTTTCCATAGTAGTTTATCCCCAGCTATCGAAATTGAACCCATCTTTCTTGTTTGTACGGCCCTGATGAAGTTTTATAAATGAAACTTTTATATGGCCCAGATGAAAAAGGAAATGAACTGACTTCTTAATAATTCTATTCCTAACATATTAGGGGCAATATATTATTTTGATAACCCGTGCGTTGCAGAGGGTATACAACTCGATCCCATCCTGAATTCAAAATGCTCAAAGTAAATGTTCCAACCTCCTTATATGCTCCTTGTACATAATATCATGGAATCACTCGCGGCGGAATTTTGGAAATCCATAGCAAAAAACTACAGGATAAAAATAAAATAGTCTATTTCCACGTACACTAGCAAAAAGTAGACCGGTTTCGGTTGTTACACCATCGTCAGTATACTGACGGATTCTATAGTGTACTGACGATGGTGTAACAACTGAAACCGGTCCACAGTTTGCTAGTGTACGTGGAAATAGACTATTTTATTTTTATCCTGTAGTTTTTTTTTGTCATGTTGGTATGTTTGGTCACTGAAAATTACGATGGTTGGACCTCGAAAGGAGAAGTTGTTTCGAGTAAAAACCCATCCAAACAATTTGATGCTTGAGATGTCAAGATCTCGAGTAATGTTTCATGTGAATAATCAGAAAGGAGTTGCGAACATGAAGGCAAAGTCTGCCATAATGTATGTGAGATACGATTGAATTACTGAAGATAGGTAGATACATAGGGGTATTATAATGGACCCTTGAAGAATACCATATTTACCTTGAGATCTCTTATGCATTTCGGAAGGCCATTTACGGCTATTATGGTGTAGAAACACAAGTAAAACTGCTAGCATTTATCGATGAGATTGTTGACTATTTAAATATGTGTAGTATACAATATTTTTTTAATTGGAACAAGTGAACCGAATCCCAGTTATTGTGGTTTTTAGTGTTGAGTGCTTGTGGTTTGAGAATTGAATTGCTTAGAAGAAGAAAAAAGTCAAAATTAGCTAAAATTAATAAACGGTGGGTAATTTAGTCTATTGGAGGGTAGAAAATAAGAGCGTTACGTTTGAAATCCGCTGATACGGCCATAGAACATGGCTAAAATTTATATTTTGATTTCCGGATTCTACGTACCTCTCGAGACATCATGTTAGAGGAGGAGTTGAATTTATCAAAAAAGTTAAGTAGCAGTGACAATGATGAAACAAAAAACACCGCAAATTATTACACAGCGGTTTATTATTTACCTGTATAGATGCCCCTTCTGCGTAGATCACTGTTTTCTGTGGTCAATACCTGCCCTCGTGCTCATCCAGGAAAGCCCTAAATCGAGTACTGGAGCCGGCCCGTGAATTACAGTGTCATAAAAATGCGCAGGATTCAATAATTAATTCAATGGTTAATTATTTGCTGTTATTCATGAACATAACGCTTGTTCAAGTTACAAAAGTACCTGTCAACAAAATCCAAAAGAGCCTCATTTTTCAAATGAAATAACATCACAGAACAACAACTCGACTTCATACAGCCATCCGTGATTAAAACCAGGTGCTCCCTATTATGGACCACAATTTATACCGTTTCATCACGATCATGTTGACGAAGCTTTTCGGTGCAAACGAACGGCTTGAATGTACAATGTTCGGGGTTGTCTAAATTAATTCTTTAGTTCGAGACTTAGAAATGTAAAAAAATTCCGTACCCTTCTACTGAGAGTTTTCGAGCTACGGCGTTCTGAAAATTGCAACCACTATTTATCACCTCTGAGATGGCTGGCAGTAATGCCGAGCTTCCAAACAGACCAACTAGACCCCACAGATGAGACCTAAAAACCAAATTTCATTAATTTTGGTTCATGGTAACTAGGAAAAGTGCGAATTACGGCGAACGGCGGGCAGACAGAAATTTTTTTATTGCATTTCCTGATTCTACATACTGTGAAACGGAAACCATCAAATTTTGATGGTGGTGGAGGTTCGTTATTGAAAATAATAAATCAAAAACACAAACATTAATTGCGATTTTATTTGGGTACATGGAATTGGATTTCGACAACACCGTTGAACCTCCCCCAGTGAAAGGGCGGATGGAGAACCTTCTGTCGCCGCATTTAGAACAAGGTCGTGTCAGGGGAGTTCAACGAAAGAGCGTGACCCTGAAAACTTTGGGTTTTCAACTTTCCAACCCCGCAAAAACCGATCGGGACCAACTTCTATCATTTAAATGGGTTTCCCACGAAAGGCCGCTCTTCGAAAACGGCGATGAGCAATGGACAACGCTTTGGATTCATTCCGGTGATCAGGTACTTCAACGTTTTCTCGAAAAACGTTGGGTTCATTGGTGTGATGTACCCACTGGTATTGAAAATAAAAAACGCTGCAAAGTCCTTGTACATGGGTTTATTATTCTATTGGACATACCTACAGAAATGTTGACTGTTCATTAATTGTTTCTTTCATGTGAAATAATTGCAACAGCTATTTCTGATGGTTTCCACCAATTTCGGCCCCCAAAACACGAATTAGGTAGGTACGCTCTTTTTTTTCTTCAAATTATCTTTGGTCATCGTTAGTGCCATTTAATTGTCTAGATTCACCTCTTCACACGTTTTCTAGTGTTATTATACAAATTGATGGTGATTTCAGACAATTTCCCAGGTTTTTGAGTCATAAAAAATCAATTTTGGGAGCTGAACCTTTGGTAAAACCTCAATTTTCGCTTCTTTGGTCAAAATCGACTTCACATTCGGTCTTGTCATCCGAAAAACATGGAAAACGATTCCACAAAAGCTCATGTTGCTAAAATGTTACTAAAACACTAAAACGCTGCAAAGTCCTTGTCACATGGGTTTATTATTCTACTGGACATACCTACAGAAATGTTGGCTGTTCATTTATTGTTTATTTCATGTGAAATAATCGAAATAGCTATTTCTGATGGTTTCCACCATTTTTGGCCCCTAAAACACGAATTAGGGGCCTTTTTTCTTCTTTTTTTTTCAATTTATGTTTGATCATTGGTAGTGCCATTTAACCTTCATGATCCACGTGTTGATACTACTTCCAGTGTTATTATGCAAATTGATGGTGATTTCAGACGATTTCCCAGGTTTTTGACTCATAAAAAATCAATTTTGGCAGCTGAACATTTGGTAGAACCTCGATTTTCCACTCTTTGGTCAAAATGGACTTCATATTCGGTCTTCTCGTCCCCAAAAACATGGAAAACGGTACCTCAAAAGCTCATGTTACTAAAACACAAAAAGTACCTATTTTTGTGCACATTTTCACTCATAACATCCCTGGGTATATTCCGATCGGGCTGAAAAGTTTCGGGACCCAAATAGGGCCCAAATGGAGCATGTGTGCTAAAGAACGACTTTTTTAGACCAAAAATGAAGCCTGTACACGTGATACGGCGGACGGACATTGCATTTTTGGAATCTACGCACCTTGAAACGGACAAGAAAAAATTTTGAGGGGGTGGTATAAAAATTTTTTGCTGACCGAATACATAGGTGTATTATTCAAAGAAATAATAAACCAAAAGTACCTATTTTTATACCCATTTTCACCCATAACACCCCTGGGCATATTCCAATCGGGGTGCAAAGTTTTGGGACACAACTGAATGTAAAATGGAGCATGTGAGCGAAAGAACGACTTTTTTAGACAGAAACTGAAGCCAGTATGCATGATACGGCGTACGGCAGGCGGATGGACTTGGCATTTTTTGAATCACGCACCTTGAAACGCACAAGAAAAAATTTTGAGGGGGTGTTATACAAATTTTTTGCTGAGCGAATACATAGGTGTATTATTCACGGAATAATAAACCAAAAGGGATTTACTGAAAGGTTGTTTATTTCCGCTAATACGCAAAAACTACACTGTTATATCGGTTTCTGTGATCGAACCACCTTCACTGACAAGCAATAACTGAGCTGAACTGTACTCGTATTGAATACACACAGAGATACACTGAATGGTCACACTGTTGGCCACTCAATGCAAACGAGAAAATATTAATTGAATTGCGATTCCGTTTGTCTGCACTGGTCATTGAACCTCGGAGACTCTACTATCCCCATGTTGTAACCTATTGTTGAACTTGTAAATTTTCCGAATAAAAATATTTCATTCTATTCTATCATCACTGTAGGGTCAAGGGCAGTCCGACTTGAAATCTGCGATCGTCATAATTTTAAACATCGAACCGGAAGGGATTATGAATGATAAAATGGAGCATTGTGTGAGAGGAGTGGAGGAAACTTCCTCATGAGCAGTACCTGTGGGTCTGAAAATGTACTTTTATTATTATTTATTTATTTTATTTGTTTAAATGAAAGTAGATTCCATCCTGAGAATTTCGGGACCAACCACACTCTCCTACGATTAGCACTGTGTTGTTTTGAAGGTAGAGGTGAGGCTTGGATTGGTGAGGTTTAGATGGAGATGAAGAGGTGATGGCAGCTAGCGTTTAAAAGGTTACCACCTATGGCGAAGCCAGGAAGGTTACCACCACGAAAAACGCTAGAGGATATGCCCAGACAGTTCCACCATGTCGGTTATCACCAGACCGGTTCCACCAATCCGAGTTCTTTTAGGTGAGAAAGGTAAGGAGGTATGAGATGAGAGAGAGAGAGAAGTCATCGACTTGAGGTTTGGGCGTAGAATGGAAGAGCCCAGCTCACCTTAGCCCTTTATAAGGGCGCCCTTCCACCCTCCTCCGGTCCTCGGACGGTCGTTAGAAGCCGTTGGAGGATCGTCGGAGGGAGATGGCAACCTAAACCCCTCTGGTCATGTAGGCCACCATTTCTTTGCTTTATTCAGAACAATCTTAATGTCTACATGGAGTAGTATATCTAGAGGGGAAGCATGACAAGCCATGATAAGCAGTGTTTATTCTGATTTTTTAGAAATTTCATGCACTAGTGACGTCACACCGGGAAAGGGGGCTCCTGCCTAGTTGGGAGGGGTGCAATGACATCACTATTACAGGAAACTCCTAAAAATCGTGGAATTAAAAACTAATTTCGTATGAAAGTGCGGTTGGTGTCAAAATTCTTAGGATGGAATCTACTTTTTTTTTTTTTTAAATAACTGAACTCGTAAGTACTCCGCATTGTACCGAAACATTTTTCTTGGATGTTCCGATTTTAATTAAAATCTGGAACGAAAATGAGGTAAAATTCGTAGTTTTCCATTTTCCATCAATTTAAAACTAACCGACTTGTTTCATTGGGTGTTTAAGTCACCCTTCTGCGTAAAAAAGTGTTCCGGAAGCTCGCTGGTGCTCTCATAACATTCTCCGGCTCCGTCAGTTCGCTCGCTGGACCCTCATCAAATAGGTATTGTGATGTTCACTCATGTTGATCGCAGTTGTTACGTCAAGTTTAGCAAAATCCCGTTGTCCTAGCTTGAAGCCCAGCTTTCCATCAAATTTTTGCTGCGGAAATTCTCTGAAGCTTGTGGTGAATAGGGACAATTTCAGCAGCAAGTCCAAGTTTCGTGTTACTAAATTTTAAAAATAACAACTATTGAACAGCTTTATGATTGTGGATCACGTTCAAACTGCAGTTATCCTGCCCGCAGTTTGCTCTTGGGCATAAATAAATGCAGCGCAGTCCCGAACTGCAGTGCACTCCCCGCATTCTACCGAATTTCCTCGCGAAACGAGTGGCTTTGGCATCTGAATTATAAGAAGAACGAGAAACAGCATCGCCAATCACACCGCTTGCTTTGCATAATTTCATTAAGCATTCATTCTTGTTAGTGACGTAGTGTCAGTGGCAGAATCGAATAAGGTTTCTACCGAAGTCAAAAGGACTCGTTGATATATAATGTCGCATATGCCCTTTGCACTTCTCTCTTCAGTTAGTTGGATTTGCGTTGGGGAGACGCAGGTTGAAAGCAGGTTTCCATTGATAATACCGAGTGGGAATTTCCTTGATGCGGGTGAAACATGTTCGTAATTTACATACCTATCCTTAGTATATAATGTTCATTAGTTTTCTATCTAGGTAGTTCATCTTCAATCCCTGTATCCTTCAAATATACAACGGCTTCATAAAACGAAGGTAACATAAATTAATGAAGTGTGTTTGCTATTGGATGAGAAATCACGAATCTAGCTTCGAATAAAAGAGTAAAAAGTAGCAGAGGGCTCATAATTTATAATACCCGATTAGATTAGCTCCTCTCGTTAATGAAGTCGGGTGTAGGCGACCATTTCAGCCACACTTCTGTACCTTTCTTGAGTTTCGAGTACTGTATTTCATTATCTTTCGAAATGTAATAGACAAATTTGATTATCCATGTAGTATAACACCGAAACTAGCTTTTAGCGAATTTTCAAAGGAAATGAAGCTATTGTATTCTGAACTATTGCAATGGGTAAATTTTTGAAATTTTTATACAGGAAAATCCGTTTTGGAGCATCCTAATGTTATTTATGTTGTTTATGTGTCCATCTAGACCAGTGGTTCTCAACGGGGGCGATAACGCCCCCGTGGGGGCGGTAGAGGGGTACTGAGGGGCGGCGAACTTGTTTTGGGCGGTAGGGGGGCGGTGAGCACCTGCCTGAACACTTCAACAGGTTCAGGAATCTTTTCGATTCAGTGCTTGAGATGTATTTAGGTACATCTGAGAGGCCGATAGCTACAATTTATAATCGATGTTGCTTACTTGACCGATAAATTCGCCAAATTCGATGGAATCAATTCGCAACTTCAAGGTGATGAACTCAATTTAATAAAAATGAAATCTGTTATTTCTGCCTTCCAAAATAATCTCACTTGCAAGCTGAGTTTTGGCCGCAACGAAGTTGTGATTTGCCAGTTTTCAATCCTGTCGGATAAGTATAGTGAATAGTATCATGTAAGTATAAGAATATTGAAATCTCTTTGATGAAACAGTTTACTGTGAACACCTGGAGTCTTTGCATAGATCTTTTCCGAACGTTTTGAGAATATTTTGTCCTCAATGGGTCATGAATCCTCTGTGCACATTGAGAAAACAGAGGTTAAGATTCAGGAAATATTGGCTGAACTTTCAACTAGTGAGACGTAGAAAGCCAGTTCCCAGGATGGATGGTAGGCTCACGGAATTTTGGCTTCAAGCTAACATCAGTTACCTCTACGCTGGAGTGCGGAATGTCGTTAAAAAAAACAGTCAATCGCCTCCCTATTCTACCTCGTCGATCGAGGGTTCATTACTGTTACTGATTTCCTTAATATTATAACAACAACAAAAACTCCACCCCTTGACTCCGGATGATGCCTCTGTACTTACTTCGAATGAAAAAGAATAAAAACGGAGTTATTGAAAGGTTGTCTATTTCCACTGATAGGTACACGAAAAATACGCTGATACATACATACAAACTTTCAATAACCCCGTTTTTATTCTTTGAAATGGGTTTCCACGATTCCGCCGCGAGTGATTTAGTTCGTTCGAATGAGACTATGAAACATGGTGTGTACGTGTTCTTGCTCAAAATACCGATAATGAGACGATTCAAGGTTCAAGGTTGTGCCCAACTTTTAAACGACTGGAACGATTTTGATGGGGATTTTTGCATCGTGTTCTAGGGGATCCTAAATGGGAGGTCCTGATGTTAGAATCCATTTATACCCGTGAGTTTTCCGGGAAACGACAGAAAATTTCACAACCGTACTGGTTGAAAGATCTGTCGGAACCTCCCTTTCACAACCCATTTTTATACCTCTTCGAAATTTCCACGGAATGTCTGGTACCAACGGAGCAACGACGGTGAAAAGGAAGAACGTCGCGAGAGAAATTCGAAACAGTTAATGAGTCACTTCAGTGACGTTTTTCGGCCGTAGGTCCATGCTAAAAGAAATCGTCTCGGCATCTAGTAAATGAGACTTGTGCCTTCATCTCACTAACATTAAACCTCATTTTTAAGAAATAATGCGCTCAGAACCACATAAATCCCACACGCAGCTGTGTGTATTACGTCTGCTATTACGTTCTGTTTTAATGGTCTATTCAATTACATTATTCCTTTAATTAGAATTTTACTATTTGGACCCCCCCCCACCATTTTCCATACCCAAACTTAAGGATTTTCAAATTAGGTGGGCGTTCAAAAATATTCAACTCCTAAAGGGGGCGGCAGGTTTAAAAAGGTTGAGAACCACTGATCTAGACGATATCTGACCGTGGGTGCATGATGAAAATGCCGGATTTGGGCGAAATGTTCGTATTGCCGAACAAAAGGATGAGCTCGAAGATGAGCAATTCTCAAAATTTCTGAGGGGGTCAAATTTGAGTTTTTAGGGGTCAAAAATCGGTAAAAACGGCTGAAATCGCGAACAATTGATATAGAATCACTGGAAGTTGTATGAAACGGTGATTAAAGACAGAAAAATACCGTTTCAGTTGTTTTTCATACAGAACAGGTCAAATTTGGATGGGGGGGGGGAGGGGAGGGGGGTCAAAAATGTGTGTTAACGGCTAAAATCAGCATTAATTCATCTGACTTTGTGTGGGATGGTGATTCACGGCGGAGGGAGTATTTCGATGAAGAAAATATTTTTCTCAAAAAAATTGGGTCAAATTTGACTGTCAAAAGTCGGTAAAAATGGCTAAAATCACGAAAAAATTAAACACTTTACGAAAAGTGGTACGGTTTCTCGCTATGTCATCTTTTTACGCAGTAGCACGATTATTTCTTTAAAAATTTGCTCTTGTAGCAATGCTGCATGACCGGGTTTTATTTAATGAAATGGGTGGGCTCAACAGAACTATTTCCCTGGTGAAGAAGTTCCGAGTGGCCCCCCACACTTGGTAAAGGAGTAGAGAATTAAAGGAAGCAATGGCAATCAGTAATAGTGTATTTCAAAGAAGTTCAACATGACCAGTAAACTTCGGTTCGGGGGCCGGAATATTACTGGTGGCTTAACGTATTAATCGGGCACAAATAGATGTCAAGTTTGTCAGAACATTAAAGCCAAAGCTTTGATAAGGTCAACCTTCAATGAAGCCGATCTCCCCGAGATAATATTATTCAGTTGTGAATTCCATACCTGTTGAACTTAGATGGTTGTGTTTTAATATGGGGGGGATACGAAACTTCTTCACCGGGGAAATAGTTCCGTTGAGCCCCCCATTTGTTTAATCAGCTTGTTTCGCCATTATATTTAATGGATAATCAAATAAGGTTATAAAATTTCGAATGACAGTGACATACAGCATTTGAAGCACTGGTGTTTCCCCCTTTAAAAAAAAGCCGAAAAATGTGGCAGAAATTGTCGCTTGTGGGGGGGGGGGGGCATACGGAACTGCACGGAAATGCAAATTATAAGTTAGCTTTTACCTAACTTTTAACTTGTGGCAGGCTCGAAAAAGAAAAATCTACCCTGTTTCAATGGGACCATCGGAAAACCAGTTCCAAATTATTCGGTAACACTAGGAGTTTTTTCCGGGCATTGGCCTTTATTTCCTTTCAGCCATAATGCAATGCAACTACAAATATGCACTGTAACTGCAATCTTAATGCATATGACTAATACAAAATTTAAAAAAAATAATTGATCCTGCATCATAAAAGAAATTTCTAAAATCTTAGTTTTTCATGGTCGAACATTAATTGCTCTACAAAAACAATACACTTCCTTATGTATCTTTTCACTGGTAGTACTCATTATCGTGTGGAGACTGAAAGGTTGTACCTAGTAGCTCCTCACAAATATTGCTGAATAGCAGCTGTCTTGCAATGCTCGAACTCTCGCATTCCAATGAAATGCGTTCCATAGTTCCCTCCATCACTCCTCCATATCGGCACAACGCCTCCTCTTCTTTGGTAATTAAGCTAAATTTTTTCAAGTAACTCGTCGAGCGGTTGTTTTAAAATATGACACCGTATAGGTCCGTATAGAGCGCGTATTTGGGCTTCCCCTTTTTGTGCCATGGTTTTGAGGAAATTTTCTGAATTTTGGCTATACAATTTCGGCCGGACGGATACATACTGAACTCATTTTCCCACTCTCGGATGGCCGCTCGATGAAATGAATATACAAATCGGTGTAAGGTTAGCTGGCTTCCTCTTCAACTTGATCTAATCGAGCTGTTTCGTCATCCTTCTTATTTCCCCTTATATTTTGGTGTCCTCTAACCCACACGAAACAAATATTTACACCTGTGTTTCTGAGGCCAGAAGAGATGTTAATTATTTTCGATTCCAGTGCATTTAATTTCAAGTTTGGCCGAAAATTCTTTATTTTTTCCAACGCACTGCGACTTTCTGTGAAAATTATATTTTGCTGTCCGGCTTCAGGATTATTCGCAATAGTTTCCACGGCTGTATTTTTATTCCAGAGTTCTACTGTGCAGTTAGAGCTTACGTCCCAAAGTGGTTTGGATTTGTTGAGACACTTCACACTTGGTCTTGCCTTGCTTCTTTCGAGAGACAGTTTTGTAGTTTGTAACGAGACCAACCTAAGATGTGTTGTGGTGAACTATGAAGATCCTCCGCTCGCAAAAAAAGCTCTTCAGTACTCTTCAATATTACAGTCAGTCCATTCTATTGATTTTAAGGAGTTATTTCATTCAGAAGAACTCTTTCGAAGATGAAACTTACAGCTAACTTTGTTGACTGGCTGTTCTCGATTCAATAGGGCGTTTTCAAGTTTCAAAGGAAGACTTTTCTAGTGAATGGTTTCATTTCAAGACGGAAAGTTTCATTTCTTTCGAAAAACAGGTTTAATTTGAATGAAAAATGCTATAGGTAACAGCCACTCGTAAACAAAAGCCTCAGTTGGTACCTATGTGGTGTTTTCCACGTTCATTAAAAATCGTTCTTTTAGTATATCTACCAGAAATTTAAATGTCCATCCGCGGCTGGAATCGAAAAAATGCTGCAAAGTCCTTGTCACATGGGTTTATTATTCTGTTGGACATACCTACAGAAATTTTGGCTGTTTATTTATTGTTTATTTCATGTAAAATAATTGAAATAGCTATTTCTGGTGGTTTCCACCAATTTTGGCCCCCAAAACTTGAATTAGGTACGCTACTTTTTTTTTCAAATTATCTTTTATCATTGGTAGTACCATTTAATCGTCTTGATCCACGTCTTGATACTACTTTCAGTGTTATTATACAAATTGATGGTGATTTCAGACGATTTCCCAGGTTTTTGACTCATAAAAAATCAATTTTGGGAGCTGAACATTTGATAGAACTCAATTTTCCAATCTTTGGTCAAACTCCACTTCATATTCGGTCTTCACGTCCCCAAAAACATGGAAAACGATATCTCAGAAGCTCATGTTACCAACATGTTGCTAGAACGCAAAAGTACCTATTTTTACACACATTTTCACTCATAACATCCCTGGGTATATTCCGATCGGGCTGAAAAGTTTCGGGACACAACTAGGGCCCAAATGGAGCATGTGTGCGAAAGAACGATTTTTTTTAGACCGAAAATGTAGCCGGTACACGTGATACGGCGGACGGACATTGCATTTTGGTTTATTATTCTGTGAATAATACACCTATGTATTCGCTCAGCAAAAATTTTTGTAACGCCCCCTCAAAATTTTTTCTTTTCCGTTTCAAGGTGCGTAGATTCCAAAAATTCAATGACCGTCCGCCGTATCACGTGTACAGGCTTCATTTTCGGTCTAAAAAAGTCGTTCTTTCGCACACATGCTCCATTTGGGCCCTAGTTGTGTCCCGAAACTTTTCAGCCCGATCGGAATATACCCAGGGGTGTTATGAGTGAAAATGTGTGTAAAAATAGGTACTTTTTGCGTTTTAGCAACATGTTGGTTACATGAGCTTTTAAGGTATCGTTTTTCATGTTTTTGGGGACGAGAAGACCGAATATGAAGTCGATTTTGACCAAAGAATAGAAAATTGAAGTTCTACCAGATGTTCAGCTCCCGAAATTGATTTTTCTGAGTCAAAAACCTGGGAAATCGTCTGCAATCACCATCAATTTGTAGAATAACTCTGGAAAAAGTGTCAACAAGTGGATCAAGACGATTAAATGGTACTATCAATGATCAGAGATAATTTATTTAAAAAAATAAATAAATAAACAGCCAACATCTCTGTAGATATGCCCAATAGAATAATAAACCCATGTGACAAGGACTTTGCAGCGTTTTTTGAATCTACGCACCTTGAAACGGAAAAGGAAAAATTTTGAGGGGGTGTTATAAAAATTTTTTGCTGAGCGAATAGGTACATAGGTGTATTATTCACAGATTAATAAACCAAAAAGGAGCGTACCTAATTTGTGTTTTGGGGGCCAAAATTGGTGGAAACCATCAGAAATAGCTATTTCAATTATTTCGCATGAAGGAAACAATAAATGAACAGCCAACATTTCTGTAGGTATGTCCAGACGAATAATAAACCCATGTAACAAGGACTTTGCAGCGTTTTTATTTTTGAAGCAGTTCGTCCACGAACATAGGGAACTGTTCGCCAGTAACAGTTCTGATCGCACCCATCTTACCCGCTTTGGAGCGTCCACATTTCGTATCCCGCAGCACCTCCTTGAATTATACAAGAAGGGTGTGAGGTACAAAGCCATCGGTGTGCACAACCAGTTCTTCACTCACCTCCAGTCTTCAATAGTAATATGGAATTCCGCGAGCAATTCAGCGCTAAGCTTCAAAAGAGCCGTCAAAAGTTTTTTAATTGAAAAAGAACTTTTACTCCATCAAGGACTTTCATGAACTTTGATCTTTCAGTCTATGTTGCGACAATTGCCCTACATGTTACTCGAATATTTTTTAATTGTTTCTATGTGCCATGGCAAGTTAAAAATAAAAAAAAAACTACATAAATCGACTGTGTAGTCGATTATGTGCGTTTGTGGAATGCGATACCTTTGAGTCGGGAATGGAACTACAGGGAAGTTTCTAGAATAGGGCTATGGTGTTCTGAGAAAGGTGGTGGATCTGTTTCGAAGTCCAAAATCGTCGCAATTGCAAGGAATCGCAATGTCCCTGTCGGCACGAATATCCTTCTAGGAGATAAACATGAGGAATATTAAAAATTAAAATGAAGTTTTCTGTTTTAGCATCCAAGGCCCACGACCCTGCTGTGCGGCGCACAGCGGTCGTGTGGGTTCTGCATCATTTTGATTGCTTTTCGTCACTAAGTCAAGGAACTAGGGAAGTGAAATGTTCAGGAGGTATAATTTCAAGGACATGTATATGTTTTTCTGAGTGCTGAACATGAATTTGAAATTCGCCCACAAACGTTTTGGCTGGAAAACCTTTTTTTTTTGTTTTAAACAAATGCCAATACAGTTCGAATTTGTCTAAAGTAATTTTTTGTAAAAACAAAATGAAAGGAAGAATAAATTTAAAAAATCTTTCACTACAAAAAATTCTGATTTTGGTTTATTATTCTGTGAATAATACACCTATGTATTCGGTCAGCAAAAAATTTTTATAACACCCCCTCAAAATTTTGGTTTATTATTTTCAATAATGAACCATTGGAATCGAGCATGAAAAAAAAAATTCTTACCCCCCCTCAAAATTTGATGGTTTACGTTTCAAGATATGTAGAATCCAAAACTGCAATAAAAATATTTCTGTCTGTCCGCCGTACGCCGTACGGGCCACTTTTCTTAGTTACCACGAAAAAAATTGATGAAATTCGGGTTATAGGTTCCGTTCGGCGTCTAGTTGGTCCTCGAAGCTCGACGTTACTGTGAGTCATCTCTAAGGGGTTCAAAATAGGGGTTGAAATTTTCAAAACGCCTATACCATTTTTTTACGTAAATATTTTTACGGTTTTAAATAGTTCTTGAACTTGCGAGTTTTTTAAGACCATCCGGAGCATCGTACGTCCTGCCGTTCGTTCACAGTAAGGCCCCGAAGTTTGCACCGACAGGCATTTTCGACTCCAGTGTGAATGAAATTGTATACAATCCAAACCAAATCTCGTAACCAGAGACGCGCCCACAATAGGAATTTGTGAATACGGCCAATCATTGGTAGGGATCACCTGATTATATTGGCGGAGTATGAAGTCGAGTTGGTTGTTCTGTGATATCATTTCATTTGCAAAATGATGGCTCTATTGGAGTTTGTTGGTAGGTAGTGAAACTTGAACGAACGTTGAAGTATTATTGATGGGTAAATTATTACTACGGTAAATCATTACTCAACGGTAAATTATTACACAACGGTTCATTATACCATCTACGTAGAAGGGGCTGGAGTTTGTTGGTAGGTACTTTTGCGACTTTTTTCACTCCTCATCAACAATTTCTTTTCAGAACTTCATTATGTGTGTTTCTTTTTGTTAGGTACTGTTTGTCATCAGCAGAATTATTTTAGCAACATTTAACTCGTGATTTAGGTAGGTACCTAGTAACGAGTACGGGGTTAGGTACTAACCTACGGAGTGTCTGCGATCTACATAATATGCATATAATAGAATAGTACATATCATATTATATAGACGGGTTATCTATACATAGAGCTGTGATCTGTAGAAGGGTATTCTATACAAAATAATAAACCGTTGTGCAGGGATTTGCAGCGTTTTTTGTTTTCCGTTTCAAGGTGCCTAGATTCAAAAAATGCAATGTCCGTCCGCCGTCCGCCGTACGCCGTACGCCGTCCGCCGTATCACGTGTACCGGCTTCATTTTCGGTCTAAAAACGTCGTTCTTTCGCACACATGCTCCATTTGGGAGCATTTTTTTTTTCAGCCCGATCGGAATATACCCAGGGGTGTTATGAGTGAAAATGTGTGTAAAAATAGGTACTTTTTGCGTTTTAGCAACATGTTGGTAACATGAGCTTTTGAGGTATCGGTTTCCATGTTTTTTTGGACGAGAAGACCGAATATGAAGTCGATTTGGACCAAAGAGGGGAAAATTGAGTTCTACCAAATGTTCAGCTCCCAAAATTGATTTTTTATGGGTGAAAAACCTGGGAAATCGTCTGAAATCACCATCTGTTTGTATAATAACCCTGGAAAAAGTGTCAACACGTGGATCAAGACGATTAAATGGCACTACCAATGATCAAAGATAGTTTAAAAAAAAAAAAGTACCTAATTTGTGTTTTAGGGCCCAAAATTAATGGAAACCATCAGAAATAGCTATTTCGATTATTACGCATGAAAGAAGCAATAAATGAACAGCCAACATTTCTGTAGCTGTGTCCAATAGAATAATAAACCCATGTGACAAGGACTTTGCAGCGTTTTTAGTTCTATAAATGCCTTTCAGAAGGCTGTGTAGATATTATAATAGTAAATAAAAGTAGGCGATGAACTACATAGGAGTTTTAGCAGTGGTACCAACCAGTTAAGCCTAACAGAAATTAAGATAATTCTGATCGTGCGATTCTGAACAAGTAGGTACTTTACCAATTCCCTGCTACATTGAAACGCGAGATCCAGTTTTATGAGTTTTTACCAAAATGATGCCAATTCACTCCACCGCAGTCTGGAACGTGCTATTCGAAATGCTTCACCAAATGAAAGCAAAGTGTACGTAGCTGTATATAGTAACTGTGTATATAAATGACATGTGATTATAAAAACTTAGTTTTTACCAGAAATAAATCAATGGACAATTCAAAAAAAAAAAAAAAACGCTGCAAAATCCTTGTCATATGGTTTTATTTTTTTTTTTTCATGCGTAATAATTGAAATAGCTATTTCTGGTGGTTTCCACCAATTTTGGCCCCCAAAACTTGAATTAGGTACGCTACTTTTTTTTTCAAATCATCTTTTATCATTGGTAGTACCATTTAATCGTCTTGATCCACGTCTTGATACTACTTTCAGTGTTATTATACAAATTGATGGTGATTTCAGACGATTTCCCAGGTTTTTGACTCATAAAAAAAAAAAAAAAACCACAGTCATGCAGCATGGCTATAAGAGCGAATTTTCGAAGAAATAACCACGTTCCTTAGTCTTCAAAGTGCTCCAGTTTGAGAACGGAATGAGATATCGCAATTCTGATTTCACCATCGTGTTCAGCGTACAAAAACCTTTAAAATGAGGGGTCACTTGTTAGAAAATAACATTTTGGGGATTTTTGGGTAATTTTTGCGCACTTTAAATGCTCTAATTTGAGAACGGATCAAGATATCTAAAATCCGATTCCACCATCGTGTTCAGCGTGCAAAAACCTTTAAAATGAGGGGTCACTTGTTGGAAAATAACATTTTGGGGATTTTTGGGTAATTTTTGCGCACTTTAAATGCGCCAAAACCCTCCTTAGAGTAGGCCAATTTCGCCCATCTTCGAACTTAGCCTTTCGATTGCCAAGATAGATTTTTTGTGCAAATTTGAGCTGTTTATCTCAATTCTATCGAGAGTTATCGTCTGGAGTGACACATATATATATAAATATATATATACATATAAAAAAGTGTTAAATTTCAGGAATCGTTTTAGAATGGTCTGAAACGGATTTCTATGAAGAAAATTTCCAAAAATTTATATTATTTAAATTTCGAAGCCATTGCAATAGCTTCATTTTCTTTGAAAATTCGCTAAAAATCAATTTTGGGAGCTGAACATCTGGTTCAACCTCAATTTTCCACTCCTTGGTCAAAATCGACTTCATATTCGATCTTCTCGTCCCCGAAAACATGGAAAACGATACCTCAAAAGCTCATGTTACTAACATGTTACTAAAACACAAAAGTACCTATTTTTCACACATAACATATATGATTATATTCCGATCGGGCTGAAACGTTTCGGGACACAACTAGGGCCCAAATGTGTGCGAAAAAACGACTTTTTTAGACCGAAAATGAAGCTTGTACACGTGATACGGCGTACGGCGGACGGCGAACGACGGTCGGACATTGCATTTTTGGAATCTACGCACCTTGAAACGGAAAAGAAAAAATTTTGAGGGGGTGTTATAAAAATTTTTTGCGGAGCGAATACATAGGTGTATTATTCACAGAATAATAAACCAAAAAGATATCATGATAAAGGATGGGTGTGATGGGTGATGGGGGGGGGGGGGGGGGGTTGCGTGTTATGTCGCAAAGCGTCTTACGTGGTTTTGGATTCGCTTCCCATCGCGAAACGCACCTAAAGAAGTTTGCACTTCTAATTAATAAAACCGACGAAAAGCCGTTGTTTCACTAACTGGTGCACGAACCTTCATGTTGGATGGTTATTCTTTATCGGAAAGATAAAACAATGGCTGTGCGTGTGTGGCTCTTCTGTGTTGCCGTCATGTGCAGTTGGTGTTCGTGATGTGCAGAGGCCCGTTTCTGGGGATCACAGCGATGTCACGGAGCGAACGGGGAAACCAGGAAGGACGTGCCGTTGAGTGGTAGACGAGGTATTTGTGGCGGTGGGGGGGGGGGTTGTCGCCAAACACGCCACCTCGACATCAGGCCTGACAAGTGTTCCGCGGTTTTATATTATATTATATTATATATATACACATTCGTCGGCCTTGTATAAATATGTCCTCTGGGGGATTCGTATCGAAAACGTTTCTCGCTAAATAATTCATGTAGGTACCAAACATTTTGGACCTACTGCTACCGCGTATTTTCTTCAAAATTTCGCTGATAAAGAATATTGACCTAATTCCAGATTAGCTGGGCATCCAAGTGCTCCGCGGTTTTATATTATATTATAATACAAATTCGTCGGCCTTATAGATAATTATATATCTCTGGGGGATTCGTATCGAAAACTTGTGACAGTGTGGCTGTTCTCGAGTAGTTTTTTAGTCCGATGAAGACACCATCACTTGGGGGTCACTTGGCGGAAGCCTAATCGATATCCCTTCTTAACCGGTGATAGTCTCGCTGGTCTAGGAGGGGGACTCTCGAGGGTCCACACCCACTGTCACACTCAGTCACATGGTAGCAGATCGTGGTTTGGTGTGGTAGTATGCGCTGAGTAATTCACCATACTCCAGACCACGAGGGTAGGTATTGACCACAGAAAACAGTGATCTACGCAGAAGGGGCATATATTTCACTCCACATCAACAATTTTCCTTCAGAACTTCATTATTTGCGTTTCTTTTTGCCATTTTAATTACTGTTTGTCATCGACAGAATTATTTTAGCAACATTTAACCCGTGATTTAGGTAGGTACCTAGTAACGAGTACGGGCTTAGGTACTAACACCTACGGAGGGTCTGCGATCTACATAATATGTATAGACTAGTACATATTATATAGACGGGTTATCTATACAGAGAGCTTTGATCTGTAACCGAAGGGTATTCTGTACAAAATAATAAACCGTTGTTCAGGGATTTGCAGCGTTTTTATTTATATCACTCGATATTTAAACCACTTCATCCTTTTATCAATTCTGCGGTTGCTCGATAGTTCATTCCATGAAATTGTCACCCTTTGAGAAATATATAAATCCACCCCTTGGGTAAATTTAGCTTCCCCTTAATTCTCCCCTTAAACAAACTTCTTGGAGCTTTATTCCTTAATTACCCAATAAAGGGTATCGACTCAGAGCAGAATCGTTACGAACTAAATCACTCGCGACGAAATCGTGGAAACCCATTCAAAGAAAAACGGAGTCATTGAAAAATAGTCTATTTCCACTAATACACGAAAAACGCAAAAAACACTGTTATACCGGTTTCGGTGATCAAACCATCGTCAGTAACACACAATAACTGAAGGCATGTTGGAGAGGAGACCTTATATATAGTCACAAAGTGTCTCATCACAACCAATCCCAATCGACCACATTTCACTTTGTGACTATATATAAGGTCTCCTCTCCAACATGCCTTCAGTTATTGTGTGTTACTGACGATGGTTTGATTACCGAAACCGGTATAACAGTGTTTTTTGCGTTTTTCGTGTATTAGTGGAAATAGACTATTTTTCAATGACTCCGTTTTTCTTTGCAGAATCGTTGTCTACTAACTTAATATCTTCCCTTCTCCTATAATACCTAGCACCTATTTAAAAGAAATTATTTTATTAGTGCAGTTTAGGAGTGACCAAATCCGAGCAGAGTCGAGGTAAAAATAATATTTCCCACTCTTTTACAATATGCGTGGGGAGCGTGTGGCTCCCAGTGACGCAGGCAGAAATTCGAACTACTTTTGGGCCTCTCAGGCCCTCGCGTCCCGTTATGCACTAAAAAGCGTTGTCCGTTGGAAGATGTTTGTAAATTAATGGTTGAGCACTATTCGCGCAGGCAATACCTTCCGCGTGGTTGTACTCGTAGTGAACTAAAAGTCGCCAGAAGCGAGAGTTCGAGGCGGTGCGGGAACGAAATCAAATCCAATCCCGCCCCCATTTCCCATCAGGCAGATGCAATCCTCCTATTTCCGTATCACTTCAGCTTCCGACTGGTGAACCGTTTCCTCTTCAAAAGCCGTTATGTCATCCTCCTCCCTCCCCATCAAAAACATCCATAACAAGTGACTTAGGTACCAACCGTTCATATTGTATAATGATATATGCACGAGTATACCCGAGGTTCAAGGCCGAATGAGTATCGATAATTTTTATGCCAGACGATTCATTGAAGGGCATGTACAAGTTCAAGGCTTCCAGTTACACAGTCGCGTTATAGACAGCATAACGAAGAAGAACAATCTTTCCGAACAGTATTTTATTTTCTTTATACAGATCCGTACTAGTATGTTGATAATTGAATTGAATTGAATTATTTTCTAATTTTCCACAACAAGACATATACCAGAACAATTTGCTGTTATCAGGAAAATTACCCCCTCACATTTTTATGCTAGGCTTTGTGTTGCGGGAGGGGAGTCACTATCTGTGTGCCACGAACTAAATCACTCGCGAAGAAATCGTGGAAATTCCTTTCAAAGATAAACGGGGTTATTGAAAAAATAGGCTATTTCCACTTATACATGAAAAAGCGAAAAACACTGTTATACCGGTTTCGGTGATCAAACCATCTTCAGTAACAAACAATAAGTAGCTAAGTTTCGGTGATCAAACCATCGTCAGTAACACACAGTAACTAGCTAAGTTATTGTTTGTTAGTGACGAAGGTTTGATCACCGAAACCGGTATAACAGTGTTGTTTGCGTTTTTCGTGTATTAGTGGAAATATAATATTGCTTCCGAGTCTGCGAAGCAGCGGAAGCCTTGTGTTCACTTTCGTGAGCCAAAATTTTTTTTTCTTCAGAAATCAAAATTTCCACTCGCATTTTGCGTTTCAAAGCCTACTGAACAAATTTGGTTCCGTGTCTGTGGGTCTGTGAGTCTGTGAGTCTGTCTGTCCGCATTTCCTTGTTACAGCCATAACTTCCACGATTTTGAATTGATTCAGCTCAAATTTTGAGGGATGGTGCGGATAAGGCCCCTTGAGGTCCCATACAAATTTCAACATGATTGATCCAGCAGTACGCCCTGTGCATGCGCTAACGTTAAATTCAACAAACACGCATAACTTTCACAATTTTGATTCAATTTCGCTCAAATTTTCAAGGGTTGTTTGTACAAGGCCTAGTGAGTTCCAGTATGAATTTCAGCATGATCGGACCCTCGGTGCGCTCTGCGCATGCGCTGACGTGAAATAGATTCAATTTCCTTGTTACAGCCGTAGTAACCAAAGATTTCACCCAATTTCAATGTAATTCTCAGGGATTAAGCGGGTAGGGCCCATTGAGGTCCCATATAAATTTCAACATGATAGAGCCAGCGGTTCGCCCTGCGCATGCGCTAACGTGAAATTCTTCAAACACGCATAACTTTCGCAATTATGTATAATGGACGTAATGTATTATGGACGTCATGTTATGTAATGTGTATATTTCATGTAATGTTATGCAATGTTATGTTATGTAATGTAATGTAATGTAATGTAATGTTATTTTGCTTCCGAGTCTGTTCTATTTTATAATGGGTCACTCTGATTGACGAGGAAGCTCCTGTGCCATCACCTTGGCAGTGTATTTTTTCAATAACTCCGTTCAATAACTCCGTTTCAATCAACGTCCGGATATTGAAAGGATGCACCAGTTCCTCATAGTAATATCTGTGAGGAACTGGTGCATCCTTTCAATATCCGGACGTTGATAAGCACAGAAAGTGAAAAAATTCATAAAGAGCTGTATTCCTTTTTTCAATCGATTAATTTTAGAGCGTAAACCTGAACACTAGAAACTATTTATAATATAAAGTAAACGTGTAATTTTCAAGTAATTTGATTCTATATTTGAGATAATTGTATATTATGGCTGAAAGGAAATTAAAATCGATGCCAAAAAAAAAAAAAATACTCCGTTTTGGTTTATTATTCTGTGAATAATACACCTATGCACTCGCACAGCAAACAATTTTTATAACACCCCCTCAAAATTTTTTCTTTTCCGTCTCAAGGTGCGTTGATTCCAAAACGCTGCGAAGTCCTTGTCACATGGGTTTATTATCCCATTGGACTTACCTACAGAAACGTTACAGAACCTATAGAAACGTGATACACAATTTTGAGGGGGTGTTATACAAATTTTTTGCTGACCGAATACATAGGTGTATTATTCACAGAATAATAAACCAAAAGCAGCGTACGTAATTCAAGTTTTGAGGGCCCAAATTAGTGGAAACCACCAGAAATGGCTATTTAAATTATTTTACATGAAAGAAACAATAAATGAACAGCCAGCATTTCTGTAGGTATGTCCAGTAGAACGAATTTTTTAGACCGAAAATGGAGCCGGTACACGTGATACGGCGGACGGACATTGCATTTTTGGTATCTACGCACCTTGAAACGGAAAAGAAAGAATTTTGAGGGGGTGTTATAAAAATTTTTTGCTGAGCGAATACATAGGTGTATTAGGTATTCACAGAATAATAAACCAAAAGGAGCGTTTTCCGTAAAAAAAACAACGGTAGCGCCCCCGTAGATTGGCACTAAATGATAGTCCCTCAGAAGTTGTGCATCCGTAAATATTATGCGGTCACGGATGCACTCTATAAATTTATCCGTAACCCGCTTGTTGAAGGATCGTCAATGGAAACACCAGTGGTTTCCGTGGTGTACTATTTCGGCAAAATCAACGGATGATCATTTTCACGGGAGTACCCCGAAAATCCCCGTATAAGTGTAGTGATTTCCGTTGGTTAATCCTTCAACGTTCCATCGCACGCCCGTGGGTGTTTGTACGGGTCGTCATAGCCCCACCCTTGACTAACCCGTAACAATCCATCACCTCCCCGTAGCGTGAATATCCCTGGACTCTCCCTAGGTTTTCTCTAGCCCACCCTTCACTGTCCTTCGGTGCCCTTCCTTCAATGATCCGTGATTGTAAGGGAATCACGGCGGATGGTTAACGGACAGGCTGAGGAAACGCAACCCTCCATTGCCTTTCCGTTGAGGATGCCCCCATAGAAACACACGGGCCCTTTATGAACGAGCAACGGAGAGACGTGTACTACCTTCACCTCCCCCTCAACCGGTTAACGGAGACGACGAGGCAGTGCACGTCTCTCCGTCATCGTCCGTATAGGGTACGTAACCATCTACAGAGCACCCTTCACGGACGAGCTACTGAGGATGACTGAGAGACGTCCGCTGCCTCAACGGCTCCCACTAAAGCCCCAATTACACCTGCCGAGTACTGGGCCGAGACAGTGCACTCGGCCGAGTAAATCGCAGTGTGATCGGCCCAGACAGTACTCGGCCGAGTAGGGGCCCCCCACCACTCATCCACTCGCTCAGTTGCTTCTCGCCCATCCACTCGGCTAGTGTAATCAGGTTTGGCGGGCGAGCGCGCCTTTTGGTTTATTATTCTGTGAATAATATACCTATAAATTCTCTCAGCAAAAATGTTTTATGACACCCCCTCAAAATTTTTTCTTTTACGTTTCAAGGTACCTACGTAGATTCCATAAATCTGCCGTACCATCCGTATCTACTTCATCTGCGGTCTAAAGAATTCGTTCTTTAACACGCAGGCTCCACTAGGGCCCTAGTCGTTTCCAAAAACTTTCCATGTTTAGGTTCTAACGAAGTTTCAGCCTTTAATTTACGTTAAATTTTGATGTAAAATCGTCGTTTTTCCGCACACAGTTTGGGTCTCGATTTTGGAACACATTTGGGTCCTAGTTGTGCTCCCAAGCTCGGCTGCCCGATCGGAATACACCCAGGGGTATTATTGGGGGGGGGGGGGGGGGATGGGTGTATAAATAGAATAATTTTTTTTCGCACCTTGTGAGATATTGTTATCCATGGTTTTTAGGGCGAGAAGACCGAATATGAACTTGATTTTGGCTAAAGAGTGAAGAATTGAGGTTGCACGAGGGTTCAGCTCCCAATATTAATTTTTTTATGGGTCAAAAACCTGGGTAACTGTCTGAAATCACTGTAAAGTAGTACAATAACACGAAGTAGTATTAATAGGTGAATCAACACAATTAAATTGCACTATCAAGGATGGGAGATAATTTGTAAAAAAAAAGGAGCCTAATTTGTGTTTTTGAGAAACAATAAATGAACAGCCAACATTTCTGTTGGTATGTCCAGTAAACCCATATGACAAGGACTTTGCAGCGTTTTCTCTTTTCACTTCGCTGTGCCATATTGCGCGGAAGACTGCAAGACGCAACTGTCTCGTCTCTGCCCAGCTGAATCACCAACTCGCCCATCGAAGTAGTACTCGACGGACTACTCGGCTGAGCTACTCGGCAGGTGTAATTGGGGCTTAACCGATCGTCGGAGCGGTAAAGGAAGTACGCGTCTCTCCGTCGCTCGTCCGAGGATCCGTAGCCTACCGAGTAGCTCGGCCGAGTAGTCGGTGGAGTACTCGGCCGAGCTACTTCGATGGGGCGAGTGGGTGCTTACATTTCAGCTGGGCAGAGGCAGAGACGAGACAGTTGCGTTGTGTAGTGTTCCGCGTCAACAGCGCACAGCGATGTAAAACGCTGCAAAGTCCTTGTCACATGGGTTTATTATTCTATTGGGTATACCTGCATGAATGCTGGCTGTTTATTTATTGTTTCTTTCATGTAAAATAATTGAAATAGCTATTTCTGGTGGTTTCCACAAATTTTGGCCCCCAAAACTTGAATTATGGTACGCACCTTTTTTTTCTTCAAATTATCTTTGACCATTAATAGTACCATTTAATCGTCTTGATCCACGTGTTGACACATTTTCTAGTCTTATTCTACAAATTGATGGTGATTTCAGACGATGTCGCAGGTTTTTTACTAATAAAAACGCTGCAAAGTCCTTGTCACATGGGTTTATTATTCTATTGGACATACCTACAGAAATTTTGGCTGTTCATTTATTGCTTCTTTCATGCGTAATAATCGAAATAGCTATTTCTGATGGTTTCCATTAATTTTGGCCCCTGAAACACAAATTAGGTTTTTTTTTTTTTTAAACTATCTTTGATCATTGGTAGTGCCATTTAATCGTCTTGATCCACATCTTGCACTGTTTCCAGGGTTGTTATACAAACAGATGGTGATTTCAGACGATTTCCCAGGTTTTTCACCCATAAAAAATCAATTTTGGGAGCTGAACATTTGGTACAACTCAATTTTCCACTCTTTGGTCAAAATCGACTTCATAATTTCGGTCTTCTCGTCCAAAAAAACATGGAAACCGACCTAAAAAGCACATGTTACCAACATGTTGCTAAAACGCAAAAAGTACCTATTTTTACACACATTTTCACTCATAACACCCCTGGGTATATTCCGATCGGGCTGAAAAGTTTCGGGACACAACTAGGGCCCAAATGGAGCATGTGTGCGAAAGAACGAATTTTTTAGACCGAAAATGAAGCCTGTAGACGTGATACGGCGTACGGACGGACATTGCATTTTTGGAATCTGCGCACCTTGAAACGGAAAAGAAAAAAGTTTGAGGGGGTGTTATAAAAATTTTTTGCTGAGCGAATACATAGGTAGGTGTATTATTCACAGAATAATAAACCAAAATCAATTTTGGGAGCTGAACATTTGGTACAACCTCAATTTTCCACTCCTTGGTCAAAATCGACTTCATATTCGGTCTTCTCGTCCCCAAAAACATGGAAAACGATACCTCAAAAGCTCATGTTACTAACATGTTGCTAAAACGCAAAAAGTACCTATTTTTTCACTCATAACATCCCTGGGTATATTCCGATCGGGCCGAAAAGTTTCGGGACACAACTAGGGCCCAAATGGAGCTTGTGTGCGAAAGAACGATTTTTTTACACTGAAAATGAAGCCGGTACACGTGATACGGCGTACGGCGGACGGACATTGCATTTTTGGAATCTACGCACCTTGAAACGGAAAAGAAAAAATTTTGAGGGGGTGTTATAAAAATTTTTTGCCGAGCGAATACGTAGGTGTATTATTCGCAGAATAATAAACCAAAAGAGAAAAAGCTGCCTAGTCCTGGTCACATGGATTTATTATTCTACTGGGCTTACCTAAAAGAAATGTTGGCTGTTCATTTATTGTTTCCCAAGAACACAAATTAGGCTCCTTTTTTACAAATTATCTTTTATCATAGATAGTGCCATTTAATTGCGTTGATTCACCTGTTAAAACTACTTTTAGTATTATTATACAAGCTTATGGTGATTTCAGACAATTACATAGGATTTTGACCCATAAAAAATTAATATTGGGTGCTGAACCTTCGTTACAACCTCAATTCTTCATGGTCAAAATCAACTTCATATTCGGTCTTCTCACCCTAAAGAACATGTATAACGATAACTATTTTTACACACATTTTCCCCTCATAACACCCCTGGGTGTGTTCCGATCGGGCGACCGAGTTCGGAGCACAACTAGGGCCCAAATGGAGCCTGTGTGCGAAAGAACGAATTTTTTAGACAGAAAATGAAGTAGATATATGGATGATACGGACACGACGTACACTGCATTTTAGGAATCTACGTACCTTGAAACGTAAAAGAAAGAATTTGTGGGAGTGTTATTATAGTGTTTTTGCTGAGCGAATACATAGGTGTATTATTCACAGAATAATAAACAAAAATGCGCGCTCGCCCGCCGGGTAGGTATCATAAGCGCTAATTCCCCTAATTTTTTAATTTTTAAAAGCGTGAGGTTCCCTGCTAGTATTTAGATTTAAAAGCGCGAGCCACTATAATAGAATAAAGTAACAGTTCTTGAAGCAGAACGCCTTTCCTAGGCTCCTATCGCTGATCGTCGCCGAACTGAGGAGTCGCGACTTTTGACCAAGACCCAGGACTCAGTTCATTGAAATGTTTACCTACTCAGGCCCGATTTCACCAAAAACTCATTAATCGTGATTAAGCTAATCAAGATTTGAGTTAACCAAACCTTTTAATCGTGATTAACTTCGTTTGGATTCCACCATGCAAATCATGGATCCCACTAATCTTGGTTAGCTAACCACAATTTACTTCACTATGGATGCTATATGTTCCGTATCAACAAGGCAGTGGTGTAATGAGGTTATAACAAAACCAGGTTATTTAGTGCTGTCAAGACTCAATCGCCTGTCATTTTAGTGATTGTTTTCTATGCCATTTCTATTATCATGAGGTATAACATTAATAATGAACCCCAAAAAAAAGGAAGGGGGATCCAGCTTTCGAAGTGTCGAATGAAAATTTACTTGTAGAGCTCCTAAAAAAATAACTACTATGTTGAGTACAAGAAAACTGTGAATATGCGACGAATTCAACTCTCTACTCAGAATTACTCTTCTACCTTTTACTTGAGAACTTTGTTACCGTAGGTACGATTATATTTCACAACCTACATACCCATTAGGACCTAAATAGCAATTCCTGTTTTTTGATTATTTACTATCAATTCATCGTTACACAGTGTTTTTGACTTTAAAATTTATGATGTAGGTACCTAGGTACCTCCTAAAATGAACTTGCCAAAGCTTGGGTGATTGAGAAATGTCAATTAAAAAGGTTTTATTTATTAGAACAATACAACGTGAAAACTCAAATTCGCCTTTCATTATTCATCCTCTCCATTTCCATTTGGTTGTCTTGCCAATCTGAAAAGAAATAGTGATAATAGGTTTAATAAATCAATTACTCAGCGCCTAAAAAAATACATTTTGGTTTTCATTATATACATAAATAGGTACGTTCCAGTATTGCCGAATTGTACATAAATACTACAAATTCCTGTGGCTTTATAATATATATTTTCAAAAAGTTTTTGGGCGTAATGATTAAAGGTAAAAAAGATTTGCAAAGAATAACCTCGTTATGAAAAGCATTACTTACTATCCCTCTAGATACTGTTACACCTACTTCAAAAATGTTACCTAGAGATTACTGTTATTTATTATGATCATTATTCGAAAAAACAATTGCATATAGAAGTCCAGTCTAGTATAAGTGCGCACCTAAATATTTCAAATTTGTCATCTCATGGTTTACCTACATGCACAATAACTTGTAACAGGTACAGTTACACATGCGAAAATAATATGCAGTTACATGTAGGTACATTATTTTCTATTAATGTTCTGCATGTAACTTACTTGGCAGTTGGCGGGATTCTAGACGGCCTTCTATTTGTTCCAGTACGCTGAGAACAGTTGTTTTGATAGTCGGTACCGCATTGAAAAGTCGATGAAATCTTCACTGCTTTCCCTTGTCTATTTAGGATGGTCGACAGTATCATCTTCATCTTGGAATGATAATTCGAAAGCACGCACTAATGCGCGAGGCATCGTAGGTGTAAATATAATACCGAAATCACTATAAGAAAGACGTATTTGACGTAGTTTCGTTGCATGATAAACCAAAATGGTTGTCTAATTGTGGTTAAGAACGCTAATCGACCAAAATCGGCCGATTAGTTCTTAATCATGGTTAATGCTAAACCGAGTGTGGTGGAATCGAACAGTTCTGTTAACCATGATTAAGCAACGTAAATCGTGATTAGGATCGTCTAACCTTGATTAAAAATGTTGGTGAAATCGGCCCTCAGTGTACTTACATAACTCCCACTTAAACTCACACTGTCATTGTTCCTGGGGTTTATCGTTTAGTATTCATCCTCCGCTCAGTGCGTTTGCGCTGATACTTTTGATATTTCAAATTTCTTTCAATATAATAACAACTTTATATTTGATAGGGTAAAAACATGACGAAAATTTTGGTAATATATCATTTTTTTCACATTTCTGATTTTTTTATTCCTGTTTCCTTGATTCAGGTAGGTACAGTAGAAGGTTGTAGGTAGGTATTTGGTAAAAGAAACAGTAACAGTACCTACGTAAGTAAAAGTAACGGCTCCAGCTCGCGCTGTTGACATAGGAAGCAGTGGTGCTTATGAACCTAATCTTTCTTCTCGAATTCCCGCTTTAGGTGTTTTTGGACCACCTCGCGCTTTTGACAACCACCGCCTTTGACGGGAGACACCTTCACGCCCGTCCATGACGGCAAGTGGCTCTTATGGGCACACTACGAACGGTGTTCCCACAACGGAAGCCACATTTTTATGCCCCCTCCTTAACAATATCTGTCAACCACGGACACACACTGGATGACATTCCAGGACGGACACCACAATTACACCCGTCCAAAATGACAACGATTCACCAAGGACGGATTACGGAGGACGTTCCAACGACGGAAACCACCTTTATACCCCTCCGTAATGACAACAAGATCCTACGGACACACTACGGACGATGGACAAACAACGGATGCCCCTCATACCCGTTCTACGGTTTACGGAACGACGACCCTCCGCCAGATGAGTGGCTCCGTGATCCTGACGGATGGTTGTTCGTTACGGAACCCACCACGGAGTACAATCCGTCGTGTTCACCAGCGCGCACGGAACGCGATGGAACGTCGTCGCCTCACGGACGCCACAGGCGCCTCCGTGAAAGCCGACGTCCCGTTAAACCCTCACCTTAACTGATGGTCACGGGTCGCTACGGATGGTCAAAATGCCGGCAAAGGAAGGTCACTTTTGAAGGAACGTCTACGGATGGACGGCCATCAGCGATGGCCTCCGCCCCTCCATCACCACTTTCGGTTTATTATTCTGTGAATAATACACCTATGTATTCGCTCAGCAAAAAATTTGTATAACACCCCCTCAAAATTTTTTCTTTTCCGTTTCAAGATGCGTAGATTCCAAAAATGCAATGTCCGTCCGCCGTACGCCGTCCGCCGTATCACGTGTACAGGCTTCATTTTCGGTCTAAAAAAATTCGTTCTTTCGCACACATGCTCCATTTGGGCCCTAGTTGTGTCCAGAAACTTTTCAGCCCGATCGGAATATATCCAGGGGAGTTATGAGTGAAAATGTGTATAAAAATACGTACTTTTTGTGTTTTATATTAGTAAAATGAGCTTTTGAGGTATCGTTTTCCATGTTTTTGGGGACGAGAAGACCGAATATGAAGTCGATGTTGACCAAGGAGTGGAAAATTGAGGTTCTACCAGATGTTCAGCTCCCAAAATTGATTTTTTTATGAGTCAAAAACCCTGCAAAATCGTCTGAAATCACCATAAATTTGTAGAATAACACTAGAAAAACGCTGCAAAGTCCTTGTCACATGGGTTTATTATTCTACTGGACATACCTACAGAAATGTTGGCTGTTCATTTATTGTTTATTTCACGTGAAATAATTGAAATAGCTATTTCTGATGGTTTTCACCATTTTTGGCCCATAAAAATCGAATTAGGTACGCTCCTTTTTTTTTCAATTTATCTTTGATCATTGGTAGTGCCATTTAATCGTCTTGATCCACGTCTTGATACTACTTCCAGTGTTATTATACAAATTGATGGTGATTTCAGACGATTTCCCAGGTTTTTGACTCATAAAAAATCAATTTTGGGAGCTGAACATCTGGTACAACCTCAATTTTCCACTCCCTGGTCAAAATCGACTTCATATTCGGTCTTCTCATCCCGAAAAACATGGAAAACGATACCTCAAAAGCTCATTTTACTAACATGTTGCTAAAACACAAAAAGTACCTATTTTTATACACATTTTCACTCATAACACCCCTGGGTATATTCCGATCGGGCTAAAAAGTTTCGGGACACAACTAGGGCCCAAATGGAGCATGTATGCGAAAGAACGAATTTTTTTAGACCGAAAATGAAGCCGGTACACGTGATACGGCTGACGGCGGACGGCGGAAGGACATTGCATTTTGGTTTATTATTCTCTGAATAATACACCTATGTAAACGCTCAGCAAAAAATTTTTATAACACCCCCTCAAAATTTTTTCTTTTCCGTTTCAAGGTGCGTAGATTCAAAAAATGCAATGTCCGTCCGCCGTCCGCCGTACGCCGTCCGCCGTATCACGTGTACAGGCTTCATTTTCGGTCTAAAAAAGTCGTTCTTTCGCACACATGCTCCATTTGGGCCCTAGTTGTGTCCCGAAACTTTTCAGCCCGATCGGAATATTCCCAGGGGTGTTGTGAGTGAAAATGTGTGTAAAAATAGGTACTTTTTTCGTTTTAGCAACATGTTGGTAACATGAGCTTTTGAGGTATCGTTTTCCATGTTTTTGGGGACGAGAAGATCGAATATGAGGTCGATTTTGGCCAAGGAGTGGAAAATTGAGGTTGTACCAGATGTTCAGCTCCCAAAATTGATTTTGTATGAGTCAAAAACCTGCGAAATCGTCTGAAATCACCATCAGTTTGTAGAATAACACTAGAAAAAGTGTCAACACGTGGATCAAGACGATTAAATGGCACTACCAATGATCAAAGTTAATTTGAAAAAAAAAAAAGATCGTACCTACCTAATTTGTGTTTTGGGGGCCAAAATTGGTGGAAACCATCAGAAATAGCTATTTCAATTATTTCACATGAAACAAACAATAAATGTACAGCCAACATTTCTGTAGAATAATAAACCCCATGTGACAAGGACTTTGCAGCGTTTTTGGAATCTACGCACCTTGAAACGGAAAAGATAAAATTTTGAGGGGGTGTTATAAAAATTTTTTGGTGAGCGAATACATAGGTCACACTCTCTCACATGGTAGCAGAGCGTGGTTTGGTAGTACGCGCTGAGTAATTCACTATACTCCATCCACTTTTTGTGGGCTAACCAGAAGGATAAGCCCAAAGGTTTCCCACAAGGATTCCTTTACAAACCTCCTGCCCCCTTGATAATACACACATCTATTGGCTTCCCCACTTCCATTCCCCCCTTTAGAGTGTCAGTATAATTAAAATCTACTGAGCTCATTAGAAGGCGATTGATGCCATGTCCCAATTTACAAGTCCCAATAGTTGTTCCATCCTAACGATGGAGGTTGACCACTTAGAGGTTGCCCACATGAGCGCAATTCACTGGACAACAACCTCAGACAACATTATCCGCCAATACTCGTATGTAGGAGCTTTGTTTTCCACCAGTAAAATATTAATGAGGTGGTACCATTACGATGGAGGCTAGTCACCTTGAAGTTGTTCAGATATCGTTTCCTGAACCAGAACTTCATACTACTTTCATACCCCCTTTTCCCTCTCATACTTCTGCTACCCAGAAGTATGTCATGTGGGGAGGAGTGTAACAGTGTGGCTGTTCTTGAGCTATTTTTCCTTCCGGTGGAGACGGGGTCGCTTGGGGAAGCCTAATCGATATCCCTTCTTAACCGGTAATAATCTCGCTGGTCTACGAGGGGGACTCTCGAGGGTCCACCCCCACTGTCACACTCTGTCACACGGTCACGTTTCCTCAAAACCCGGAGAAAATCTTGAGAGATGCGAGGGCATTCCTGGATTTCTCTGTCTAACAACACTTCCCGTGATTTGTGTCGCGTCATTTCTATAGGTGAGACAAAGCCCTGTTGACTGACGAGGGCTTACAGAACCGACACTTCCCTGCGGCTTTACGGGAGACGCCCTCCGATCAAAAGCGAATGACGGCGAGGGAGGGAATCCGTGGGACGGAGTGTGAGGGAGGTGAAAGAAGAAAACAACCGAGTTACAAACGATTTCTGTCGACTCTCCCGGATGGATGATTCGTCTTACAGAGTCGTTTGTCCGACCGACGCGACGTCCTTCTTCCCATTCCGTTGTTCTCGGATATTAATAGACGATGCGATGTCGGGAAGGTTTTCTGATAATTCAAAAACATCAAAGTCAGCCTGGGTACAGTGATAAAGCTACCGTGAGACCAGATACAATTCTGATTAGATAAAATTATGTTTCGGGTAAATATCGACTGCCTTAACACATACCAAATGTCAAATTTGAATTAGGGATAGGACGTCGATGTCGATGTTTTTGAAACATCGATGTTTTAGGTTCGATGATCGATCTTCAACATCGATGTTGACGAATTTCGATACTATCGAACATCGATGTTTATCGATATCATCGATGTTATTCCTCGCAACGTCGATGTTTTTCGTACTGAAGAGAAAATATTTTTTATGTTGAATTGGAGTATGATGGAAGTCAAGAAGGCTACCTAATACAAACTGTCATAGGGACTCGCCCTTTATCTCCTGTCTCCTGCTGAATCGAAGATTTCGTTGAACCCTCTCAAATACTGGTGTGAAGCAGCGGTTTCGTACCCTAATATGAGTAAGATTGCGATTCGCTATGTAAGCTCAGTCTGTACACTGTACGTCCGTTCCTGCTGAGAAGCTATTCTCAAAAGCAGGGAACATTCTTCCCAAACTCCTCTTTCTACAGAGCCTGGATAAGGAGTATTTTTTATTTGTGTTTGTTTTTTTAATTGTGTTTTAGTTTTTTTCAAACAATAAGTTGCTATGAATTTTGTATTTTTCTAATGAATTCCTGGCTTTTCTTGTTCCTGGATGTATTTTTGCTATTAACCTGCAATAATATGGATTTCTCCCCCGAGTTGGTGGCACTGATGGAATCGTGATTATTCAGACATCGATGCTAACATCGATGTTGGGCACCTGAAAATCGACATAGAAAAATGTCGATGGTTAAATTAACGATGTTTTACGTCATCGATGTCCTGCGACCGATGTTGACATCTATGTTAACATCGATGTTGGTGCTTCGATATCCCATCCCTAGCTTGAATGTTCTGCGTCGATTATAGTGGGACTAACCCATGTGCAATGCCGAACTATTGGAAAAAAACCCGACAAATTGTTGTTTTCTTGGTTATTTCCAGAGGTTCGTCGTTTTCAGTAATGAGCAAAAAACCAAGAGAAAAATCCAATACACCATAATATTTTCTTAGGGTGTGATTTTATCGCCTGTCAGAAAAGGCCAAACGCATGGATTGTTGCGTCACATAACTAAATTTCAGTAACACATAACCAGAGTTTTTTCAAACAATATGTAACTACCGAATAATTCTTATAAAATCAACAGTTTGGTCAACTTAAATTTACGTAATTATCACTTTAAATTAATAATGAAGGAAAACTGTCTCAAAATTAACATAAACACTTCTATACAATGATTTCCGCACCTTTCATAAAGTTTTCAAGTTTTTTAATGATCTGCTTGTGGTGCATGTCTGAGGAATTCAGTGAGTTCTTAATTTTGGAGCGGGTTCAGCTGCGGTCTTCCTTCTTCGTACAGAGGGTAATGGACGAGATTAAGTACCACATCTTCCAATATTGTTCTTCACAGAATTCATATTCTGGAGTGTCGCTGAGGTATCGGAAGCGATTTACTTGTCCGTGTCCACGTTGAAGTTGAACGGCTGTGAAGTTATTTAACGACAAAATCTCTCCTTCCCCACAGAAAAACGCTGCAAAGTCCTTGTCACATGGGTTTATTATTCTACTGGACATACCTACAGAAATATTGGCTGATCGTTTATTGTTTATTTCATGTTAAATTATTGAAATGGCTATTTATGATGGTTTCCACCAATTTTGGCCTCCAAAAACATGGAATTATGCTCGCCTTTTTTTAAAAGATTATCTTTTATTACTGATGGTACCATTTAATTGTCTTGATTCATCTGCTGATACTACTTCCAGTGTTATTATACAAATATATGGTGATTTCAGACATTTTCCCAGGTTTTTGACTCATGAAAAATGAATTTCGGGATCTTATTCTCGTTAAAACCTCAATTTTTCACTCTTGGGTCAAAATCAACCAAATATTCAGTCTTCTCGCCCTAAAAAACATGGGAAACGCTCCCTCACAATCTCATGTGAACTAAAACCCCAAACATCCCTCGAAAACCCATATTTTTACACCCATTTTTCTCCTATAACACCTCTGGGTCTATGTCTATTACGATAGGGCTGCTGAGTTTCGGAGCACAACTAGGTCCCAAATGGGGACCCAAACTGTGTGCGGAAAGACGACGATTTTAGACCAAAATTTAAGGATTAAACTTCATTAGAACCTCATTTTTTACTCTTTGGTCAAAATCGACTTCGTATTCGGTCTCCTCGTCCCAAAAACATGGAAAACGATACCTCAAAAGCTGCTGTTACTAACATGTTACGAAAACATAAAAATTACCTATTTTTATAGCCATTTTCACTCATAACACCCCTGGGTATATTCCGATCGGGCTGCAAAGTTTCGGGACACAACTAGGACCCAAATGGAGCATGTGTGCGAACGATTGATTTTTTTTAGGCCGAAAATGAAGCCGGTATGCGTGATACGGCGGACAGGCATTCCATTTTCTGAATCTACTCACCTTTGAAACGTCAAAGAAAAAATTTGAGAGGGTGTTATAAAAATTGTTTGCTGAGCGAATACATAGGTGTATTATTCACAGAATAATAAACCAAAAGGTAATGACCGACAAATCAAGAAGTTGAACCACAGGAACATTATCTGTTAAAATGTCAAAAATTATGCAACTCACGACTATAAAAAAAGTTGCAAATTATTACGCAACGGTTTATTATTTACCCGTATTGATGACCCTTCTGCGTAGATCGCTGTTTTCTCTGCTTAATACCTGCCCTCGACCTCCCCCCAGGAAGGCTCTAAATCGAGTAACTGTAGCCAGCCGGGCAATTATAGTTTCATAAGTAAGTGCTGGATTCAATAATTCAATCATGTATGGACGCGGGACCGTACCGCCCACCAAGAAAACCGAAAACCGACATACCTACCTACAGCGACCAGGACATTGTTTACAGGACAACACAATCCTCTCCGTAACTCGGCCCCTGTGGTTCTCCGGTGTTGATTTTTTGTACATCCATTCTCGAGGGGCCCCTGAGGACGTGTACCAAATTTCAACCTTCGGGACTATGAGGCGCCGGAGTTACGGAAGTGTGAAAATCGCTCATTTTCAAGTTCTTCTACTGCTACGTCTTCTTTGTCGTCTTCTTCTTCTTCTTGTCGTTGTCATTGTTCTTTGACAGAGCTTTGACAGCATCGCAGACATAACGGATCGAGATGAAACATAGCACACAAACGCACATTTGTTACGCTCCAAGGAGGTGCATTTTGCCGCCCAACTCCCCCTCCCCATTTTGAAAAATTTTGGCTAAGCAGGTAATACTGAGAAAAAATGTTTAGGCAGGTTCTGGTAAAAAACTTTACTTCATCAATCAATGCAAAAAGATATTATATCTCCCCCCAAATAACCCTGTTGTAAAAATATTTATCCACCAAAAAGTAAGTAGGTACTGAGTAAGTGGTGCTAAGAGGTGGTACTCAGTAGGTACTAAGAAGGTAGTAGTACTGAGTAGATAATAAGAATGTGGTAGTACTGAGTAGTTAATAAGTAAGTAAGGTACTGAGGACAATTTTAAGAAACCTTGTGGGAAATATGTTTATGTCATCAATGCAAGAAAATGTGATAGCCCTCCTCCACCCGCAAAAACAGCCCTGTTGTAAAAATTTACCCGCCAACAAAACATCGTCAGCCGCAAAAAGTATCGTTAACCATTTTGCCCGCCAAAATAGCATGCTCGGTGCTTCGCACCTGCCTCTTGGATGTGCATATCCCCTTCCCTTCTCCTTCCATCGCAGTGCCTTCCCCCTTCTGTTGGATAAGAGTGTTAAGAACCTGTTCCTTCTCCCCAAACTTTGAAGTTTCTTTGAACGCTGAGTGGTGGGGGCTTTTCGCCTGCCGGGGCAAAAGGATGCCCCGGCCTCTTTTACGTTTTAGCGAATTTTCAAAGAAAATGAAGCTATTGCAATGGCTTCGAAATTTAAATAATATAAATTTTTGGAAATTTTCTTCATAGAAATCCGTTTCAGACCATTCTAAAACGATTCCTGAAATTTAACACTTTTTTATATGTATATATATATTTATATATATATGTGTCACTCCAGACGATAACTCTCGATAGAATTGAGATAAACAGCTCAAATTTGCACAAAAAATCTATCTTGGCAATCGAAAGGCTAAGTTCGAAGATGGGCGAAATTGGCCTACTCTAAGGAGGGTTTTGGCGCATTTAAAGTGCGCAAAAATTACCCAAAAATCCCCAAAATGTTATTTTCCAACAAGTGACCCCTCATTTTAAAGGTTTTTGCACGCTGAACACGATGGTGGAATCGGATTTTAGATATCTTGATCCGTTCTCAAATTAGAGCATTTAAAGTGCGCAAAAATTACCCAAAAATCCCCAAAATGTTATTTTCTAACAAGTGACCCCTCATTTTAAAGGTTTGTGTACGCTGAACACGATGGTGAAATCAGAATTGCGATATCTCATTCCGTTCTCAAACTGGAGCACTTTGAAGATTAAGGAACGTGGTTATTTCTTCGAAAATTCGCTCTTATAGCCATGCTGCATGACTGTGGTTTTTTTTTTGCCCAGGGGGATGTGTTCAGCCTCTGGGGGTGGATAAACCAGTTTCATCCGAATCTGCATCCCTAGAACGCGTTTGAACAACAAACGTTTGGTTGCCACTTGTGTGTACTTGCCATTGGTAAACAAGATATTGTCCTTTCTGGCCCAAAGTATTTTTCCATTTTCTTGCGTGTGTGCGTGCGTGTGTGGTGAGAGCGCACTCTTATTATATTACCGCTCTCGAAGTTAACACGCCCTACCGGACTCTTCAGGAACTACCTCTGCATACCATGCCCTTTTGTCCCTTTCACTCTTCCCTTCTCGAGTCTATGCTTTTGGGTCTGACAAGGGCTATATATACAGCTAAACTTCTGCAGGCATAGCGGAGGGTCTCATGTGTCCAGATGTCACGATACAGAATGTACTAACAAGTAAATCGGGATGTCCCCCACATTCGGGGCCTAAAATTGATTGAATATCCGTTAACGGGGATAATCTCTCGGCCCGAATGTCACTAAACCTTAAGTTACAGGTACGTACGATAAGTACGTGGGACGTCCTACACATTTGGGACGCAGCTCTGACCCTTTTTAAAAAAACCTTTTGCCATATTAAATTTCTACATATTTGGACACAGGTTTGACCCTTATGGTTTACCAATATTATGAAATTACACCATCTAAATTATCATGATTTTTAGGAAAATCGTGTTTATGTACGCTTGGCATCCCATATGTTTGAACATAATACCTCCATGATTCATACCTTCAAGCTCTGTAGGAATGTTGAGTAAAAACGCTGCAAATCCCTGCACAACGGTTTATTATTTTGTACAGAATACCATTCTGTGACAGATCACAGCTCTCTGTATAGATAACCCGTCTATATAATATAATATGTACTGTTCTATACATATTATGTGGATGGCAGACCCTCCGTAGCTTAGTAGCTTAGTAACCTAGTAACGAGTACGGGGTTAGTACCTAACCCCGTACTCGTTACTAGGTACCTATCTAAATCACATGTTAACAGTAACTAAAATGGCAAAAAGAAACACAAATAATGAAGTTCTGAAGGGAAACTGTTGATGTGGAATGAAAAAACATTCAGTCCCGGTAAGGTTTCGAACTCGGGAACTGTTAGACCACTGCGCCATATCGTCCAGCTCGTAGGAGACCGGTGATGTGCGCTCTAGACACAGCTTGATGCATGAATACACCAAATTTTAAGAAAACATCGTAGAATGCTCAGGATGGTCTCGGCAATTCAGAAAAATCAAACTATTCAAAAATGCGAGGAAACCCACACCTCAACATACAATTTTCCGAGAAAGGGATACTCCGGACATTTAAACCCCTATTTTTCACCACTTAGATTTGAGTGACAGTAACGCCGAGCTAAGAGGACCAACTAGAGCCCAAACGGGACCCACATGCCAAATTTCGTGAATTTTGGTTTTTACGGTTGCACAGATATTATCTTTTTCTATCTATCTACACGAACATGCTGGGATGAGGTGAAGACTCATCAGCACGATTGCACAGTAGAGGTGGACAGATAATTCCGTCATGGGAAGAAAAACGATTCATTACAACAGAAGAAGACTTAGCTGCAGGGGCTATAGGTACGTCTACAAGCTGGGTTCGCTGTTTTTGTGTTTTGCAAATTTTTTGCCAAGTTCATGATAGCACCGTAGGCAATAGTTCCACTCTTCAACGTCAGTTTGTCAACCCACTCTGATCCCGGCATTCCGCATTGTCTTATGTTATCTTACATGCAAGCTAAGTAACGAAAAAACGCTGCAAAGTCCTTGTCACATGGGTTTATTATTCTACTGGACATTCCTACAGAAATTTTGGCCGTTCATTTATTGTTTCTTTCATGTGCAATAATTGAAATAGCTATTTTTGATGGCTTCCACCAAGTTTAAAACACGAATTAGGCTTGGCTTTTTTTAACAGATCATTTTTTGATCATTGATTATTACCTACCAATTAATTGTCTTGATTTACCTGCTGATCTAGAGTTGCTTTCTACAGTTATTATACAAATGTGTGGTGATTTCAAACAATTTCCCTTGTTTTTGACTAATAAAAAATGAATTTCGGGAGTTTAACCTTCGTTACAACCTCAATTCTTCACTCTTCGGTCAAAATCAACCTAATATTCGGTCTTCTCGCCATAAAAAAACATGGAAAGCGATACCTCACAAGCTCATGTTAACTAAAACCTCAAATATCCCTCGAAAACCCATATTTGTACACACATTTTTGTCCCATAACACCCCTGGGTCTATTCCGATAGGGCTGCCGAGTTTCGGAGCACAAACTAGGACCCAAATGGGGACCCAAACTGTGTGCGGAAAGACGACGATTTTAGACCAAAATTTAAGGCTTAAACTTCGTTTGAACCTCATTTTTCCACCCTTCGGTCAAAATCGACTTCCTATTCGGTCTTCTCGTCCCAAAAACATGGAAAACGATACCTCAAAAGCTCATTTTACTAACATTACCTATTTTACTAAAAGTACCTATTTTTATACACATTTTCACTCATAACACCCCTGGGTATATTCCGATCGGGCTGCAAAGTTTCGGGACACAACTAGAGCCCAAATGGATGTGTGCGAAAGAACGAATTTTTTTAGACCGAAAATGAAGCCGGTATGCGTGATACGGCGTACGGCAGAGCAGACGGACATTGCATTTTTGGAATCTACGCACCTTGAAACGTAATTTGAAAAGTTTTGAGGGGCTGTTATACAAATTTTTTGCTGAGCGATTGCATAGGTGTATTATTCACAGAATAATAAACCAAAAGGGGGAGAATTTTGTAAATGACATGATGGTATTCAAGCTGGCTCGAGGATCGAAATGGGCGAGTTCTGCCCGTCGGAGAAATTATTAAATGATGAGTGTTTTACTCGTGCAATAAATTATTATAAATATGAGGGTACAGTCTGGCGGGGAATGTAAACTAATCTTGTCGCTTCTCGGGGAGTTGAGACAAGCAGGTTGATTTCACTTCCAACACAGCTCCACGCTTCTAAGCGCCAACTCTTCGATCCTTTGAGTGGCTGAGGGCTGAGCTATGAATACCTTCGAGATATCGTATTCCATGGTGGAAGAGGGGTGGGGGATATCAAATACCTGTACCAACAGGATCAAACCGTTCAACCGCTTCGACTTGAATTTCGCCACGGAATATGGAAATCCACTAGCGTAACAAACGAAAACTGTAAACGCAATTCCTGTCTACGACTAGGCGTTTTTTTAATTACGTATTTTTAAGACTCCGAAAGTAATTTTCATTGATAATACACTTGAACCAATATCATGGACACGCTGAGTGAACACGGATACTTCTGCCTGAACTGGTTCATGGGGCTACATATTATTTCCTACATATATGCCTAGTATCCGTGATGCAATTAAAAAAAAAAAACCATTATGTACCTACAAGAGTCTCGTGCTGATATGTAAATCCGTGGACTTTTTATTGACGTTACCTCCGATTTCCCTGGTTTTATCCTGAATCGACCAATTTCTTCGATCACTACCTGTACTGGTTTATTATTTTCAATCGGAAATACCTTTGGAATCGAGCATGAAAAAACAATTTTTGACCCCCCTCAAAATTTGATGGTTTCCGTTTCAAGGTATGTAGAATCCAAAAATGCAATAACAAAATTTCTGTCCGTCCGCCGTACGCCGTACTTCGCACTTCATGAACCAAAATTGACGAAATTCAGTTTATAGGTCCCATTTGGGGTCCAGTTGGTCCTCGAAGCTCGGCGATACTGTCATTCATTAAGGATTCGTTCAAAGTGCACCGGCAGGCTTCTTCAACAGGACGGTGAATCAAATTGTATACATTCAGCCCAGATGTCATCACTAGTTACGCGGCAACAATTGGGAATTGACCCGGATAATCATCGTTAGGGAGCACCTGATTATAATCATGGATGGTTGTATGAAGCCGAGTTGGTTGTTCTGTGATATTATTTCATTTTATAAATGATGGCTCTTTTGGATTTTGTTGATAGGTACTTTTGTAACTTGAATAAACGTTATGTTTCATGAATAACAACAATATTATGAAATGTAATTCCCGGGCTGGCTCAATACTCGATTTAGGGAATCTATACAGGTAAATTATTACACAATGGTTATTATTTGTAAATTATTACACAACGGTAACTTATTACGCAACGGTAAATTATTACACAACGGTAAATTACTACACAACGGTAAATTATTAAATAACGGTAAATTATTGAACAAAGTTTTATTATCCTGTCTACTCAGAAGGGCAGCTATACAGGTAAATTATTACACATCGGTTTATTATTTACCTTATGCTTCATGAACAACTGCAAAAAATGATGAATGATGAATGATTGAATTATTGAATCCCGCGCATTTGTATGAAACTTTAATTCCCTGGCCAGATCCAGTACTCGATTTAGGGCTTTCCTGGGGGAGCTCGAGGGTATGGACCACAGAAAACAGTGATCTACGCAGAAGGAGCATCTATACAGGTAAACAATGAACCGTTGTGTAATAATTTGCAGCGTTTTGGCATTGGCTACTTATAGGCAATATTGCTTTCTACATTAATACTTTGCCCAAGCGCGACAGTGGTTCACACAGTACGTATGGGATGGCTCGTACCTGTTGAACACCGGTGAAAGGATCGGCAATAATATTTTCTCCATCATATTTTATGTTCAATGATGCTCTTCATTTTCCACCTGTTGCGCGGACTCGACGAGTACAGGTCCACTTGGAGCCCAGACAATCAGATACCGGCTCACCGATATCGTTTGAAAGGAATAAGCCATCGTCGCTTCCTATATTGGGTCGACCGAGTCCAGAGAACGGCAAAATATTTCTCCGTGCGAGGCCGTGAGTGACTTACCAAAGGCTTCTCAATTTTCAGGAAGGGGAAGAAAGTGGGTACGAGATTCCACTAGGAGCCTCATCACAATCTGAAAGGATCGTCGGTTCGACGAATCTCATTCATCTGAGTTGTGTTTTGAGTGCGGCCTTTGCCTCCTTTCTCGAGTCCAACCTTGAATGGAGAAACTTATTGGATGACTTTTGGTCAGGAGGTACACAAAGGAAATAAATTAAGAGAGATCACTCTTTTAATGGAAAGGACTGAAGAAACGCGATCTCGAATATGAATGGCTTGTGGGAAGTTCCATGTAATTTTGCGAACAGGTGAGGGGCAGCGTCCTTCGCTCGATCAACGTCAGCCCTTTTATACCTGCAGTTAGCATTTTCAATATTCGAGGTGATCAGTTAACATTATTATACATCCATTGATATATCCAGGAAGTCAAATCGTAGGGATAGTCGTGTTGATAGTTTGTGGCCTACGAATTTTCAAAATCGTTTACTGTGATTAATACATGGCGATGCTAACAACGAGTCGTATAACTACAGACATGCGGTATCAAAAACTTTTAATTTTTATGTGACGAATTTTTTGGGTCAGGCACGGCACGCAAAATTAACCGGATGCCTACGGAAGAATCGGGATTGTTACCTACCTTCTCCCCGTATACATAGGTGACACTAGTGACATCCGTATACATAGGTGATCTCCAGATCTCTGTTCTGTACGCAATTCTCTTGAAATACAAATCACTGGGTGGGGGTGGGGGGGGGTATAATTTTCGTATAAAGCTGCAGTGACTGCATCAACAGGATCAACCACCGATCATTTGATACATGAGCAAGTTTTCCTTCTGAATGTGTTCTAACTACTTACTATTAGCGCTGGACTGAGTCAGAATCACCCAGTGGCAGCCTACATTGAATGAACCATCGGCGATAGTCGTGTTCTACCGACTAATTCATAATGAAACGATGGAATCGAACATTACCCCTCACCCCCCTCCCAAATTTGATTGTTTCCGTTTCAAGGTACGTAGATTCGAAAATGGAATAAAACAATTTCTGTCCGTACGCCGCACGCTACTCCGTCAGCCGTACCGAGTTTGTCTCTGTTACCGTGTACGAAATTAATGAAATTTGATTTACTGTACTAGTTGGTCCACGAAGCTCGGAGTTATTGTCCATCATACCTAAGGGGTGAAGTTAAGGGGTTGACATTTCCAGGGCGCGGTTATCTCGATTATTATAAACGCTTATAAATTGATCTGGGACTTGAACATTTTTTGAGACCACCCGGAGCATTCTACGTCCAGCCTTCCGTCCACAGTACCTGAAGGACCTGGATTTTGCATCGAAAAGCTTCGTCAGCATGATCGTGAATGAAACGGTGTACATGCAGTCCATATTATATCATTGCTGGGGAACACCTGATTAAAATTAGGAGTACCCATGACTACTGTTAATATTTTTTAATGAAAGTAGCTTTCGACTGAGGATTTTTGTACCAACCGCAATCTCCTACGATGAATAGTTCTTTTTCAATGAATAAATGCAATGCTGAATAAATGCAATTTATAAATACATATAACTTTCAAATATATAAATATATAAATATATACAATACATATAACTTTATAAATATATAAATAACTTTCAAATTTTCGGCAACAAATGACTCACACTGGTGCAATGACGTCACTTGTTGCCAAAATTTTGGAAGCTCATAGAAAAAAAACTATCCATCGTAGGGCAGTGCGGTTGGTGTCAAAACTCTTCGAATGGAACCTACTTTTATTTAAAAATGGGAAAGCAATGTTAACAAGCCACGGGTATTCCTAATTACGCAAGGCTGTGTAAAACCGAGTTGTTTGTTCTGTGATATTATTTCATTTGAAGAATGATTTCGGATTTCGTTGATAGGTACTTTGGTAACTTGGACAAATGTTATGCTTCATGAATAATATAACACATCTTGAATACACCGCATATTTTTATGAAAATTTAATTGCTCGGCCGGCTCTAGTACTCGATTTAGGGCTTTCCTGGGGGGGGGGGGGGGGAGCTCGAGGGTAGTGTTGACTAAAAAACCCCAGATATATGCAGAAGGGGCATGTATACAGGTAGGTAAATAATAATAAACCGTTGTGAACATAATAGTTTGCAGCGTTTTTTACCTATATTGTATCATCTTCAAGTTTCGTCGGACATAGCATTTCCAAGTCAAACTAACGGTTTCCCGAAACAAATTCAAGGTTTTCCAGAACAAATTCAAGGTTTTCCATTTCAAATTCATGGTTTTCCAAATCAATGTGTTTTCATTTCAAACTAAAGAATTCTATTTACAAACATGAAATCAGAACAGACGGTGCGTCATGTCGAATGCCGAATGAGAAGACGTGGATGAACTCATTAGTTAGGTACGAGCAGTTTAAACAGTTCAGTGCAAGTCAATGCCAGCTGCGGCGTCTGATTTAATTAGCCCAATCTGTGCGGGTGACTGTTGATAGATTTTGAGCTAAGACATCGCACAAATCGTGCGCCTCACGCGGTTCACTGAGAAGGTTTCTTGCATGAAGGTTTGCTTTGGAAAATACCTTCTCTGCTCGATTCAGTTGTGGTGTGTTGTGACCGCAAGGTAGGGCTGGTTTGTTTAGGCCGCAGGAGAGATGAGGATGTGCCCCGTCGGAGTCTTTCAAGGATAGCTAGTGCCCCAGGTTTTCACCACAACGGACACTAGAGGACGTGCCAGCATCCCGGGTTTTCACCACAAGGAATGCCGGATCCTTTCATGAGGCATATCCCAGGATTTCACCACAATGGATATGCGAGGGAAAGGTAGGAGTGAGAGGTGAGTGAGAGAGAAGTCGCAGGTAGGGGTGAGGTCGGTAGGATGTAGAGCTGGGTGAGCCGGGCGCCTTATAAAGGTGCCTCCACCTCCTCCCTCGACTACCAACGGTCGTTAATGGCCTTTGGGAGTCGTTGGGCGTTGATGGAGGGAGACCCTTCTGGGTCTTTCTCGGGTCACAGCTCGTCTTTCTGGTTGCTTACTGGTTAAATCTTATATGTTACATTTGAGTGGTCTATGTTACATTTGAGGGGTACCATGACATAGTGAATAATGTAGAAGGAACTTCACATTAACACCGATTTCTTCTATCCGACGTTTCACTGCGTCAGCATGATGGATTCGCGTATTATCCATTATCAAGGAGGAACTGGTTGCATCAGAGAGCTTTGGGACTAACTCTGTCAAAAATACGCAGAATTCACTTGCATTGCAATTTCCAAGCGATAAGGTCTTATGATGCACAATACCTCATGGCCAGCACTAGAGTATTGTTTCTTCCCCTCACGGTAGGAACTGAAAGCACAGCGCGATTTTCGATAGCCACTCGTTAGCTACCTACCCAACAATGCAGTAAGAACTTTTCCAATAGGCTTTAACATACAAAACACTGGCAGATCAAGTTTTTGGGAAACCTTGAATTTGAAATGGAAAATCTTTAATTTGAATTAGAAAACCTTGAATTTGTTCTGAAAAACCTTGAATTTTGTCGGGAAAATCATGAATTTGTTTCGGGAAACCTTGAATTTGTTCTGAAAAACCTTGAATTTTGTCGGGAAAATCATGAATTTGTTTCGGGAAACCTTGAATTTGTTCTGAAAAACCTTGAATTTTGTCGGGAAAATCATGAATTTGTTTCGGGAAACCTTGAATTTGTTCTGAAAAACCTTGAATTTTGTCGGGAAAATCATGAATTTGTTTCGGAAGGCCTTGAATTCGACTTGGAAATAATGCTGTTTTCATTGTCATCGTTTCGTCCATAATTTACCCAGTCTTGTTCGTTGGTTTTGTTGGGTTAAATCCGACACTATTTCCTAAAATCAACAGAACTGGACGCCTATTTATTGAATTCAAGACCCTTGTCCATCCATCGCTGTGCGTTTTTCAATATTCGAACGGATGAGGGGGCCCCAAATCCAATTTAGTAGAGTGCACTCTGGGAAAGGTATCGCTCGTGAATCATGGGCCAGAAGGTGTTCATCTCAGGAGGGCTTCGACCCGGGTTCAAGGAACTATTATCGTGACAGGGAACGGCTCATGGAACAGTGACATGGAACGTATGGAGGCCGTTTTCGTGGTCCCTGGCCGTAAAATAGAGTTTTTACTCGACACGCGTCCCACTGCCATATTGATCCTCTGCCCTAAATATATTTTCTTCCGCCTGTCCCTTTTCGCCCTGTCCCGGCACGATAGCTCAAACGATGACCTCGGATAAGTGAATCCCGATTATGGCCGTATGGGACTCTATGGGACACCGACCGGAGAAGGGACAGACAGTAATGCTGGGGAAAACTCTGATCTCCTGAGCTATAAAATGATAAATATATTACACCCATCTCCTAAACTTAGGACCCAGCCGGGTCATATCCGATGGATTGCTTCAGAAAGCCTTATCTGTCGGAACTACTATACCTATTTCGAATGACAAGGAATAGAAGTGAGACATTTGATGGCCTATAAAAGATGAAATATGTCGTACATCAACTAGATTGAAAGTGAGTTATACTCGTTGAAAAAATGACGAACGCAATGAATAAAATATTTCAACTACAATCAGACTACCTGTACCTTTGTACCTAAAGCAATAAGTATCTTCATTTTCAGATTTCATCTTTCTTCGTGACTATTATAAGTAATCATCTTGAAACTATGATTTAAATTTGATGCACTAGTAAGTATTTTTTTTATTTCAGAGCATTTGAGACTGAAGTTATACGAACTAAATCACTTGCGAAGAAATCGTGGAAACCCATTTCAAAGAACAACGGAGTTATTAAAAAATAGCCCATTTCCACTAATACACGAAAAAACGCGAAAAATACACAGTTATACCGGTTTCGGTGATCACTCTTGAGTTATTGTTTGTTATTGACGATGGTTTGATCAATTCAAGATTTATTGTTTGTTACTGACGGTGGTTTGATCACCGAAACCGGTATGACAGTGTATTTTTCGCGTTTTTTCGTGTGTTAGTGGAAATGGACTATTTTTTAATAACTCCGTTTTTCTTTGAAGTTATAAATGGGTAAAGTGTGGGGAATGAGGTAAATTTAACGAAAGATCACAGGATTCCAATGCCTTTCCCATCAAGCAGGCGATTTAGGGTGAAACCGAACCAAAATATTCGTACGAGGTGACCCTAGAAAAGTGGGCTTTTGGTTAGCGCTCTACTTATTGTAAACCAGGGACCTGTTTTGATCCAGCAGAAGCGTCACATCGTCTGTTGATGACGCGGCAATGCTGGAAGTCTAGCCAGAGTTGGAATTCACTGAAGAGATGAGTCAAGTGTTACAGGTGGAAGATAAGAAGTAGATTCAATATTAGCCACAGCGCTCGCCCAGGTTGCTCGCAGTAAAATCAGTAGACACATTTCAATTCAAATGGTCCTCTCCAATTTATATTTCCAGGTATGTGATTGTAATGTACGTGCGCATGGGCATTCTGCACTGTCGTGAGCATAAGGTAGGGTTGGTTTGGTCGGTCACAGGGGAGAGGAGGATATGCCCCTTAATGAGTCTTTTAAGGATTGCTACCACCATGCAGTTTTCAACACAGCGAGTGTTAGAGGATAGCTACCATCCCGCGGTTTTCACCACAGCAAGCGATAGTGGGCGTGCCAGCACCCCAGGTTTTCACCACAATGAATGCTGGGTCCTTTCGGTAAGAGAGAGAGAAGTCGCAGGTAGGAGTCAGATCGGTAGAATGAAGAGCTGGGCCGCCTTTTAAAGGTGCCTCCATCTCGTCCCCAGGCTTCCACGTGGCACGTGGACCCTTCCCAGGCTTCCACGGAGGCTCGTCTTTCTCCTTGCTATTTACTGGTTAAATCTTAACATATTTATTTTGGAGCGGAATGGACGGGTACCACGACATGCACCACACGTTCTACTTGATTTTTTCCAAATGGGAAACCCATTTCGTTATTGCAGATTCCGATTCTGCGCGATACTTCATAGAGAAGTGATCTATTGTTAATGCATTTGGTGGTTCCCCAAATATGGCTGAGCATCGACATGTTTCGCACGATTTTACAGTATTTTTCAACGATGAATTACGCGGTGAAGTAAATTTCTCATTCTGGAACTTATGTAACAGACTGAATTACCGGTTTCCTAAAGGCCATCCGCCGATTGTCCGGACGGTTTGAGAGAAGTTTCTGAAATACCCGGATCATTGCCTTATGGCTCGTCCGAGTGTTCCTCTCCCAGTTAATTAGCTTAAGTTGCGATTTCAATCTTTCGCTGTCGGAACGAGGTCAGAGCGTTTTGAGAGAGGTGGAAACTCACAAAGAAAATTTATCTTCCTCCACGTCTGACTTGTACTAATCTCTTTTGTCGGTAAAACCGTAGCAGGAGTTATAGAACGCCCCTTCCTGGCTTCTCAAATTGAATTCGCTCACATCGGATCATGCTGAGTAATTGGTTCACGTGGTGTCCTAAACATTTTGACCTCTTTGAAAAGATAGATTCATTGGAACCCTCTCTACGAGATAATGATTGTAACAGGGGAATTTGGGCACCAGGGGCAAGTGTGTATAATATATCTAACTGGAAAGATGATTATTAGGTATGGTATATTTTCTAAAACATTATACACATTTACATTTACATATTTTTCGACTGTAAAATCCAATTAAAAATTTCTTGGTTAACGATATTTTTTTACCTACTTAAATTACAAATGAAACTAAATCCGAATTGTGTCTACACGACTACACGTTTTTAATTGTTTACTTCACCTACCTATCAAATAGGGAGATGGAAGTGAGAGACGTGAAGTGTCTAGATGCGAAGGGTTAGTTTGTAATAAAATATCAAATTCAGATATTTCAGAGAAGCAATCAGATTTAAGTAGATTGATAGTGTTTAGTGGGGAGTAGGGTGGATAAGTTGAGTCCCTCTACACATTACACTTTATACTGGCTTGCAGAACACAAAAGAAAGAAATGTAGAAGTTTTGGAAATGTTAAGATAGGGATTTCCCTTTAGTTTTATGAAAACGAGTCCACTGGGTGAAATCCTGTATTATTAGAACACAGCAGCACCTACCGTTAAAATTTAACACCTTACATTTTCCCTAAAACGGGATAGGAAACGGTAGATATTTCTCTTTTCTCAAGAATCAGAGTGTCTGGGTAAACTGAGAGCTTAATGGATCTCGTAAAAAACCGTCATCGCAGCACCCTTTTCCTCTTCCAAGGGTAACCTTTTTTATTCCTTCATATTCAAATCCCAGCTCATTAGCCCTTTCCCTGCTTTTTTATTATTCACTGAACTTACAGCTTCACATCGAAATACGCGCCCAATTCTTCATTGTAATGATCAGGTAGGTAAATAAGTACTTGCTCCCCATGCTAGGCAGGCATTTAAAATCTTCCAAGTTAATGTACCATGCTAATGTATGTAGTGTGTGTATAGAGTTAGCTTGAGTCTTGGTCACCCGTAGAGAGTGAAAGTGAACGCCCCTCCCGCCCTGAGAGGGAAATAGGAGGTCAAGTGACGCCCCCCAGCTCTGTGCTAACTGAATGAAGGAGGATGATAGAAATTAATTGGCTCGGAACAGGGGCCTCCCATCGAAAAACACATCGAAATAAATGTGAAAGAGCATGAAAAATCTTTCCTGACATATGCCTATGATATGTTATGATAGACATTGGAATATGCTGGCGCTAAGGGTGCTGGAAGCAAAAAAGATTGTGTGCTGCATGACGTTTCTCCCTGCAGAACCGCCTCGCTTCATTTTGGATTAAAACTTCATTTCAAGAACCAAAAGGAGCTTTTATTTTTTACTTCCATTCTTTTTTATTTAGTGGTGTTTTAGCGAATTTTTGTTTAAATTGAAGCTATTGGAATGGGTTCAACAACTTAATAAGTGAGTTTAAGAAAAATATCATTCTACTGGTATCTGTTTCAGGGCACCATTTTGGTGTTCCATTCGATTTACTACTTTTATAAAGTATTTAAAAATGTTATTCATAAAAAGGCAGTAAGTTTTGTTAGCTTCTGCGCACAGAATACTGCTTAGGTATCGCTGCTGCCCTTCGGCAAGTTCATTGACCTGGTATTTTTTAACTCTGCTTCTATCAAACAGATTAACTGAAATTCCATGTCAGAATAGAGTTATACTCCTCAGGTATCCCATCCCGTAGGTTTTGGTTATCCAGGATGATTCGTGACATTGTGGCAGGAGGTCCACTTTTCCCATAAGGTTGTGAGCCGGGAGGTGCCCTCACAATCTTGGCTGACAATCATTTCAACGGTCCTTTCAAGGACCACCACCTTTCAACCTGTTGGGCACCTAAAGTCAAGGCCCTTAGAGAAACTCACCAGTGAAGATAAATGAGGAACCAACCCACAACTCCGACCAAAAATAAAGACTGCATCCAGACAAGCCACAGCCAAAACGAACATCTGAACTTCGAGGTGCTGGAAAAGAGCAGGCAAACTAGGGCATCATCGACCAACACCACTCGAGATGCTCACTGAGGAGCAGAACGAGCCCGATGATATCCATTGGCTCGGGGAGTGGTCCAGTCAGAGCAGAAGATAGGGAGGCGGGAGAAGCAGGGCAAGACACCCCTTCCCATCTGAGATCTGCACCTACCGTGTGACCTAACCCAAAACTCCCATGGGAACGGACCCCAAACCAAACTCCCATGTGATGTGGTGAATAACCCTGGTCTACCCTCACCCAGTGACATCTCCCTCCGTCCTCATCAACCCCCACTCCTCCCATCTGGCCTGACCACAACGCCTGTGCACAATGAAAGACTCTGTCTACGCGGTTCACTTTGGGAGTGACTTCCTCTATTGCCACGCATATAATTTGGCTTAGCTGTAACTTGCATGCTACTAGATTCGACGATTTCAGCGCTCAGGCCCCGACCTTATCAAGAACTTTCCGGATTACTGGAAAAATCTTCCCACCTAAACAGGGCAAAATGACGAAGCTTATCCTAGATGCTACTACATGAGCGTCACGTGGGCTCTCACGAAGGTCTGATATCGAGCTATATAACAAGAGACTCCAGAACCACCATGTCTGTTGGAAGGAAGACACTGGTGAAGAACAAAGATCTAACACGAGACCTCCCCAGAGAAGGAAGAAGCCAGTGTAAGACCAATCCAGAGAATGACAGCAGCAACGAAGGCCTTGTGGAAGCAGCAGTATGAGTCGACCAGAAGACAAATTGACCCCCCCCCCCCCCCATCCTCCCACACGTGGATTCGCCCATTTGAACGCCACGAATGCTGCACTGAGCCCATTCCTACCCATGGGATTGAGTTTAGGTTCTATTGAATCCTCTCGCGCTCGGTCAGACGACCTCCCAAACCATCCCCATTTCTTCACCTCTGATAAAGGTTCCCTCTGAGAGTACCCTGTCATCAAAACCTGAAGCTGGGGAACCACAAGAAGCGCCAAACTCTCCCATCAAGTGGCAAACTCAACTTTTCCACTTGATGGTGAACAGTCCACCTACAAGCAGCACACTTAATATTTGTTAACCAATTTTACTTACAATGCTATTACCCTCCGGGTCCACCCTCGGTCCGTTGATGCTGTATTTCAACATCTGTTTTAATTATATCATTTTTACAATGATCTACAAAACTGTGTCTTTCTGTTCCCCTGAACTCCCGATCTCACAGTTTACAATGTTTAAAGCCCCTCGTTCCCTTTCACTTTCATCTAGTGACAATGCTACTGTTTATGGACTGAAGCATTGAGGTAAGAGTAGGATAGAGAGAGCACAGAAGAGAAACATGGAAACGCGCACCTGAAATCTATCCCCGCAGCTACCCGAGATGCCTTGCGTGAGCTCCCAAGGGCTATGCTACACCTGTGCGCTTCTTTCAAAAGTGATGCTTGACTTATCAGTCGACATGAAGTGGCACTTTTTTCCTTCAAATACCTGGCCGGAGCTGGACCACTGTTTTCTACTCAGCTAGCTCTCAAGGTCCCCCTCACACTACGTGCTGCCTCTATTCTACTCTTATCACAGTGGGACTGAACAAGTTTTTGTCACCAGTTTTCCATAGTTTGTAAGTTTCTTATCCTTCAATATTCAAATGATGAAGTAAAATTTGTTTCATCTGAATTTGGTAAACTCGGTTAAGAAATTACGCAGAATTCAGCTGCCTCAGGATTTTCTGAAAAAATCCGATTTCTGAAAAAATCCGATGTTTTATGGGGAGATACAGAGACCAATATGTCTATATAGGTATATATATCGGGAATCGCCGACTTAACTATTTTATTTATACTGGCGCTCGTTGACTTTGCTGGCGAGTCCCTCACACAATCCCTCTTTCATCCCTTTCCTCTAGGTACCTAACCGTAGTATGCAAGGAGGACTGGGATTGGCGGATGAAATGGCCATTAAGTGCTCTCCGACCAACGAAATGCCGTATTAGAAAAACCCCTACTTTTCCTTTCTGAAGCTCGGAGGGCTAAGGGCTAGAGGACAGTTCGAAATCTACCTCGGTCGAGTTCAAAACGTTCGAGAGTTAATCTAACAATAAACTATATTCTTTCTTTTTTTACCACAGCCAACGACTCATTAATTCAACCCTCTCCCTTCTGTTGTAAATTTACCTACTTCAGAAGTGGGATAGTGAATCGTTTGAGCCCGTACAGTGCTTTTATTTGTAAGTTTCGAGAGTGACTCATAAGTTTGATTTGTGTGGAAACAGTGACTCTTTTAGTTCTATTTTGTTATTCTCGTCTTCACCATAGATTCCTGCACATCTAAGGAAGCGACAATGGAACGGGCGGACGAGGAAGCCGCAGACATTCTCGAAGACGAATCAATCGTCGAAGACGAATCCATCGTCGAAGACGTAGAACAGGGTCCGGAGGTACAACAAGCCCCCCCTCCAATCCCAGAAAACGTCACGATGGGCACCCTACTTCAAAATGTTTCTGACCTGATTCGACGAATACAAACACCCCAACAGATCTTCATTCCGCCCCAAGAAAAATTGAATATACCAGATTTCACCCCTGGTCTACAAGATGCTAAGGGTTGGCTCCTAGCAGCTGATATGGCCGTACAGACAATCAACCCATCAGTCCCAGAGCTCTCAATGAGACTCACGAGCTGCCTAAAAGAACCCGCCTCCAGTTGGTTCACTGGAATGATGGGTCCCGATCTGACGTGGGAAAAATTTAAAATAATGTTTGCTACTCGGTTCTGTGATATAGATACGCCTTAATACACCAGGTGCTGACGTCCTATGTGAAGGACGGAGACGTTCATGCTATGGTAACTGAACAACTACCGAAAATTCGGAGTGCGATCCGAAATTTAAATAATGAACAGATCGCGGTAATGATAGCTACAGCCCTTGCCGCCAGATACGATCCCAACGTACGGGAATGGTCGTACAAAAAAAAGACAGTTAGTGAGGTTGAACTCCTTCAAGAATTACAGGCGGTAAAAGCTTGTAAAAATAGGGCCCCTCCATCTCGTATTCAACGCCCTGGACAATTTTCACGTCCAGCAGGTCAGAAAAGGAATAATGACACCCAACCTCAAGGCCCTGATAACAAAAGGTTCAAACCTGACTACTCAAACAAATCCCGAATAAACCCTGGTTCATCGAGTGTACAAGAACGGATCGACGGGAAGTTTTGTCCGAAATGTAACAAAACGAATCACACTTGGTCCAGATGCTGGGCTAATCCCAGAAGTCCAACTCATCGTCCCGGATTCAATCCTTCTTCGAAGCAACCTCAGAGAATTGAGAAAAAGGTGGCTGAATGTGCTGCGAATCCAAAAGGGTCATTAGAACATCAAGGTGAGTCATTTGCCTTCATGTTCGATTCCGGAAGTGAAGTTTCTTTGCTATCTAATAATTTATTACCACACTTTACAGGTCAACGGTTTAAAAGCCCAATATTTCTTTCCGGAATCGGGAATAACAAAATACCTATAGATGACCAAATTTCTGTGGTGATCACCGTTGATAATATAGAAATTCCAGTAATTTTTCATATAGTCCCAGACGGTATAATTAAAAATCAAATCCTTTTGGGGCGCGATATATTGACCAATGGTATTGCAGTAAATGTTTTGGCTGACAAATACGAAATTACTAAAGTAGATTCTAAGGGAAGAAACAGAGATTTAAAACTTAGATATTTGCAACAGAAATTTAAATTAAATAAATCGAAATTTAATGAAACGACAGAACTCTCCGATAAAGTTGTTGACCATAAATCTAAAGAACAATTCACGGAAAAATCGAATGCCCCACAAAAGTCTGTACATTTTGAAGAAGTCATTGATCAACCATGGCCCATACCTTGTAAATTTCCAGTAATAGATCTCAGAGTAGAATCAATACAGAATTAACACGACCTCGCGTAATTCAGGGGTCAACAACAGGCGACCCCGAAAGCGAAAAGTTCCGGCCTGATATTGAAAAGTTAGACACAGATTTGCATGATCGGGAGGACATAGATAAACTTAGAACTATCTTACGTAATTATTCTGATACTTTTACTAGGGGTTTGCCAAGACGTCATGTAAACTGTGCGGAATTTAAAATAAAATTAAAAGATCCAACAAAAATAATTTATAGACGTCCTTATAGACTTCACCCGCGTGATAGAGAAATTGTAAGAAATTATTGCAACGAGCTGTTGGATGCGGGGATAATTGAGGAATCAACTAGCCCATATTCCTCTCCCATTCTGTTAGTTCCAAAGAAAAATGGGAAGTTGCGAATGTGTACGGATTTTCGGGCACTCAATGACAACACTATTCCCGAGAGGTACCCTATACCTCTTATTCAAGATCAAATAGCTCGATTGGCCGGTCAAAAGTACTTTATAAGTCTTGATTGTGCCTCAGGTTTTTATGGTATTCCGTGTGACAAAGATACTAGTCAAATTTTAGCCTTTCAAACTCCAGACGCTCACTATCAATATAAACGTATGCCATTTGGCGTGAAAAATGCTCCCGTTTGTTATCAACGCGCAATTATGACAGCACTAGGTGAGCTTGCCACCACTTGGTGCCTGGCCTATATGGATGATTTACTTATAGTATCCATGACAAAAGAAGAGGCTTTTTCCCGATTGGAAATAGTCCTTAAGGCCCTTACTAACGCAGGTTTTTCATTAAACCCGGACAAATGTCAGTTCCTTAAAACCTCAGTTGTTTACTTGGGATATCAGGTAGAGAATGGGGAAATCAAACCCCATAACGATAGGATCACAGCTTTATCCACACTACCACCTCCAAAAGATAGGACCGCTCTTAGATCATTCCTGGGCCTATGCTCATATTTTAGGAATTTTGTTAAAAACTTTTCTACAATATGTGGCCCGTTATATGACCTTACGTCACTTAAAGTCCAATTTTGTTGGCGTCCTGAACACGAGGAAATTCGTCAAAATCTCATAAATATCTTTACTTCAGAACCATGTCTAACCATTTTTAATCCCAATTATCCTGTGGAGGTCTGGACGGACGCGTCAACAGTTGGTTATGGAGCAGTCATGTTTAATATTATTGAGGGAGAGAGGAAAGTTGTTGGCTATTATAGTCATAAAACTACTGCTACCGAAATGAAGTATCATAGCTACGAACTTGAAACATTAGCCGCAGTGAGAGCGTTCAAACATTGGGAATGCTTTTTACTTTATAAACATTTTACACTAGTAACCGACTGCAAGTCCTTCCAAGCCTCCTATGTGAAACAGTATCTCAACCCGAGGGTCCATCGTTGGTGGGCTTTTCTACAGATGTTTGACTTTGTCATTCAATACCGTCCCGGCGCAAAAATGCAGGTAGTCGACTTTTTTAGTCGTTATCCGATTGGAAAACCAGACGAAGTAAATGTGTTTGAAGTAGAGACTGACGACTACCCACCAACTCACAATTCGAAAACTTATAAACTTATACAGTCCAGCTTACCTATTGGCTTATCACCCACTAAACAAATTGAGAAAATTGTGAATTTAGTCGAGCTTACCGGAGAATGGTTACAGGTGGCACAATGTCAAGATCCAGAAATTAGGCTTATTATTGAATGATTAGAAAATGATTCCTTGCCCCATGATTTGGCCAACACATATGAACTTAGAGAGGGAATTCTGTTTAGAAAATTTCAGTACAACAAGAAAAACAGGAAAGCCCCGATAGTACCTAAAAATTACCGTTGGATAGTAACTAACTCAGTACATGAGGCAATATTACATCAAGGTATTCCCAAAACAATGGATAAAATTTTAGAGAAATTCTGGTTTGCAAACATGCACAAATTTGTTAAAAAGTTTATTGAAAGTTGTGTCACTTGTAAAGTAGCAAAAACACCCTCTGGAAAGCGCCAAATACAGTTGTACCCCATACCAAAAGCCGATATACCATTTGACACAGTACACGTCGATATTACCGGCAAACTAAGTGGGCAAGACGGGCCTGCTGACTATTACATTGTTTCCATTTGTTCCTTTACTAAATACGTACACCTACATCACACTCGTAGCCTAACAGCCAAAGCCGCAATAAATGCATTGTCAGAATTAATTCAATTTTTTGGAACACCCGCTCGACTTATTTTTGATCAAGGAACTTCGTTCACAGCAAAATCTTTTATGGATTACTGTTGTAAAAATAATATTAAAACACACATGATTGCTACTGGCGCTCCTAGAGGAAATTCTCAGGTGGAACGCTACATGAAAAGTATTACAAATTTAATTACTGTGGCAAAATATCTCAAAAATCAAAGTATTCGTCAACTAACTCCTCAAATTCAATTGGTAATGAATTCCACAGCAAATAGAATAACCGGAATATCCCCAATTGAGTTGCTTACAGGCCACAAACCTCGTTTACCTAATTTATTGGCAGTTGATGAATCAATTTGTCCGTCAGAACGTTCGGATTTACCTCAAATACGAGCCGAGGCTAAGGCAAACATAGATCGTAGTGCAAAATATGAAGAGCAGCGTTTTATCGGCAAAGGAGCCCCTATACAACCCTTGATAGTGGGTGACTTCTGTGTGAAGCAAGTGGAGCCCAGATCCTCACAAAAGACTGCCCCAAAATTTAGAGGTCTTTATAAAGTCGTTGAAATCTTACCTCACAACAGATACATTCTAGAAAATCTAAACTCAGGCATTCGCGTTAAGTACCCTCACGAACGAATAAGGAAAATCACCCAAGACGTAGCTCTGTTGCCTCAATTATTCGAGGACACAGAATCTGAATCTGAGGATGATACCTCTGCTTTGTAACCTTTTTTAAATTTATAATTTAACAACCGATATACCTTGACCAATAGCAAGATACTTTATTATTTCAAAACAAGGTTCATTATTTTCAAAAAAAACAATATTTTTGAATGCTTCAAATGCCCACACAAACAAAAGATGATAAAAGTTAAGCTTCGTAGGCATTATAATCCTTGCTAACGGAGAACGTTGGGGTAGTGCCCGACCGGATCCCTCTTGCTGCGTCGGCCGCTTCATATTGGCAGCGTGTTTCTAGAACTTCGTTTACACTGAACGTTGTTCCCGAAAGCCCGGGCCGTATGTTGTGGAGGCGTCGATGTGTACGTACATCGATGGCCTGTGCAGCAACTGAGCATCCCTATCCTTTCAGCGTACGTTTCGTACTTCCGGAGTGCGAACGGCGTTATAACGTCCGTTTTCAGGGCGAGTGGAGTTTTTTTTTTTTCCGCTACCACTTCGTACCTGGACGGCGGGTAATCGCGTGGAGCTATGCGTTTTCAAGACTTAGGCTCTTGGGCGTCGGGAGCCACGTGAGAAACCCTTGGGGGAGACCCTGCCTGATATAATCGGCCAGATATCTAACTTACCGTCACAATACGGCACCACTCTACCTCTTCTACCTCCCTCACTTCAACTACCTCTATTACGTTGTTGAGCACAATCAACACAACTAAAACGTTGCTGAACTCATTCAGCACAAAATGAAACGTTGCTGAAACCATTAAGCACAAATGAAATGTTGTTGAGACCAATCAACACGAGTAAAACGTTGTTGAAAATAAAATTTTCAACACAAATGTAACGTTGTTGGACAACCAACACAAATTCCTACATCCTCAAAATGCATACGAAGTACCTAGCGAAAAATATTCCGAAAATTTTCAAACAAAACCTTTCTCATAAATCGATAACGATGACTCGGACATTAGTCCAATATAAAGTGAATATTTTTTCGCAACAACATTCTATCTTGTCCTCATGCCATCCAGTGCGTTTAGCAACCTACAAAGTTGTCCCCTTACAAATAATTCGATGGGAAAATAAAATAACATGATCCAAACGATCCCTTATGATTTCAATCGATAAACGTCCACTGATGAGATCTGGTGCTTCCCTAACTTCCACACACTAATTCCGAACGCTCCCAAACGTTCTTCGCCACACTGGCTACTCATTTATTATTTTTGCTGTACACTGACAAATGTCACTTGATGTACACAAACAAACTCACACGCTGTACAAATACATACTATTTATATTTTATGGACGGTTCCTAAATGTATTGTTGAAGAAATCCTTGTGGATCGCAAGAAGCCACTCAGCAAACCTCAATGTTATGACGCCCTTTTTATTCGAATTATCAACAATAATTTCAATTTGGCGATCAATATTATTTTGTCCCAGGAGACGCAATGTCTCACTCGGAAAAGTGGCTTCGCCCGATACACACTTTGAAACACTGTATAGAACAATACTAATGATCAATTTTTCTAATTTACAGCTAAGAGCCACAAGTAGCCGTATGGCCTCCGACCTAGGCGCGAACAATTGTAAATAGGTGGGATCCAATGTAAATATTAATTTTTCTCCTTTTTTTTTCATACCAATTATTGAGATTTTCTACATTATTTAGATTATACTTTATTACATCCATTGTTATAATACATGAAAATAAAGGAATAACTACATTATTCCTATTATACTTTATTACAATCATTGTTATCATTTGAAGTATTTCAAAAAAAACAAAAAAAAACAGGGAAAGCCCGAGCCCAATTTCTTTCATATTGCACACATTTTGGCATTTATCAAGATTTGTTTTTGCATAGCAATAACACTCACTACTCCGTGACAGGAATGTCGTGAGCTTTAATGAGATGCTTTTTTTTTGATCTTGCAAAATTTAACGTCGCGCAAAAATCCGCGAAAAACGTCACTCAATTGTGCGTCTCCGCTGTAGGGAACCGAGCTTCATAGGTAGGCACTAGTGTAGGGCCATTGTTAGGTTCCCACTAGTTATCTTTTAATTCACCTATTGTCACTATTGTCACCCCAGGGAAAATTTCAAATTTCACGTGGGGCCGTGAAACGTCAGCATGGCCGTATCGGGAATCGCCGACTTAACTATTTTATTTATACTGGCGCTCGTTGACTTTGCTGGCGAGTCCCTCACACAATCCCTCTTTCATCCCTTTCCTCTAGGTACCTAACCGTAGTATGCAAGGAGGACTGGGATTGGCGGATGAAATGGCCATTAAGTGCTCTCCGACCAACGAAATGCCGTATTAGAAAAACCCCTACTTTTCCTTTCTGAAGCTCGGAGGGCTAAGGGCTAGAGGACAGTTCGAAATCTACCTCGGTCGAGTTCAAAACGTTCGAGAGTTAATCTAACAATAAACTATATTCTTTCTTTTTTTACCACAGCCAACGACTCATTAATTCAACCCTCTCCCTTCTGTTGTAAATTTACCTACTTATAATATGTACATAAATATATTTTTATTCAAGTTTATTTTACCATTAGCTTTCGCCATAGCTACTTAGAATGTAAGCATTCTGTACATGCATATAACAACAACATAACATATACAATACATATAACATGTACAATACATATAACTGTCAATGATAATTGGTTAAGTATGTCTACTTATCTAACAATGTATAGGTATATAATAAAATAGTCTATTTATAGATACATGAGACATGACATACCAAATATGAAATTTCAACATTGCTGTTACCGACAAAGATATGTAGGTAACAACTCAACAACTGACCGCAACAAAACACAACAAAAACAACAACTTAAATGGTTTGATAATTAAATGGGCACTTGAATGGGTTTTGCCAAATCTGCAAACAATACCTAACTGGCTGTTGTTGTGAAAAAAACGTGGAAAATAGGTCGAAGATGTGGATTTTTGAAGTTTATCGAAAAAAATGCGTTGCTGTAGGGGGCGTCTAGCCGCCAGTGGTTTAAAGTTCATGACGGTACGTTTATTGTCGAATGAAATCTGGGGGACACCCTCCAGGCTCCCGGATCATACCAGTTTAGATCAAGGATCAAAGCATGGAAACATGGAACATGTTTTTCGAATAGGTACATGATAACAGAGGATATGGAGATATGTACAAAAACGTCTGCCAATTCGAGTAGGCACTATAGCTTCCTCACTTGAATCACATGAACGTATAGACTAGTTGGGCAGGTTCGTTATAATACGGGACCATCTGCGATCCAACCCGCGTGTAACCTCAAAATTTCATCTCTCTACGACTATTTTTCGCGTAGTTAGGAACGTTACAAGGAAACGGCCAACATTTCATGTTAGCGCATGCGGAGAGGGAAAGTAAGATTCCAATGAAGTTCATGAATACGGAACCATCAAAGTATTATACTGATCGACCCTCCAAATGTGAACTCATTTCAACGACAATTAAGGTAGTTATGGGCACTCCAAGTATTTCACGTTTGCGCATGCGCAGACTAAACGCTTTTCATGATTTTGAAACGGGACCATCTGCGATCCAACCCGCGTATAGCCTCAGAATGTCAGGCTTCTACGACTATTTATCGCGTAGTTAGAAACGTTACAAGGAAATGGTCAACATTCGCGCATGCGTAGATCAAATTTACATTACCATTCCAATGAAATTGATTTGGAGCTACCAAAGTATTATTCCTGACCGACCCTCCAAGTTTGAGTTGATTTCACGATATTTAGGGTAGTTATGGGTGTTCCAATTATTTCACGTTTGCGCATGCGCAGACCAAAATTACGGTACTTTATCAATGATTTTGTTATGGGACCATCTGTGACTCAACTCGCACCTACCCTCGAAATTTCAGCCCACTTCGACCATTATTTCGGGTAGTTAGGGGTGTTGCAAGGAATTACCACAGACAGAAAGACACGGAACCAAATATGTTCCTCGATGTCCGAAACGGAAAATGCTATTTGGAAATTTTAATTTTGGAGGACATGAACTTTTTTTTACTCAATCACGAGTCCAAGGCTTCCCTGCCTTCGGTAGTGAGGAAGCAAAAAAACGTCGTGGGATTTCCAAGCCTCGGACCAGCGACCTAACGCAATGTAATGTAATACACGTCCTCAGCGGCTTTTGGCGTTTTTCGGGTAGGTAGAACACCCCCGGCAGTTTTCGGCGGAGTGGGCCATGCTCTCCTCGAAGTTGGGTGGCAGGAGTGGGGTAGAGGGAGAACTGTGCTGGCGACGGGGAGGGGAGCGGAGTTCCCCTGGACTGGACGCAGACATTTTGCAGCCCGGTTTACTCCCGTAAAAACATGTTCCATGTTAAAAAGAACGCTCTAATACAAACCCGGTAGCTAATATAAATATACAGCATACCTACTCGTATACACTCGTACCTGTATTCGTTAGCTGCGTCAAATTTTCTATAAGGACCGACAGTATGGTTCAATATTTGTCAGTCTGGCTATACAGGAAAACCAACCGTTAGGTTAAAATTTTCAATCTTCATTGCCCATTCAGATGGTAGAATCAATTGAGTCCCCTCAGTTCACTGACGTTCGTCATTATTAGGGACTGGAATTTGCAAATTTTGCTATGTGTGTTTTTGTTGTGTATATCGTTCTACTTTTCCGTTTTGAGGGTGTCTGAAGCGTTTAGCGTGTGTTAAATTGAAATTTAAATAGCATATTTTGCATATTTCATTCGATTTCGGAGATTTTTGCATATTTAGGCCGTTTTGTGCATATTTCTGCATTTTTAATCGAAACTGGGGTTTCTATTTTTCGACATTACAATCGCCAAATCCTCCGAGATATGTGTTTCTGAAAAGGGGTCACGGATATTCTTAGGCCATTCACCGTTTACTCCATGTACCTGGTAGGGCTTAGGCGCGCCCTTACCATTTATCCTGGATGGGATTGCCTTTCACTTTCGGGCTATAAATACGTCACAACTGACAATTTGGAAAAATCAGTTGTGATCCAGCGCTATAATTGTGATAGCGAGTGACTTTTGGTCTATTATTCTGTGAATAATACACCTATGAATTCGCTCAGCAAAAAATTTTTATAACGTCCCCTCAAAATATTTTCTTTTCCGTTCCAAGGTGTGTAGATTCCGCCGTATCACGTGTACCGGCTTCATTTTCGGTCTAAAAAAGTCGTTCTTTCGCACACATGCTCCATTTGGGCCCTAGCTGTGTCCCGAATCATTGCAGCCAGATCGGAATATACCCAGGGGTGTTATGAGTGAAAATGTGTGTAAAAATAGGTACTTTTTGTGTTTTAGTAACATGTTAGTAACATGAGCTTTTGAGGTATCTTTTTCCATGTTTAAGGAGACGAGAAGACCGAATATGAAGTAGATTTTGACCAAAGAGTGAGAAATTGAGTTCTACCGAATGTTCAGCTCTCAAAATTGATTTTTTATGAGTCAAAAACCTGGTAAATCGTCTGAAATCACCATCAATTTGTAGAATAACACTAGAAAAAGTGTGATCACGTGGATCAAGACGATTAAATGGCATTACCAATGATCGAAGTTAATTTGAACAAAAAGAAGAAAAAAAGAAGCGTACCTACCTAATTTGTGTTTTAGGGGCCAAAATTTTTGGAAACCATCAGAAATGGCTATTTCAATTGTTACGCATGAAAGAAACAATAAATGAGCAGCCAACATTTCTGTAGGTATGTCCAATAGAATAATAAACCCATGCGACAAGGACTTTGCAGCGTTTTTTCACTCCTCATCAACAATTTTCTATAATTTTTTAAGGACGCGATAATAACTGGAACATAATTTATAGACTACCTGTACGTATCACAGCAATATTTAGTTCATTTTAGAAATATTTTAATTTTTTTTAAACGTAATTTTGCTTGGGGTGCTTATTTTTGTATTTTTTCCCATTTGGAGTGCATATTTTGGCCAAATTTTTGGTATATAATTTCAGTCCCTAGTCATTATGTACGATAATAATAACCCTGAAGAGCAGGGGTCGGAGGGCACTCCAGGTGAGTTTTGCGAAAGGTTGGCCAAGTCACTCCACAGGCGAGTGCTCTTTTGAGTGGGAAGAAACGGTAAAATATAGCCGGAGAGTCGTCGGAGGGCGTAGAGGCAAAGCTCTCAATAAAGCTAATCGATTTTCTTTCGGTCGGGGGTCTCTAATGATGATCCACTGCCGGCTAATTTCGGACCAGGGATCGCCTCCAGAGCGAAAATTCAACGGTGCGTATTTTCGCTACTGATGTCGAATCAATCTGAAAATACCCAGAGGGTGAAGACTAATAAAGGTGAGGGGGCAAGTTGCTGTGCTGCTGGGGGACAACAATTAATGAAGAGCTGATAGATGGTCTCAAGGCCTTTCAAAATCCAGTAGGTTTTGTAATAATTACTTAAATCGGTTTAATTAGGCCGCGACGAGGTAGGCTGATTAAAATAACGTTTAGGTATATATCCACAGGCTACTGGTTGGTTGGTTGGATTTACCATTTACGTAGGTAGGTAACACAGGTTTGACACCCCCCCCCCCCCCCACAAGGCCGTTGTTTAAGAAACCGTTGTGTAATAATTTACCTGTATAAATCCCCCTTCTGCGTCCAAAATTGAGTGTCGGAGCCGTCCGGGGAACAACATAAATGTTCCGTGGATTCACCTATTCTATCAGTAATTACCTACTTGTTGCTATTAATGAATCATAACGTTTGTTCAAGTTACAAAAGCATCTATCAACGAAATCCAAAATAACCATCATTCTTCAAGATGAAATACACCGAACGGAAATACACGGAACAATCAACTCGATTTCATTGGGCATGATTATAATCAGGTGTTTCCTAGCAATGATATCTGGGCCAGATTCATACCGTTTCATTCACGATCATGTTGACGAAGCTTTTCGGTGCAAAGGAACGGCTGGACGAACTCCGGGTGGTCTCAGAAAATTCTTTAGTTCAACTTCAATATAAAATTTAAAAAAAAACCTTCTGTGGGTATTTGGAACTCCGTATTTGAAATCGTGTTCTTAATCTGTGTGTGTTGGTGAGGAATTTGGAGAATGCTGAAGGCCTGTTCTGCTTAAAGCAAGAGAAAATAAAGTGTGAGAGCTGAAGGCGAAAAGGTGATCTGAGTGTGAATTTATATTACTGTAACTAAATATGAGCATTGAAATTGTGAATCGGACGTCTTCCGTTGTCGGCGACAGACCGTTCAAAACGAAAAGCCTTTGGTTGAAGGATGGGTGATGGTCGATGAGATGAGGGAAACCTAAAACTAAATTTGTGTGATGAATTTAAATTGAGGCGTTCATCACGAGCGTGTGAGGATATGCCCAGGCGGGTTATGAGCGGATCACCACCCTTTCCTGGGATCTTAGTGGATGTGTCCGTTGGTTATGGGCGTACCACCACCATTCACGGGTTCTTTTGAGGGATGCTGCGTGGTAAGGTTATGGGCGAACCACCACCATGACCAGGATCTTTTTGGATGTGCCCAGGCGGGTTATGAGCGAATCACCACCATTTCCTGGGATCTTTTAGGTTGTTTGGCTGTTGGTTATGGGCGGACCACCACCATGCACCACCACAAGCGTAGAATGAGGAAAAAGAGGCAGGCGCCGGGTATTTATGGACCCGGTAGTCGTCTCCCTCCATCCCCTAGTTGGTAGGGGATGGTGGGGACCCAGGTTGGGCTTCCATCTCCTGCGTCTTTCGTCCCCACTTCTACGTGTTTATTTGCGAGATCTAAAGTTGGCGAATACAATGGTTGTGGGTCTGGGAGGATCCACGACAATTTGATTAGCTTAATCCTAATGTTTTATTCCTAATAAAATTTAACCCTATAAGTTGACTCGGTCTAAAAAAGTCGGTCTTTCGCACACAGGGTCCATTTGGGTCCTAGCTGTGCTCCGAAGCTCGGCAGCCCAATCGGAATACACCCAGGGGTGTTATGAGTGAAAAATGGGTGTAAAAATAGTGTTTTTTGGTGTTTTAGTAACATGAAATTGTGAGCTATCGTTTTCAATGTTCTTTAGGACGAGGAGACCAAATATGAAGTCGATATTGACCAAAGAGTGGAAAATTGAGGTTCTAACGAAGTTTTAGCTCCCAATATTAATTTTTTATGAGTCAAAAACCAGGGTAATTGTCTGAAATCACCATAAATTTGTATAATAACACTAGAAGTAGTATCAACAGGTGAATTAAGACAATTAAATGGCACCATCGATGATCAAAGATAATTTGCAAAAAAAAAAAACGCTGCAAAGTCCTTGTCACATGGGTTTATTATTCTACTGGACATAACCTACAGAAATGTTGGCTGTTAAATGTATCGTTTCTTTCATGTGAAATAATTTAAATAGATATTTCTTATTGTTTCCACCAATTTTGGCCTTCAAACCACGAATTAGGTACGCTCTTTTTTTCCTAAAATTATCTTTCATCATTGGTACTGTCTTGATTCACCTATTGACACTTTTTCTAGTGTTATAATACAAATTGATGGTGATTTCAGATAATTTCCCAGGTTTTTGACTCATAAAAAAATCGATTTTGGGAGCAGAACCATTGGTAGAACCTCAATTTTCCACTCTTTGGTCAAAATTGACTTCATATTATGTCTTCTTGTCCCAAAAACATGGAAAACGATGCCTCAAACGCTCATGTTACTAACATGTCACTTAAACACAAAAAGTACCTATTTTTATACCCATTTTCACTCATAACACCCCTGGGTAGGTATATTCCGATCGGGCTGCAAAGTTTCGGGACACAACTAGGGCCCAAATGGAGCATGTGTGCGAAAGAACGAATTTTTTAGACCGAAAACGAAGCCGGTACGCGGACATCGCATTTTTGGAATCTACTCACCTTGACACGTAAACAAATTAATTTTGAAGGGGTGTTATAAAATTTTTTTGCTGAGCGATTACATAGGTGTAGGTATTATTCACAGAATAATAAACCAAAATAGGAGCCTAATTCTTGTTTTTGAGAAACAATTAATGAACAGCCAAAATTTCTGTAGGTATGTCCAGTAGAATTATAAACCCACGTGACAAGGACTTTGCAGCGGTTTTCAGTTTATAAAATACGTTGTTTTGAAGGCGCGACACCTGTTGAAAGTTTTCGAGAGAGCTACGGGGTTCTGAAAATTTCAACACCTATTTTTCACCCCTTAGAGATGACTGACAGTAAGGCAGAGCTTCGCGAACCAGCTGGACCCCAGTTGGCACCTTCAAACCGAATTTCATTAATTTTGGCTCATGGTAACTAATGTGTGACAATTATTTGGTAACTAAAATGACATAAATTTTTTGTTGCATTTTCGGGTCCTGAAACGGAAACCAGCAAATTTACGTATCTTGAGGGGGGATTTTTTTTTTTTTTTTTTTCATACGCGAGTCTTAAGGTTCATTATTGAAAATTATAAATCAAAAACTTGTTAACCACCTGAAACACATTTTATGTGCAAAACCCAAACTGCGGAGTGGTGGAGAAGAACTTCACAGTGTGGCATCACCGCAGGTCAGTAGGTAAACAACTGTAGGTAACGCATGTTTTCGATCCGTTGCCCGAAACAGCCATAACAAGGATTAGTCCACACAAAATGTTCCTCTCCCACCAAGCCGAAGAGGATATATTTACTAAGGGACATCGGGGTTGGCCGAATGAGACCTTTTCCCAACAGGCGGAGCTCCGTTTAACCCTTAAAAGTCCCGAGGAAGGAGGATATCGCCTAACCGCAAATGTACTTCCGGGCCGTAGACGGCCTGCTGATGGTTGACCCGAAGGTTTCGTTCAGGTTTGCCTTCGTAACCTGACACTTCTTCTCGTCGATTGACCTGAGTTGTCCTTTCTTGGGGTCCCGGGGTCGTGTCCCCCATCCACCGACAAATCGAGATCCCTTTCGTCCTGAAGCTTTTGTCGTCTCGGCAACGAGTACAAAGGTTAATTAGAAGTTTCTGGGTGGTAGAGCGAAAACTTTGCAAAACAAGCGAGATATTTACGGCCCGAACCCTTTCAGTTTTAATTAAAGCATTCATATTTCAGATCCTTGTTGCTAGGTTCACGAGTATTTTCTTCATTTATGAATTACGCATGGCAAATGGCTTAGGTTTAGTGTCCAATAAGAAATGTCTAATTGTGAGGATTACAGTATTTATGGCTGTTTTGCGCTTTGGGTCTGAAAAGTGTGCTATTTATTTTAATTTTTATAAATGAAAGTAAAGTAGATTCCATCCTGAGAGTTTTGGCTCCAACTGCGCTCTCCTACGACCAGTAGTTCTTTTTCTATGATTTTTAACAGTTTCATGCACCGGGCAGGAGAGTCCCGCTCAAGTGGGGCGGGTGCAAAGACGTCATTAGTGCTGGAAACTTAGAAAAATGATAGAATAAAAACTACTTAGCTACCGTAGAAATATTGGACTTATCTACAGAAATATTGGCTGCTCGTTTATTGATCCTCAAAAACACGAATTAGGCTGCTATTTATTTTTTTTGCAAATTATCTTTGATCATTTATAGTGCCATTTAATTATCTTGATTCGCCTGCTGATACTACTTCTAGTGTTATTATTCAAATTTATGGTAATTTCAGACAATTTCCCAGGTTTTTAACTCATAAAAAGTGAATTTTGAGCTGAACCGTGGTTACAACCCGGTCTTCTCGCCCTAAAAAACATGGAAAACGATACCTCACAAGCTCGTGTTCACTGAATCCTAACCCCCCCCCCCCCCCCCCGGGTGTATTCGATCGGGCGGCCCCAGCTTCGGAGCACAGCTAGGACCCCAATGTGTTACAAAATTTTGACCCAAACTGTGTGCGGAAAAACGGCGATTTTAGACCAAAATTTAACGTAAATTTGAGGCTGAAACTTCATTAGAACCTCAATTTTCCACGGTTTGATCAAAATTGTCTTCATATTCGGTCTCCTCGTCCTAAAAAATATGGAAAACGATACCTCACAAGCTCATGTTTCTAAAAACAAAAAAAAACCCATTTCCACCCCACTTTTTCACCCATAACACCCCTGGGTATATTCCGATCGGACTTAAAATATTGTGACACAACTAGGGCCGAAATGAAGCTTGTGTGCGAAAGAATGAATTTTTTAGACCGAAATTAAAGTAGATATATGGGTTATACGGCGGGCGGCAGAGGCGGACGGACGTTGCATTTTGGTTTATTATTCTGTGAATAATACACCTATGTATTTGGAATCTACGCACCTTGAAACGTAAAAGAAAAATTTTGAGGGGGTGTTATAAAATAATTTAAGCTGAGCGAATACATAGGTTGTATTATTCGCAGAATAATAAACAAACAAAAAACTGAATGCGTTGGTAATCCCCATTGCAGATGAAATTAATGTGACCATCTGAGGGACCAATCCGCACTTACCCCCCAAATTTTCGCACTAGACGATCAATCTTTCGTGTAAGCACGTGAAGCCCAGGGATTCGTATGCTCATTCGGAGATAAAGAATGAACTGACTGATTGCGACGTAACTCATACCCCCACAATCAACCATGTTGTAAAAATTCACCCGCCAAAACAACCTCCTCATCCGCAAAAACGATTGATTTCCGCCAAAATACCAAGCTTGTTGCTTCGCACCTCGCTCTGGGACCTCTTCCTTACTCCCTCTGTTGGACATGGTATAATTTCACCTGCCGGGGCAATGGCGGGCAAAATGGAAATCAATCCTTTTTGCGGCTGAAGAGGTTTTTCTGGCGGGTAAATTTTTACGACAGGGTGTTTTTAGGGGAGGATATCACATATTTTTGCTTTTATGAAGTAAACTTTTTTTGCTAGTACCTAAAATTCTTTTCTCAGTACCTAAATATACCTAAAAATTTCAAGATAGGGTGGGGGGGGGGATACGAAATGCACAACAAAAGGCACCTCCGCGAATGTGTGCGCAAAATTTTTGCTCGATCCATTATGGCTGTGAGGCTGCATACCTACCTGTAAAACACATTTTCTCAGTACCTAGGTTGTGACAGTGGCAGTTCTCGCGTCGCTTGTTGTTCCGGTGAAGGTGGGGTCGTTTGGCGGAAGCCTAATCGATATTCCTTTTGGTTTATTATTCTGCGAATAATACACCTATGTATTCGCTCAGCAAAAAAATTTTATAACACCCCCTCAAAATTTTTTTTTTCCGTTTCAAGGTGTGTAGATTCCAAAAACGCTGCAAAGTCCTTGTCACATGGGTTTATTATTCTATTGGACATACCTACAGAAACGTTGGCTGTTTATTTATTGTTTCTTTCATATAAAATAATTTAAATAGCTATTTCTGGTGGTTTCCACCAATTTTGGCCCCCAAAACACGAATTAGGTACGCTCCGTTTTTTTTTTTTTTTCAAATTATCTTTGATCATTGATAGTACCTACCATTTAATCGTCTTGATCCACCTCTTGATACTTTTTCTAGTGTTATTCTACAAATTGATGGTGATTTCAGACGATTTTCCAGGTTTTTGACTTATAAAAAATCAATTTTGGGAGCTGAACATCTGGTACAACCTCAATTTTCCACTCTTTGGTCAAAATCGACTTCATATTCGGTCTTCTCGTCCCCAAAAACATGAAAAACGATACCTCAAAAGCTCATTTTACCAACATGTTGCTAAAACGCAAAAAGTACCTATTTTTACACACATTTTCACTCATAACACCCCTGGGTATATTCCGATCGGGCTGAAAAGTTTCGGGACACAAATAGGGCCCAAATGGAGCATGTGTGCGAAAGAGCGAATTTTTTAGACCAAAAATGAAGCCTGTACACGTGATACGGCGGACGGCGGACGGCGTACGGCGGACGGACATTGAATTTTTGGAATCTACGCACCTTGAAACGGAAAAGAAAAAATTTTGAGGGGGTGTTATAAAAATTTTTTGCTGAGCGAATACATAGGTGTATTATTCACAGAATAATAAACCAAAATGCAATGTCCGTCCGCCGTCCGCCGTATCACGTGTACAGGCTTCATTTTCGGTATAAAAAAATCGTTCTTTCGTACACATGCTCCATTTGGGCCCTAGTTGTGTCCCGAAACTTTTCAGCCCGATCGGAATATACCCAGGGGTGTTATGAGTGAAAATGTGTGTAAAAATAGGTACTTTTTGCGTTTTAGCAACATGTTGGTAACATGAGCTTTTAGGGTATCGTTTTTCATGTTTTTGGGGACGAGAAGACCGAATATGAAGTCGATTTAGACCAAAGAGTAGAAAATTGAGGTTCTACCAGATGTTCAGCTCCCGAAAGTGATTTTTTATGATACAAAAACCTAGGAAATCGTCTGAAATCACCATCAATTTGTATAATAACACTAGAAAAAGTGTAAACTTTTGAATCAAGACAATTAAATGGCCATTTCACCTGGAAGACCATTTAAAAACGTAAAAAAAAAACCTTGCCCTTCTACTGAACGTTTCCGAGCTACGGCGTCCGGGAAATTTCAACCCTTATTTTTCACCTCTTAGAGATGACTGACAGTAACGTCGAGCTTTGCGGACCAACTACCTCAAGAAACAAACCAAATTTCATTAATTTTGGTTCGGGGTAACTAAGCAAAATGCGAAGTACGGCGTACGGATAGAAATTTTTGCATTCCATTTTCAGATTCTACATATTACCTTGAAAAGTTAACCATCGAATTTTGATGGGGGGGGGGGGGGGGGGGTGAATTTCCTTCTTTTTTTGTTCATCCTCTGTTCCAAAGGTTCATTATTGAAAATAATAAAACAAAAATTTGTCTACCCTCCAGGTAGAAAATGGTAGTTGGTATTAAAGAATTGTAATAGTAGTACCTACTTACATATATTATACATATAATCTCAGAACCTACAGCTTCCCCGTAAGTAGCTAAATAAATTAATTGTGAAGGGTAGGAAGTTACGTAAAGTTCCTTAGGTAGGTACTTATCAGCTCTACGCTCAAACCCAATACACGAAGATTTCCTTAAGGGATGGTATGGAATAATTTTATGAATGTGTGTAACCAAACAATTGCGGGGTCTATGAAGGAACGAAGGGAGGTAGGTAATTCTTCCACCAGCAATAACATCCCTCCTCCGACTTTTGAGTTAGTCAAGATAACTGTTTCAAGACAATACCTTCCGTATGCTCCCAACCCCCGCCCGACCAAACATCCACCCACGGACCCATCCCTTTCATTCCTACTGTTGACTTTGTGGAGACAGTGGCGTCAGCGAAAGCTTTCCCCAATTTCATATTATAGTAATTTACTCTCGTAAATAGTTTTGCGAAACAAGTATTACTTATCACATTTTGTTTGGCTCTTTGTGTTGTGTTCAGATTATTAACTTTATTTCCCTTCTGAGTTCTCTTCCCCCTTACTGAACCCGTTTTCTCCCAGTTACCGTTCCAGGTGAGTTTCCGCGTATTGGGAAGAGAAAAACGCTGCAAATCTCTGCACAACGGTTTATTATTTTGTACTCTTCTGACCTACCTCAATCACGAGTTAAATGTTGCTATAATAATTCTGTCGATGACAAGCAGTAACTACTATAAAACGGCAAAAAGAAACGCAAATAATGAAGTTCTGAAGGAAAATTGTTAATGTGGAGTGAAATAGAATTCTGCGTAGATCACTGTTTTCTGTGGTCAATACCTACCTTCGTGGTCAAGTATAATGCACCGTTGTGTAATAACTTACCCATCAATAATACTTCAACGGTTGTTCAAGTTTCAAAAGTACCCATCAACAAAATCCAGCCCCTTCTTGGTAGATGAACCGTTGTGTAATAATTTACCGTCCTGCAATAATTTACCGTTGTGTAATAATTTACCTTTGTGTAATAATTTACCGTTGTGTAATAATTTACCGCTGTGTAATAATTTACCGTTGTGTACCTAATAATTTTCCGTTGTGTAATTTACCGACCAATAATACTTCAACGTTTGTTCAAGTTTCAAAACTACCTTCCAACCAAATCCATAGTCCATCACTTATCAAATGAAATAATATCGCAGAACAACCAACTCGACTTCATACAGCCATCCTTGATTATCATCAAGTGCTCCTTAGCCTTCTTTCACACGGGGAGCCGCACGGCTCGTGGCTCGCAGTCAAGAGCCTTTTTCGCTCTTGACTCCCACCTTTCACACGGGCTTCATTTGAGAGCCTTTTTGGCTCTCGAGCGCTCATTCGCTAGTTCCGCCCAGTATGGATCGCATGCGTGCTTTGACCATTTACCTTCTTCATCGTCGCCACCGTCTTCGACGCCAAAAACGCCGAAGTACCAGACGGTGTTGGGTACATCCGATAAACCAACAACGGGATGAAGCAGGAGTTTTCGCCATGCTTTACCAGCAACTTCGGCAGGATGGTAACAAATTTTTTAACTATTTCCGGATGTCGGTGGCTTCATTTGATGAGCTTCTCAGCAAGGTGAAGCGTCGTATTCAACTCGAAGATACAAACATGCGGAATTGCATTAAGCCTGAATTGAGGCTGGGTGTAACGTTGAGGTATATTCAAATCTAAATTCGCCACAACAGGTAGCAATAAACTGAGGAGCGAGAGCCGTTTTCGCTCTTCGTGTGAATACCGGCACCCCTCCTTTGCATTTCGTGGAAGAGCCGTAGACGCGTGGCTCGAGGTGCAGAGCCGTGATCACTCGCGGCTCGCGAGCCCTAAAAGCTCTCGAAGAGCTCTCGCTCCTCATGTGAAAGCTCCATTGCACTCAATGCATTTCAGTCTCACGCGCCGTCCGCCTGTTCGCGAGCGAGAGCCGTGTGGCTCCCCGTGTGAATGGGGTAACTAAGAAAAGTGGCCAGTACGGCGTACGGCGGACAGACAGAAATTTTTTTATTGCATTTTCGGATTCTACATACCTACCTTGAAACTTAAACCATCAAATTTGACATTTTATGTCTTTACTATGGTACATAACTCAAATCCCTGCACAACGGTTTATTATATTTGTATAGAATACCCTTCCGTTACAGATCACAGCTCTATGTATAGATAACCCGTCTATATAATTTATGATATGTACTATTCTATACATATAATGTAGATCGCAGACCCTCCGTAGGTTAGTACCTAACCCCGTACACGTTACTAGGTACCTACCTAAATCACGAGTTAAATGTTGCTAAAATAATTCTGCCGATGACAAACAGTACCTAACAAAAAGAAACACACATAATGAAGTTCTGAAAAGAAATTGTTGATGAGGAGTGAAAAAAGTTGCGAAAGTACCTACCAACAAACTCCAGCCCCTTCTACGTAGATGGTATAATGAACCGTTGTGTAATAATTTACCGTTAAGTAATGATTTACCGTAGTAATAATTTACCCGTCAATAATACTTCAACGTTTGTTCAAGTTTCACTACCTACCAACAAACTCCAAAAGAGCCATCATTTTTCAAATGAAATAATATCACAGAACAACCAACTCGACTTCATACTCCGCCAATATAATCAGGTGATCCCTAGCAATGATTTCATCCCGCCAAATTTCCTATTGTGGGTGCGTCTCTGGTTACGAGATTTGGTTTGAATTGTATACAATTTCATTCACACTGGAGTAGTGGAGTCGAAAATGCCTGTCGGTGGAAACTTCGGGACCTTACTGTGAACGAACGGCTGGACGTACGACGCTCCGGATGGTCTTAAAAAACTCGCAAGTTCAAGAACTATTTAAAACCGTAAAAATATTTACGTGAAAAAATGGTATAGGCGTTTTGAAAATTTCAACCCCTATTTTGAACCCCTTAGAGATGACTCACAGTAACGTCGAGCTTCGAGGACCAACTAGACGCCGAACGGAACCTATAACCCGAATTTCATCAATTTTTTTTCATGGTAACCAAGAAAAGTGGCCCGTACGGCGTACGGCGGACAGACAGAAATATTTTTATTGCAGTTTTGGATTCTACATACCTTGAAACGTAAACCATCAAATTTTGAGGGGGGTAAGAATTTTTTTTTTCATGCTCGATTCCAATGGTTCATTATTGAAAATAATAAACCAAAAAGACATGAGCGATGGGAATTTGTCAGTGCGGGAAAGATTGAGGAAAATTGGTAATGTTTTCATCAATGGTAGCGTTATGTCGGCTCAAGAAGCGTGCTATCATGTCCTCTCTCTTCCATTATCGCTTATGAGCCGTTCAACTTTTTTCATTAATACTTCCCCACCTGAAGAGAGAGTGAGAATGTTGAAAACTGAGAAAGACTTGCGCAAAGAATTCGAAGCAAACGCTGATTCGGAGGAATTTTTTTTTGCCCAACATTTTAGAAAAATACAGCAAAAGGTCTGTTCGTCTCGAGAATACTTACCTGGCAGACTTTGCATGTAACCTTCCTCCAAAACTCAGAAACAAAGTTTACGAACCCGATGAAGATAATGACCGCAAGCAAATTCTTCCCTCAACAACCTACAAAACGAGAATTCTTCGGTTTCGCTCTTACAAAGAGGAGCAAGATCCGGTCAACTTTCATAGAGAGCAAGTTCTTCTTTTTTTGCCCTGGCGCAATGAACAATCGGGCATTATCCAAAACCACTGTTCCAACCTTTATACTCAAAATCTGTCCTAAATATCCGAAAACAGGTCAAAATATTTCAGTGGAATCTCGACAGAAACACTTGAAAACGCGATTGAACGAGTGGAGAATGAGGTTGACCAGTTCCAACAGCTCAGTGACGATGACGAACCGGACTACCCTGTCGACGTTTTTGCTCAGAGAGGAGTTGAAGATCCTAAAAGAACTGACGGTTCCAAATACACGTACAAAACCCCTGCTTTGCCGACTAGAGACGAGATCTTTTCTAATATGTTGCTCCTCAACGAAAAGCAAAGAGACATCGTGATGCACGTCTTGCATTGCTTTAAGACGAAATTACTTCCCATCAGGATATTTTTGTCGGGCTCGGCAGGAGTTGGAAAGAGTACTGTGATCAAAACTATTTATCAGCTGCTCACTCATCATTTTTCACATCAACCTGAAATCGAAAAAGTTGACAATCCCGTATACGTACTCCTCACAGCCCCTTCAGGTAAAGCCGCTTTCCTCATCGGGGGTATCACGCTACATTCCGCGTTCGCGTTACCCGTGTCGCAGGATGGGGGTCAAATGCCCGAATTATCTGAAGACATTGCGAACACGATCCGTTGTAACCTGTCGCGGCTAAAACTTCTCATTATCGATGAAGTTTCAATGTGCGGAAGCCTCATGTTCCACCGAATCGACACGCGACTGAGGCAAATCATGGGACGCGACACGTCATTCGGAGGGGTTTCCGTTCTGCTTGTTGGGGATTTGAACCAGTTACCTCCCGTTCAAGATAGCCCAATATACAAGTCCACCAAAGGAAGTGGTTTGACCAAGTTGGCTGGGACTGTAATCTGGGATGAATTTAAGTATTTTGAGCTGACTCAAATAATGAGGCAGAAAGATGAACTGTCTTTCATCAGGGCTCTAAATAACGTAGCAATCGGCAAAATGACGGGTCAAGATATGTCAACTCTAAAACAACGTGAAGTTCAACCGGAAGAAGTACCAGAAAGTGCCATTAGGCTCTTCCAGAAAAATACTGACGTCGATGAGTTCAACGAGGCAAAGATAAAATCAAACAAAAACCTCCCAGTTGAGTGTACATCCATTGATCGGATCATGGTTAAGAACTGCCCCCCTCAACAAAAAGAGCGATTTTTGGAGGCTTTAAAAAATAAAAATCGCACTGAAACTGGGGGACTTCCATACAAATTAATTTTGAAAGTCGGGATCAAGTAGGACATGATAATTTCAAACATTGATGTAGCAGACGGGCTTGTAAATGGGGCGTGTGGAGCGCTTGAAAGAATAACTCCAGCTGACGATCCTCGATACCTTTGGTTTAATTTTGGGGAAGAAAGAGTGGGGCAAAATCTTCGACAACAATTTTCTCAAATTGCGGAGAATTTTGGGGTTTCAAACAAAAACTGGGTTCCTATTTCTCGTAATACTGTTCAAATAAGCCTCTCCAAAAAAATTGGTTATCAATCTTCGAGAACTCAATTTCCCATCGTTCCTGCCGAAGCCCTCACCATTCACAAATCTCAAGGCCAAACGTACGACAGGGTGTGTCTTGATTTCACGAAAATTCGATGTGTTCAGCGCTCAATGTTGTACGTTGCGCTGAGTCGAGTTCGGCAACTCAATGATCTGTTCATCTTAGGCACTTTCAAACCACCTAAGGAACCGTCGGATTCAGATCCCGTGGTTGAGGCCTTGAAAGACTTGAGGCAAAATAAACTCCTCACCCTTTCATACTCCAAAAATTTCAACGGGAACTTAATTAAAGTAATCTATCATAACTGTAGGTCACTCAAAACGAACCAGAAATATATTCAACGCGATCCATGGTTTTCACAGGGTGATTTGATTATTTTTTCAGAGACAAATTTTTCACAAAATGATAGCTTCCCTTTTGAAACATATAATGAACTGTTCCGAATTAACGATTCTAACAAATCAACTATGGGTCAAGGTATACTTGTCCTCTGCAAAAATAAATTTATGTCACTGTTTACGATAAATTACAACAACCGATTTATTGCTGGTCAAAGTCATTTCGACATAGTAATTATAGCTTTTCATAATGTCCACGTAGTTTCTGGATACAGGTCTCCTAAATATCCAGTGACCATATTCAAGAAGACCCTCATCTCATTATTCGAACAGTTTGACCCAACTGATGTCATTGCGTTTCTGGGAGACTTTAATGTCGATGCATTTTCAGTGCAAAGTGGGTTTGAATCCTTCATGAACGGGCTTGGTTTCAATTGGGGTTTACTCGCGGGAACCCCTACCACTGATTTCAACACCCAGATTGACACGATTCGGGTGAAAAACGTAGAGTATTTTGATTCTGGTACTTACGAATCAGTATTTTCTGATCACAAACCTATTTTCATAGGGCTTTCTGGTGATCAAGAAATGCTCCCAATTCCCTCAGCTCACCTCAAAATATCGGTCTCAACGACGCCTATTCCTAAAACGCTGCAAAGTCCTTTTCACATGGGTTTATTATTCTACCGGACATACCTACAGAAATGCTGGCTGTTCATTTATTTTTTCTTTCATTTGAAATAACTGAAATAGCTATTTTTGGTGGTTTCCACCAATTTTGGCCCCCAAAACACGAATTAGGTACGCTCCTTTTTTTTTTCAAATTATCCTTGATCATTGATAGTGCAATTTAATCGTCTTGATCCACCTCTTGATACTTGTTCTAGTGTTATTATACAAATTGATGGTGATTTCAGACGATTTTCCAGGTTTCTGACTAATAAAAAATCAATTTTGGGAGCTGAACATCTGGTACAACCTTAATTTTCCACTCTTTGGTCAAAATCGACTTCATATTCGGTCTTCTCGTCCCCAAAAACATGAAAAACGATACCTCAAAGGCTCATTTTACTAACATGTTGCTAAAACGCAAAAAGTACCTATTTTTACACACATTTTCACTCATAACACCCCTGGGTATATTCCGATCGGGCTGAAAAGTTTCGGGACACAACTAGGGCCCAAAAGGAGCATGTGTGCGAAAGAACGAATTTTTTAGACCAAAAATGAAGCCTGTACACGTGATACGGCGGACGGCGTACGGCGGACGGACATTGCATTTTTTGAATCTACGCACCTTGAAACGGAAAAGAAATAATTTTGAGGGGGTGTTATAAAAATTTTTTGCTGAGCGAATACATAGGTGTATTATTCACAGAATAATAAACCAAAATTGAGGAAGTGGTTTCTAGTCCAAAGGTGGACCACTCAGTCCTCTCTAACTCTCCACCTATAAATGAATCCGTTCTCCCAATTAACGACCTCCAAATCATTCGTGATCCAGAGTTTGTTTGGCGTCGTGGTATTGAGGTGACTGATTTGATTGAAAACGAAATTCTTTCGGGTGAAATGCTTACCGATGAGACGATCAACTGTTTGTTGGGGGTAACCAAGCACAACACTAATTTTCAACCCCAAGATACAATTTATTATCAAGCACCTCACCGTTATAACCTCGTCCCTCCAAATAATGATGACATCCAAATTCTTTTCCAGGGGTCTCTTGAACATGGGCATTGGATAACCACATTCTATGATTCGTTTTCCAGAACCGTCAGGGTTTATGATAGTTTAAATGGTAACCATCTCACCCCAACTCAAAAAGTCATTATCAAAAATTTATATCCTTTTATCAATCCCATAACTGACATCAAGTTTTTGAAAGTAGCCCAACCGCAAAGAGATGCCGTTCAATGCGGTGTGTTTGCAAGTGCCTATGCGGTCACTTTGGCGCTTCACAGTGATCCTCAAAACATAATGTTCACTTACGATGACGAATCTGCCTTCCAACTTAGACTTCATTTACTCCAAATTCTCCTGACTAATTCATTGTCCCACTTCCCGGCCGAAACGGACCCGCCACCCGGCTAATTCAGCATGTATAATTTTCTGATCTACTATTATATTTATTATTTACGAATTGGATTATCTACATCTATGTTGCTGTTGTTTTGAGTTGCTGATATACCTACTGCTTACCTACTGTATTTTATGTTATTATTTGTTTCTTATTCATATTTCTCGTTTCTGGGTTAATTAAGTATTATATTGATTTGGTCAAGGTATTACGGTGATGTAAACCGAATAGGACTTCCTTATTCGCTTTCCTGATCCTATCACCTCGCATGATTTTCCTCACCTTCATCATCACCTCATTTCATTTGTTGCTAACAACAGTAGTTACTCTACACCTTCCACCCGATGTCCCGTATTCCAAAACTATCCACAATTGCTACCCTCGTCCTCTTTTTATTACAGCTAACCACGCCTACGTACCTGCCATGTAATCACGTCTATTATTACACTAACTAATACGTTTACATTCCCATAAAACGCATTTAATGCGTATTTGCATTAAAACACTTTTTCCTTTCTGCATGGCGGATACCTCCCTAATTAAATTTGTTGACTACATTTTACTCTATTATATTCAGTCAAGATTTAAACAGGTATTTATTTTCTACGAAGGAGTTAAACAGATATCAGCGACATTATTGTGACCAATTACATTAAAGTTTCATCCAAACGGTAGGGATACGACACCATACAGATGGTGGTAGAAAAATCTGGGTGATATGATAATCTCAGCGTAACAAGGCGGTGAACCTCCGGTGGTGAGGTAACGAGACCTAGCGGGTACCTCCATGGTTTAGACAATGAAATTGCAATTCTGTTTCACAAGACTCCATCCTCCATTTGAAGAAGATACAGATAAAAAAACCACAGTCATGCAGCATGGCTATAAGAGCGAATTTTCGAAGTTTTCGGCATCTTCCTCCTCCGCCTAAAATTTTCTGAAAATTAATTTTCGGCCGATGTTTTCCCAACTTGATACCATACAAAATTAAAACAGGAGTAGTTTTACGCAAAGTAAAATTTGGGGTGGAAGGAGGTGGAGGGGGAAATCAAAAATGTTTTGAATACCAGAAGAGTAGGTATTGGATACGTAACAAGTTTTTTGTTCCATTTTTTGCCGAGTAACACCTCGGTTTGTAGATTTTCCAACGCTGAACACGATGGTGAAGTCAGAATTGCGATATCCCATTCCGTTATCAGATTAGAGCAGACGAACCAGGAAGAACATCTCAAGAAATAACCACGTTCCTTCATCTTCAAAGTGCTGCAGTTTGAGAATGGAATGAGATATCGCAATTCTGATTTCACCATCGTGTTCAGCGCACAGAAACCTTTAAAATGAGGTGTCACTTGTCAGACTTTTTCATTTTGGGAATTTGTGGGTAATTTTCCCCCCCTAAAACTCCCCCTTAGAGTGACCCGATTCTGCCCATCTTCGAACTTAGCCTGTCGATTGCCAAGACAGATTTTTCGTGCAAATTTGAACTTTTTATCTCAATTCTTTCGAGAGTTATCGTCTGGAATGACATATATATATATATATATATATATATATATATATATATATATATATATATATATATATATATTAATTGCTATGCAATTTTAACGCCGGGGGTCATGTGAAAAAAATGTCCTGTCACAATATCCTGTCACAAAAACGCGTCACGCAAAGAGGAATGTGATGAAGATGAGCACAAAGAGGAATGTGATAAAGATGAGCACAAAGAGGAATGTGATAAAGATGAGCACAAAGAGGAACGTGATAAAGATGAGCACAAAGAGGAATGTGATAAAGATGAGCACAAAGAGGAATGTGATAAAGAATTACCAACGTTATCTTTGTTACCTATGAATAACTAGTTACCTACATTCAGAAATAAATGTAAATAAATAACGTTTAAACAGAATCGTTTTATTTTTTTGTGTGTTGGTGGTGTGGGGGGGGGGGGGGGGGGGTAAATTGCATAGCAAATTCTCCTTTGTTATACGAAGTATAAGAACACATCCTTCGGGGGTGAGGAACGGCGAAGCCGTTCCGAGGGGGCGGAGCCCCCTTTGGGGGTCCAGGGGGCTTGCCCCCTGGCGAGGCCCGAAGGGCCGAGTATATATATATTAATTGCTATGCAATTTTAACGCCGGGGGGTCATGTGAAAAAAATGTCCTGTCACAATATCCTGTCACAAAAACGCGTCACGCAAAGAGGAATGTGATGAAGATGAGCACAAAGAGGAATGTGATAAAGATGAGCACAAAGAGGAATGTGATAAAGATGAGCACAAAGAGGAACGTGATAAAGATGAGCACAAAGAGGAATGTGATAAAGATGAGCACAAAGAGGAATGTGATAAAGAATTACCAACGTTATCTTTGTTACCTATGAATAACTAGTTACCTACATTTCATGGTAACGGGCGCCGCTTGGCATTTGGTTGTGTGGGGGGGGGGGGGGGTAAATTGCATAGCAAATTCTCCTTTGTTATACTTCGTATAACAAAGGAGAATTTGCTATGCAATTTACCCCCCCCCCCCCCCCCCCCCACACCACCAACACACATAGGTAACAAAGATAACGATGGTAATTCTTTATCACATTCCTCTTTGTGCTCATCTTTATCACATTCCTCTTTGTGCTCATCTTTATCACGTTCCTCTTTGTGCTCATCTTTATCACATTCCTCTTTGTGCTCATCTTTATCACATTCCTCTTTGTGCTCATCTTCATCACATTCCTCTTTGTGTGACGCGTTTTTGTGACAGGATATTGTGACAGGACATTTTTTCCACATGACCCCCGGCGTTAAAATTGCATAGCAATTAATAATTTTTGGTGTCTTTCGGCAGTGAATTCAGGATGGCCTGAAACGGATTTTGGTATAAAAATCTTTCGGAAATTCGAGTTTTAAAAATTTTGGACCGAGAACAATAGCTTCCTTTTCTTCGAAAATTCGCTAAAAGTAATATATAAGCTACAAATATTTCTTGTCTATTCCATAAGGTGGCGTGGAAAATCCTCTATCCCTAACTATAACTGGCATAAATGAGGTTATTGTTCAGGTTGATAGAGTGAAGAATGATGAAGATTAATTGAGTGAATAAACAGTCAGGAAGAGACCTGAAAACCGTTCGTCACAATAGCAGGTACCAACGCGTCTACGCCCGGTAAAAATACACACTCAGTAATAACTACGGGGTAAAATATCTGCCACCCCATCGCCAGATATTTGGTGCGGCTGTTTTAGCTCCGTGGCTGGAGGCTGGGAGCCAAAGAATACATAGGGGCCCTTCATGTGTCCTGTGGCGGGAGCTAACAAGGCGAGGGGGAATACGCTCCCTTATTCCGTGAGGATTGCATGGGACGGAATTGGGAGCTGTTTCTTATGCCTAAAGTTGGTACAGTCCCGTCGAGGAAAGGCCAGTGCACGAGTGTACAATGGTCGCCTAGAAGCTTCCCTTCAGTGCACAGAGTCCCGAATCTGGGACGTAAGTTTTCCTAGTGATTTTAGCGCTTGTGGTGCCGAAATAAAGTACTTCCGGGGCCCTTATCACAAATTGGGTATCTCTACTCTGTGAAAAAATTCAAAAGTTGATAAAAAGCCACCGGAGATAACCGCCAGAAAGTTTTACTGTTCGCGAAAGCCGGCGTCAGCTTTCTGAGAAGTACGTCGAGTTTTGCTGCGCTGTGGCGATTCCATTTAGAAGGTTCTCGACCTAAGAAAATTCACGGACTTTCTCCAAGGTATGCAGTTCGTGTAAAAATAATAAAAAATGAAAAAACTTGATTAGGTTTCCGTAGAAATGCATAAAAGTATCAGTCCCATATTTGGGACTCCGTGGTAGAAGTCAGTTGTGATGGTCCCAAATTCGGGACTTCGTGGTAGGTAGTAGATCGCCCAAATGTTGGCCTATACAACAACTCGTATTTACATAGAAACGTCGTATGCAAGAAATGCAACGTGCATTTGTGTTTCAACAAATCAAACAACTGCTTTGCATCCTACCACAGCCGACCTGCCAGAATATCTAGCGAACTGTCTCCTTGATTATTTTTTCTTCTGTTGTCGCTTCTAACTTACAATTGAATTTTTTGCATGTTGATTTTCCACTTTTCTAGCAACCGTTCTTAGTCATTTCATGTTGATAATAACTTCTTTCTTTTTTAATAAAAATTGCCTGCCTAATTTCTTTGCATGTAGTGCTTTACATGATTCTTCTCATTTTCGTCAATAAAAGTTTTTCCAAAGCTCACGTCCGCTCCTATTGTTTATATATATTAGAATTATGTTTGTTCCGTGCTACGTCCCTAAAATGGGACCAGACCCTAGGAATGTTCACCACGATGTCCCATATTTGGGACATAACTTCTAGGCTCTACCACCACGATGTCCCAAAATTGGGACAAATTTTAAACTGACAATTTAGGGGTCAAATTTCGATCTGGGAATTTTTTCACTATTTTTTCCGTGTTCAGCACCCTCGAAAACGTTAGTATGAATTTTTCATCAAAAAAGGAAAAATCGTGCATTGAAGGGGTAATAAATTCTAAGCTATTCTAGCTTCTTGCCCGTCGCCTTGCCACCCCTCGATTCCCCGCTCACAGTGGCCCCAACAGGACGCACAGCTCCAGCGTTCATAGCGACAGGAATTTGTGGATATCTTTTGTTACCTATTTCCTCTTCTTCCAAATATTATTCTGTAGTCCTCAGGCTCATTCCGGTCACTATTTTTGCTTTTACGTTTCAAGGTGCGTAAATTCCAAAAACGCAATGATCACAGATATATTGTCAAAAATAGGTGTTTTTGGGGTGGCCAAAATTGGTGAAAACCATCAAAAATAGCTATTTCAATTGTTGCACATGAAAGAAACAATAAATGAACAGCCAACATTTCTGTAGGTACGTCCAATAGAATAATAAACCCATGTGACAAGGACTTTGCAGCGTTTTTAACTGGTGATAATATCGTTGTTCTGTGGGGGTGGGGGGGACTCGAGGTTCCACTGTCACTCTCCTCACACTCTGTCACAAGGTTTACCTAAAAATTTCAAGATGGGGGGGGGGGGGGGGGGAGGGGGTGACGAAATGCACAAAAGGCACCTCCTTGGAACATAACAAATGTACAACATTTCAGCTCGATCCATTATGCGTAACTTCGAGCAGGTGAGCTCCTTGTCCTATCTCAGGAAAATCTGTTTTTTTCCCCCGGAAAATGTCTACAAAATCCTCTAAATTCAAATACCGTTCAGTGATAACTGCTGGATACAGCAAAAACAGAAATAAGCGGTTACTTGCGGATATTTTTTAGTACCTATCAGCGGTGGACTATGAACTAAGCAAAACGTGGGGCGCAGTTGCCCGAACTCACCCATTTGAATGTACTTCATTGAGTTTTGAGCTGAAAATGCACAAAAATGTACACATGCTATTAAATATTGTTTTATTAATGGCAGAATTTTTTGAGCTGGAAATGTACAAAATGCTATTAAAAAAAGCATTCAAAAATAGCATTTTTTTAAAGGGCGGTAAATTTTGATTTCAAAAAAGCAAAATTCTCACCGACTGGTCGACTGTTTGAATTTTCTTTTTCCTCCGATCGCTCTAACCAATTTTTTGCTGAAACTAATTTTCCCATTAGTATTATAGCTGTGGGTGGTGTTAGTTCAACGTCAGACGGTAAAGATTAGCTCGCGTGGTTTACTGATTACCTTCACACCGGGCCCATTCCAGTGGTTGATGTTGGCGGATGGGGGTAGCTGGAAGCCATTTCTTTGATTAATGAAAGGGAACCGGCGATGGAAATCCACCCAACTGACCTCGTGGCCTCGTCGAATAGGCCAGGCCTCACATCCTAGACCTGGAACAAACTCCATTTTGGTTTATTATTTTCAATAATGAACCATTGGAATCGAGCATGAAAAAAAAACAACGGTTTATTACTTTGTACAGAATACCCTTCTGTTACAGATCACAGCTCTCTGTATAGATAACCCGTCTATACAATATAATATGTACTACTCTATACAAATTATGTGGATCGCAGATCCTCCGTAGGTTAGTACCTAACCCCGTACTCGTTACTAGGTACATATCTAAATCACGAATTAAATGTTGCAAAAAAATTCTTTCGATGACAAATTGTACTCAAATTGGCGAAAAGAAACGCAAATAATGAAGTTCTGAAGTAAAGTTGTTGATGAGGAGTGAAAAAAGTTGCAAACGTACCTACCAACAAACTCCAGCCCCTTCTAGGTAGATGAACCGTTGTGTAATAATTTACCATTGTTTAATAATTTACTGTTGTGTAATAATTTGCTGTTGTGTAATAATTTACCGTTGCGTAATAATTTGCCGTTGTGTAATAGTTTACCATTGTTACACAATACATAACAGCTCTCCGTATATATAGATAACCCTTTATACGAGTATAATATTGTGTACTAGTCTATACACATTATGTAGATCGCAGACCCTCCGTAGGTTAGTACCTAACCCCGTACTCGTTACTAGGTACCTACCTAAATCACGAGTTAAATGTTGCTAAAATAATTCTGCCTATGACAAAAAGTAATTAAAATGGCAAAAAGAACCGCACATAATGAAGTTCTGAAGGAAAATTGTTGATGAGGAGTGAAAAAAGTTGCAAACGTACCTCCAGCAAACTCCAGCCCCTTCTACGTAGATGGTATAGTGAACCGTTGTGTAAAAATTACCGTTGATTAATGATTTACCATTGTTTAATAATAATTTACCCGTCAATAATACTTCAACGTTTGTTCTAGTTTAACTACCTATCAACAAACTCCAAAAGAGCCATCATTTTTTCGAATGAAATAATATCAAAAGAACAACCAACTCGACTTCATACTCCGTGATTATAATCAGGTGATCCCTAGCAATGATTTTATCTCGGGCCGATTCCCGATTGTTAGCGCGTCCCTGGTGACGAGATTTGGTCTGATGTATACAATTTCATTCACCCTGCTGTCGAAAATGCCTGTCGGTGCAAACTTCGGGGTCTTACTGTGAACGAACGGCTGGACGTACGGTGCTTCGGGTGGTCTTAAAAAACTCGTAAGTTCAAGAACTATTTAAAACCGTAAAAAGATTCACGTAAAAAAAGGTATAGGCGTTCTGAAAATGTCAACCCCTGTTTTGAACCCGTTAGAGATGACTGACAGTAACGTCGAGCTTCGAAGACCAACTAGACCCCGAACGGAACCTATAACCCGAATTTCATCAATTTTCTTTCATGGTAACTAAGAAAAGTGGCCCGTACGGCGTACGGCGGACAGACAGAAATATTTTTATTGCATTTTCGGATTCTACATACCTTGAAACGTAAACCATCAAATTTTGAGGGGGGTTCGAATTTTTTTTTCATGCTCGATTCCATAATAAACGAAATAATAAACCAAAATATCTACCCTATCTACCCTCAAATTTTGATGGTTTACGTTTCAAGGTATGTAGAATCCGAAAATGCAATAAAAAAATTTATCAGACCGTACGCCGTAAAAGCTTCGTCGACACGATCGTGAATCATACGGTATAAATCCAGCCGCGATATCATCACTAGGGAGCACCTGATTATAATCAAGGATGGCTGTATGAAGTCGAGTTGGTTGTTCTGCGATATTATTTCATTCGATAAGTGATGGACTACTGGATTTTGTTGGTAGGTACTTCTGAAACTTGAACAAACGTTGAAGTATTATTGATGGGTAAATTATTAAACAATGGCAAATTATTACATAACGGCAAATTATTACACAGCGGTAAATTATTACAGAACGGTAAATTATTACACCACGGTTCATCTACCGAGAAGGGGGCTGGATTTTGTTGATCGGTACTTTTACAACTTGACCAACCGTTGAAGTATTATTGATGGGCAAGTTATTACACAACGGTTCATTATACTTGACCACGAAGGTAGGTACTGGCCACAGAAAACAGTGATCTATGCAGAAGGGGCATCTATTTCACTCCACATCAATAATTTTCCTTCAGAACTTCATTATTTGCGTTTCTTTTTGCCATTTTGATTACTGTTTGTCATCGAATGAATAATTTTAGCAACATTTTACTCGAGATTTAGGTAGGTACCTAGTAACGAGTACGGGGTTAGGTACTAACCTACGGAGGGTCTGCGATGTACATAATATGTATAGAATAGTAGGTACATATTATATTATATAGAAGGGTTATCTATACAGAGAGCTGTGATCTGTGACAGAAGGGTATTCTGTCCAAAATAATAAACCGTTGTGCAGGGATTTGCAGCGTTTTGAATTGGGCAACCACCCGCTGTTCTAGATAGGCAGATATGTATCTGATATTAAATGAGAAATGAGTTTATTCCATTTAAATAGAAAAAGAAGTCGGATAATAAATAAAATTGTAAATAAAATTATCATATTATTATTGTTAAACAAATAGATAAGTAAAATTATCTATACAATATATTACGAGTATAACAATTGAAAAAAGATAAATTAAACCTTAACGTATGGGAATTATCCCACTCGATAGAACTAAGTTCTGTGTTGAGTAGGAGGTTGCCGCACTATCTGAAAGTCGAGGAATTTGACGAATTATACTACAAAAAATTGTAATAATTTGTTGTTTAAATCAAATTAGTACCTGCTGATCAAGTAAAATAAGAAATCTATAGAATAGGTAATGAAAAACAATAATAGGTAATATCTGTTAACTGCCCAGTAATCAAAAATAAAAACACAACAGATTAGCACTACGGAATTACAAATTGTAAATACTATTAAATAGTAATTGTCAATCAAGGGAATAAGGCACCTTTTTCTGTTAACCAGGTGAATACAAGTTTTTTTCATCTTAAATGTGGCCCCTGAATTATTATTGTTTACCGAAGATTAGTGGTTCACATACCTATGCACATTGTGCTGTTATTCAAGTTTCTCACACGACAGAAGGCTGTAAGACCGAAAACGCGGCAGACTTTTAAATTCAAATAACATAAATATTGTCGATCAGAAATGAGAGGCGTAAACCCAAGACCTCCGCAGGGGCAAATGTGAAGGCCTGTGGAGAATTGAAAGGCCTTAAGTATGTGACAGTGGCTGTCCTCGAGTCGTTTATTGTTCCGGACAGGATGGAGTAGTTTGGGTGGAAGCCTAATTGACATCCCATCATAACGGGTGATAATCTTTCTGGTCTAGGATGAGGACTCTCGAGGGCCCCACTGTCACACTCTGTCACAAGTATAAGACCGTGCGTTCCAGTCAAATGGCGATCCTAGAGACTGGACCCAGAAGACCCCCGTGCCACAGGAGGAGAATTAATTAAGAAACTGCTCCCTGTGTAGGAGTGTAGAAATGGGCGAAATATCTCCCTTTTTTCTCCGTGTCTTTGATTAAACACGACGTATTCACTGTTATATCCCAGGGGCGCCTTCCGCCTGTTGCGAAGCCCTCTAAACAATTAAGCCCAACCTTGACCACCTTTTATTTGCTTTCCTCTGCTTTTTATTCATGTTTTCCATTCATTTTTACTACCACGAGTACTAACTTATTTGTAATGTGACGTAATAATTGCACGTGTGCCTCTATACCTATAGCCTGACTTAGTATTCACTGTCAACTCCCACACATGCCTTTATGTAAAGTGTTGGGTGTAGAATGACCAAGTTTAGTCGTGGTTTTTAAGTTTCAATCCCGACGTTTCGGCACCTGAATTGTACCCTAATCATGGGAAGAAATCTACAGACATAACACCAAAACAAAGTTAGGATGGAACTAGGTAGTTAAAGTTATGGTTAAATACGAACAAGGATGACAAGTTATGTAGCTACTTACATTATAATAAGGCGTTCAAAGGCAAAGTGGTTACATAGAGTTGTTGGTCAGACAAATACTTGTGAGGAAAACGCCCAGAATGGTCGTGATAACAGTGATAAAAACAAAATGGTCGATCGATAACAAAATGGCTGACTAGGAATGTATCTTATTATATTATGAATGGCAACAGTAGTAGATGTGAAATAATAAAACAAATAGTAATGAACATGTACTTACAAAAACGTAGTAATGAACATGTACTTTTTTGTAAGTACATGTTCATTACTATTTGTTTTATTATTTCATATCTACTACTGTTGCCATTCATAATATATTATAATAAGATACATTCCTAGTCAGCCATTTTGTTATCGATCGACCATTTTGTTTTTATCACTGTTATCACACCCATTCTGGGCGTTTTCCTCACAAGTATTTGACTGACCAACAACTCTATGTAACCACTTTGCCTTTGAACGCCTTATTATAATGTAAGTAGCTACATAACCTGTCATCCTTATTCGTATATAACCATAATTTTAACTACCTAGTTCCATCCTTTGTTTTGGTGTTATGTCTGTAGATTGCTTCCCATGATTAGGGTACAATTCAGGTGCCGAAACGTCGTGATTAAAACTTAAAAACCACGACTAAACTTGGTCATTCTACACCCAAGGGGCAGAAGTCCACATTTGGACTTTCCTTACTGCGTTGATGGCGTCCCTTTGGAGAGGGTTGACCAGGTGAGGGATTTGGGTGTTACCATTGATTCTGATTTTTCATTCTCATCTCATATCCTTAACATTGTTGTCAGATTGATGGATCGTGGGGTTTTTTGGACCCTGTAATCCACCTACTTGCGGGTAAATCCTTGAGCTGCTGTCCCTAGCAATCATAGGGACCACCCATACCACGCAAGCACTGAACTAATGACTAATGTAGGTCGGGTTCTACCGCTAGGGTAATACACACGACCTAGTCCACCTCGTAACAAGTGTCACGTTGTTAGCGAGGGCACCCAAGGACTTAAGTCCGCAATTAACTTTGAAGAGGAAAAAGGAGGGAAATTACCAAAGTGATAGTTGAATGATTTTAGGCAGTATTTATTGAGTTGAAGTTATATGAGGTTCCAAATGTGAAATATGGGCTTATGAGCTACTTATCTGTAAACTAAGCAGTCCTACCTATACCTCCAGAAGCAATCCTAACGGCACTGTCGCGGGGACGCGTATTTGCGACGACGTAGGATGGCAAACGGCCATATGCTCTGATGAATGATTTGACGTTGAATTTTTGAGAGAATTGCGAAGTAACCTGGTGGCATAGTTCAGGCTCCTGGGTGTGGAGTTGGCACTGAAGATGGCTATGCTGCAGTACCTCCCTGCTACGGACTCCTTCTCCGTATGGACGTCTCAGCATGGCAGGGTGTCCTGAAGACGTACGGTCAGTCAGTGCGCCTGTGCAGATTCGGCCCTGGATAAAGATGTAGCTTGAGCAGGAGCACTGGAGAGACAATCGCTCTTGATTTCGGCAGCTTTTCGCGAAATCTTCGATGGGCGGAGACTTGGTTTCGTAGGACGATATTTCGGGCCCCAATTGTTCTAATCTATCCAATCGCATTAGGTATGCGACTCCGATAGGCGTTTTCTTATGCCCAATCAGAAGCGATTAAAGATCTGGGGATTTTCGCTTGGGTGTCGAAGTTTAGGTCCGCATGTGGCTTCAAGGTTTTTCGTGGTCCGCATCTTTTTCGCCGTTTCGAACAAAGGGGAGTTCTGGATCGTTTTTCGGTGGGAAATCGATCCTCAGCGGAAAACTTGTCGTGTAGGTGTTCTCACGTAAGATTTTGATGCTGCCGCCTTATTCTTGGAAGTACGTCTAGTCCCGTGATTCTCCTGGGAAAATGAAATCTGATATGTCTGGCGTGGGTCTGAATATTCGCGTCCTGACAATTGTCTCTAAGGGCTCCAGACAGCTTGGTTTCCTATACCGCGCGACGCGAATGTTTCGGAATCTGTGTACAATGAAGATACTGTACTGCTCCTTGTCCTTGGTACGGAGCCAATTGGAGTTCGCCTCGGTGGTCTGGAATCCTGTGTATTCCACGTATATCCAGTCTTTGGATGCCCTTCCGCATGACTGATGTGCTGGACGAGTACAGTGAGATTGGCATGAGGAGGTTGATGGGGCTAGACACACTCGAACGGCGGAGGCTCCTACTTGATTTATCCACGTTGAGCAAGATTATCCGAAACCAGTACGACTCTCCAGCTTTATTAGAGGTGAATTTATAAAGTGCCCTCCAGAACCACTAGAAGCCGTGATTCATTCCTCCCTGAGTACCACAGGACCAATTATACGGCAACAACTCTTCCGTCGTCAGAATGCAGCGGTCTGCCTACTCTATTGCCCAGTTTATTGATATTAGTGAGGCTTCCCCCGCTCAAGTCAAGTCCTGCTTCAAAATGAGTAGATAAGTTACTACTTTGTTCTTTTCGTTTGCTTGTTTGTTTGTTTGTTTGCTTATTTTATTGTATTTTTTTGTTGGTATTTGTAGCTAGGTTCGAATTTCTATTTCTACTTGATGTGTGCTGGCATTTATGCTTATATAGAAAAGAGAAGAAAATTCCCGTTTATATTAAATAAATAAATGAACACTTTACATCACCCACTAGTCAACCAACTGCCAAAATATTGCCTTTATGTATGTATTTTAACTAACTGCATATTTATGTACTGTTAACCTTAATTCACTAACCACCACCTGCGCCTTATTTGTAATCTGACCTAATACTCACACGTGTGCCTCAATACCTATAGCCTGACTTGGTATTCACTTTCAACTCCCACACATGCCTTTATGTATGTATTTTAACTAACTGCATTATTTATGTACTATCAACTCTCACGAGCGCCTTTATGCCGGTGATTCGTAACACTCACCCTTAAACCCGCACGCTCACCTCCTTGTTTATCATTCAATTTAGATATATTTCTAACAATCACCTCTGCTCTTCCCTTCATAACTGTCTACCGTCACAGTCCTGCCGTACCCTCAACACGAGTTATCCGCCTGCGTGCGGATTGTGATTGACCTACAAGCTGTTAACCCCAACTTCCTTTCCT